>JAZKJV010001090.1:1131510-1528129 GCA_037367405.1 Ottelia alismoides | reverse complement strand
TTGTCATTTTATTAATCACAATTATTTTAGGAAAAATTTCCGACAAATAACGATACGTGTATTACACATGTTAAGAACCTCTCAACTACTGGATCTAAGTCATGTGCTGCTATGAAGAATGAGATCGTAAGAGCCAATTTAATTATATTGTATTAGATTTAAATTTTTTGTTTAACTTATTGAAGCTTGTTCTGCCTGTACCAATCTCATAATTAACTTGAGGGTCAACCATGTGGGGAGATACTATTATTTTTAAGGACAAAGTTCAGTGTTGATATGCAAGGAAAGGCACCACTAGACCCTCTTACATGACGACATGGGTATTGGTCAACACCTCAAGCAAGGCATGAATACGTAAGTTGAATCAGTTCTTTTTAATAATATCTTCTTTTACATGATAGTTACTTTACTTTTACAAGTATTAATACTTTTTTACATATTAGAATGAAGGACATGCATACTGAGGCTGATGTAGAAGGAAGGTGCACTACCGATGGTGAAATAGTTAATGTCATATTGCACAATGAAGGACGATTCGATTGTCTCATTGGTAGGGGATATGGACATGTACCTGAAGGAAGAGGTCGTCGTAGGTCAACATATGCTTTAAAGAATGAAATTGGCCAGAAATTGGTAGAGCTTCAACAAAAGATGGAGTCCAATAAGGAGAAAAGGATGGGAAGAAAATCGTCAAGAAGTTCGTCAAGAACTTCTCCAAGAATTTCGAGAGGAAATGCAACATGATATCGATTTAAAAATGAAGGCTGTTGAGGAGAAGAGAAAGGAATAATTCCATGCTCAAGTAACCACTGGAGTGATGACATATTTTAAGAATTATCCATTATCTGACAGAACACCATCGTTGCCTTCTCAACCAACATTTTATGGTATACAACTAATACATGTGTTCAAATTTTCCAATTGAATTTTCTTAAGTTTGATAGTTCTCCTTACTTTGTTACTTCTTTTCTTTAGCAGATACATATGCTTCTCAGGCAAGGTCAAGATTTGTATGTCGAGATGGAGATGTTGATCCCGATGCAGAAATAGAAGAGGATTCATGAATGAACCCTATCTTTTACCAAGAACTTCTTTTTTTGGGAATGTGTCGATGTATTTTTATTTTGTGTAAGCTCTACTTCAAGTATTGGAACCTTTTGAATGTATCTTAAACTTATGAAGTTTATCAATGTTTACATTTTGATGCGTATTTTTAGAATGATATATACTATGTTGTTCCCTTATGCAATGTACTCATTTGTGATTGTGGATGCTTAAAGAGATTGGAAATATATGTTGGTCAAATAATCCATATTTTGATGTTAAAAACTTTAGGTTGAACAAAAACGTTGGGTTAATAAATTGATTTATGTTAATATGCCCCCAAACATGTCTATATCGACGTTTATTAACGACCACAAACATGACTTAGGAATATCTACCAGACAAGTCTGAACCGACGTTTTATTAATGTCCACGAATATCATTTGTATGTGGACACTCTTAATTAACATCCACTTAAAGACGATTTACCCGACGTTTTGTAACATCGTCCAATAGAAGGATGTGCTGACATTTTTTTATAAACATCCACAAAGAGCAGTACCGACAAGGCTAGCCGGACAAAACGTTTCAATGTTTTTTAACGTTGGCGTGCACATTTACCGACGTTAGAAGCGGCTTTTACCGACATTTGCAAATGTCAGTAAAATTAATTTCTGGTATAGTAAGAGAATTTTATTTTCTCTTGAAAACTTCCTAAATTTTAATATATTTTTTAAATTGCAAGATTTACAATGACGAAGAAATTAAACCTCATGTTAGAGAGATTCTAACTACATACCTATCTAAATTGTTAAAGAAGGTGTCTTTAATCTTCAACAACAAGACAACATCTCCTCTAAATCCATTTTATGTCTTTTTTTGAATTGGTTAATTCATATATTATTGTTTTGCTATCAAACTAAGAAGTTCAAAGTTCGATTCAGGATCACAAATGACCAAATTGAGGAGGCACATCTATCTCATATGTGAATATTACCAATATTATATTATGGATGAAGATGGTTCAGAATTCTAATTTTGAAAAAATGCATTTAATGAATTTCTCGATTGCATGTAGAATAATAGAATGAATTCTATGACTATTTCCTAACTAATAAATTATTATCCATCATTCTCTCATGCATGCATTCTGGTGCAACGCACGGGTACCTACTAGTGTATATTATATGTACATAACTTAAAGGGCGTCAAGTCACGTGCATCCATTAATTTTTACGCATAAAATTCTAATTTTACCCTTTCAGCTCCACCGATCATTCCGTTTCTAACCTCATTGAAACCATGAAATTACCCAAGTCACCCAAGAATGGCCACCCGACAACCCTCTCCTCCATGGCTCCGCCCCCTCCCCAACTCGATGCCATCCACCATCGTGCCAACTCCACCTCCGCTCGTTCGTCGATGCATCTTCCACTCAACCACCACCTCACCTGCCCCCTTCTCGCGTAGGTTTCTCAATTGGGGTTTACATTTTGGGGGAAAATCCCAGTTACAAATGAAATGCTCCAGTTCATTGTTCGCTACCACGACATCGTCGATCATCTGAAACCATGCCTCACCGGATCTAGGGCTCCAGATCTGGGGACGAACCTGATAAACCATACAATCATGATGGCCTCCATGTTGAGCACCGTCCGCATCTGCTAAGAAGAGATCGTCTCCACCTTTGATGAGACCTAAAGATTCGAGCAGCAGTGCGGAGGGATGGAGAGCGGCGATCAAAGCTCTACAGCTTCTGCGAGGGCGATTGTATTGCGGTGGTGATAACGTGGGGCGGCACTCCAGTTTTCATTAGGTGTCGCGTAGAGGATGATGTCAAGTTGCCCAATAGTGTCGATATCACATCTCTTCATGACCCACACTAGGATCCTGAATGGCATGTCGTTGTGGTCGTGGTTGTGTGTCCACATCTGGGATGCATTCCTCCAGCACATCACCAGGTATGGGCATGTCTGCCAGAGCTCTGTTCCTAATTAGTTGGCACCAAATTGTTATCTAGATGTTTTGTGGATTGTGATTTGAGTCAATTGTTCTTAATTCAAGTTGATTTTTATTTCATATAGGACTGTAGAGATGTGTAAATAGTAGGAGGGTTAGATGGACTAATTATCTTAGGCCTGACCTCAAGAGAGGAGCATTCTCCGAACATGTTAGATGGACATGTTTGCTGGAGCTCTGTTCCTAATTAGTTGGTACTGAATTGTTATTCAGATGTTCTTTGGATTGTGATTTGAGTCAATTGTGCTTAATTCAAGTTGATTTTTATTTCAGATAGGACTGTAGATATGTGGAAAGAGTAGGAGGGTTAGATGGATGAATTACCTTAGGCCTGACCTCGAGAGAGGAGCATTCTCCGAACAGGTTAGATGGACATGTCTGCTGGAGCACTGTTTCTAATTAGTTGGTACTGAATTGTTATTCAGATATTCTGTGGATTGTGATTTGAGTCAATTGTCCTTAATTCAAGTTGATTTTTATTTCAGATAGAGGGTTATATGGACTAATTACCTCAGTCTTGACCTCAAGAGAGTAGCATTCTCCGAGCAAAGGGGAATTTGATAATCCAACTCAATGAACAACTCGGAAAGAGGTGTTTTGATCATTACCCAATTGTTATATCCTCCAATTCGACACATGTCACCTCTCAAATTCTTTTTCCATCCAATTCAACTAGAGAAAAATAGTGGCTTATAGCTTTATGGTTATGTGAAGGCACCAATGGCGATAAGATACATGAGCTGCGCGATGGATATGGCGGTATGCAATGAATGCAAGGATGGAGGCAACAACACAGTTTGACATCCAATGAACGCGCAGCTGACGAAGACAATGGAGCGGTCGAACTTCATGACTCAGTTCAGCAGACTGACAAGGACCGTCATGCTGAGTCCTCGAAGGAGCCAGTAGGTTGTTTGGTCAGGGATAAGCGACCAACAGAGTGCTTTTTTGTTTGGGAAAGGGATTGTGTCGTGCGAGATATCTACCAAGAAGATGCTTCTTTTAACACTTTGAATGAGCTTGAAAAAAGGAAGATGGAGGTTAGCTGGATTAGTATTAAAGATTTTGTATAAGCCATTATTTGTAGATGATGTTGCTGTGTGAGAAGAAAACAATTTTGCATGCCATAAGCATGTTCAACCGTATCATCAGTAATGAGGTTTCACTGGAAAAAAATATTACAAGTCGTCGTCGTCTTTGTTCGAAATTACGTGGGGGGTCCCATGATCATCATGTGACATGGAGGACGAGTGTTTGCTCGGCCATCGTAGGTTCAAGGAGGATGATGATACTACAGTCATTAGTAATGGCAGAGGGGAAATATCGCCTTGGATAATTGGGAGATGTAAACATGGATACAGAGATGTGTATAGTTATATTTTTTTACAAACAAATGTATTATTATAATAACTAAGATAAAGCTTTATTAAAAGATATTACAATAAAAATTAATATGATCATTATTAGAACACTTCTCTCTCCCGTGCAAAGCACGGGGTATGCACTAGTATATATTAAAGGGCATCAATACATTAACTTTCTACCCATTGAAAGACCTGAATTTTACCCTCATAATAATGCGGAATTAACCACTTTCGTTGTGGTCGGATAAAATCGAGTCAATCAAAAACCGCTTGAATAATGTTTCAATCAACACCAAGGAAGCGGTCGAAATTTATATTTTACTTGGGCAATCCAAGGTCGAACTCAGGGACACGAGCCTCTTTAGCATTATTTTGACTTAAATTACTTAGATTAAGTGATGAGTTTTGTAGGTGAGTGAATGCAGATGAAAACACGACTCGATGCATAAAGAAACATGAGAAAGATATTTTTTATTTGCTTTTAATAATGCAAGGAAATGCAGTTGAGGACAAATGCACGTGAACATTTTATGCCCTGATCAGATGAGAACAAATCGAGCAAGAAACTTAGATCAATTTCAGAGTCAAATGAAGAAGCAAGTTCCATTGATATATTAAGGCTAGGCATGCAAGTCATTACATAAGTGAGTTAAAAATGTAACATCAGAATGTCAGAATGTCAAAACAAAATTTAACCCATGCCTTTAGAAAGAGAATTAAACCGGCTTCGAAACGCCACTAAAATCAACTCGATCGGAGCTATGATGCTCAAGATATTCACAAATGAAACCAGGGGCATAAATGCAAGGAAAACATGAAATAAATAAGAAAAACTTAGCAAACAGGTCCCTGGAAGGACTAAAATGCAAATAACAAAAGTCGTGAGGCTTCTCTGTAAATTAACCACACACGCGGGGGTATATTTGCAATTATTAAAACTAGCAGGGGTTTGAATGCAAAATACCCCAGAGACGCACGGTTATCACGTGCAATCTGGACCAGTATGCAATTTGAAGAAGCTCTGTGGCCCTCCATGTAAATTTCCCCACCTACACATGATGAGCACGTGATGGGCGAGGCTCGGCGTGGAACGCAGGCTCAAAGGAGGCTCGGGGTTGCTCTGGTGCTTCGGCTGCTGGGCTCGGTGTCGAAGGCAAGCTCGTGAGGCTCGGAAGAGGCTCAGGGATGTACGAGCCCAGAGGTGTAGTACTGCCACTAGCACTGACACGTGGTTGTGTTTAGACCGTCTGATCAAGGAAGATCAGACGGTGGCTGAACGAAGACGGGGCGACGACGTGGCTCTATGATGGTCGTTCGATCTAGTAGATCTGACGACGGATGTAGCTTGCGGTTGTGGGCGACGTAGCCGAATGTGGGCCGTTGGATGGATACCGGGGAGGTGCATCCAACAACATATGTATCTTCATCCTCCCCTGTGACTGGCAGCAAAGTCAGGCCTCCGGTGATGGGCTCCTAGCCCCGCCACTCCTTTCCGGCGTTGATGGAGCCCCATGAAGCATCTGGAATGATCGTCGACAAAGCTGGAAGTTCAGGAGAAGTGAGGAAAGGTCTGGAGGAGGCCATCGACGCTCGGATGCAGGATATAGAGCTTGCAAGATTGCTCCGGCGAGAGCTCCGGCCATTGAACAGTTAAACCCCTAAAACATTAGAACTAGAGCCGAAGCTTTGTGCGTGCAATGATGTGAGTGGGATGGAACATGAGACTATGCGGATGGAGGACATGAAGGCTCAATGCTCCTCCGTCGTGAAGGGAGGAGGAGATGGGTCGGAGGTGGCCAGGCTATGGAGAAGAGAAGATAGATGGCGAGTAATGCGTGAATGAGGGAGGAGTGATGAAGCTCAGAGGATGTTTAATGGAGGGTGATAACGGTGAGGTTTGCCTAATTAAATCAGAGAATTTCAAAGAAAATACAAGAAGAGATCAGAGAAGCTTACTTGAAGGCTGGCGGAGGAATGGTGTGGGCTTGAGCTTCTTGGAGAAGCTCGGGGTCTTCGCATGTCGAGGTCGGCCGGCCTTGGAGCTCGAGCGCGGCTGAGCCACCGCGACGCAGCCGCAAAACCTGCGGGTCTTCACCAGAGGCATAGATCATCTTCGCTTAATCCATCGCATCTCTCCCTGTCACGGGGAGGTGGAGGAGGGCTGGGCCTAGCCCCTTGTAAAGGTGGACGTCGTGGAAGTGAGGCGGAGATGGGTTATTTGAAGGGGGGTCCGATGGTGGGCGACGGACTTTGCGGAGGTGATAGGGAGTTGGTTAGGGGGAGACGTGGCGCGAGTGGGAGACCACAAGGAAGGTGGATGATCGGGTTACGACGTGGGAAGGTCGGAAAGTGGAGACGATGGCTGAGAGGGCGGCGAAAATAGAAAGGGGGTGAGGTATGCGCGAGGTGGGCAACGTAGGCGAGGGGTTCGTTCGGAGGAAGAAGATGAATCCTTGACCGTTGGATCTAGCGATCCAACGGTCGAGAGGAGTGCGCCGAGGGACGGCCTAGATCAGATCAATGAAGACATCCATCGAGGGCAGAGGGTGACATGTGGTACAAGGAGGAAGAGGCCCTGGCAGACATGCGAGAGTGATTCTGGAAATGAATCGAATGGCTTGTATCGAAGGCGGGAGGTGATGGTTGAGATGGAAGCATCCGAAGAAGATCGAGCGGGTGGAGAGAAGACACGTAGCGAGAGGAGGTGTAGGCGGGAACTAATGGCTGTGATGCGATTGAGGCTTTGATCGAAGGGTTGAAATCAAAGCGGGAATGGATGGCTGAGATCTAGAGATGAATGGAGCAATCGAATGACGGGAAGTGGAGGCGCGTGGCGCATGAAGGAGCGGGCCACATGGTGCAACCAGAAAGCGCCACATGGCCCAATCAGGTTATTCAGAAGAAGAATGTGAAATATGCAGGAGAAGGAGGCCGAATTTGGAAAACTCAAAACATGAAATTGTAGATCTCGATGAGATCTACAAGTTTCATGTTGATAAAAAACGGAGACGAGGTCAACCAGAGGGAGAAATATTTTTGTGAGCATTTTTAGAGGCTTTAAAAAACTACGATTTTTATTTTGTTAGTTTTTGTATTTTTTAAATTTATTCCATGACTCTGATATAAACAAGGATTTATCTGGTTTTTATTGACACTTAGTCTAAGCTAGGGGGTTAATAACCGCGAATTAAGACAATGAAACTGGGTTTCATCAACCCCCTATACTTAAACTATGCTCGTCCTCGAGCATCTCAAAAATGAATGAGCTGGATTAACCCCCTTGTGCATGTGCGTACATGATATGATCCGTTTAAGAACTCTCAATTTTATAGATCCAAAGTCTCAGAGTTCAACCCAGCCTTAATCAAGAGGCATCAAATTCCTCTAATTTTCCAGACTCTCACTTGTATACATATAAGCTAAAGGTATAACATTAAGTGTTGACTGCGATCATGAGAGTAGAGTCAAAACGTCATCCAAGGTCCCGGTCCAAGAAACTCTCCTAAGGACCCAATCCTCAACTCTAGGGAATAAATCAAATATTGCATCCAATCCACCGTCTCTTTAGTTGTTAGACTTAGAAGTGTTGATGGCAGGCTAGTTGATGGAGGGTTTCAGATTGTGTCATTTCTTCTCTCCCTCTCATTGGAACAAGGATCCGCTCTAGTGCCTTATTTACTCAATGCAATTTTTTGGTGTTGATCAATGAGTCCGTCAAGAGAAGTTGGAGCCGTCTGCACTTGTTTTCCTGGGAATACACCGGGGTGTGCCTTTTTTGAGTACCTATCGTACCTTCTACACCCAGACTTGTAGCATTTACAATGCAGAGCTCTTTTTTGGTGCAAGCCCGACCCCTGGCCCTAATAGCGGTGGTCCAAGTGGACACTTTGAAATGGTTGGGAGCGCTCGCCTTTGGTGGAAGCTCTTTGATGATTGACTTTGTGGAATGAAAGATTTTCTTTCAATAATGATATTTCTTTGCTTTGTTTTATTTTGGCTAGCTCCAATGCTTTTACCAAGAGTTGGCGCACACTGCTCAACATTTTTTATTTATTTCACACCGTGGTACTTAGGTAAATATCAAGAGACTAGTACAAGAACCAAGTTCTCATACTGGCTAAAATGCTGACACTAAGATTTCATGAAGCCTTCAATGATTTTATCCCATCCTCGAGCATCATTAGATGAAGTCCATACTTGAATCCCTCATTCCAGTCCCTTAAGTGAAATTTCAACTCATCTCATCATGATCACAGTCGTGTATGTGAAGTGTTGATCATATTCTTAAGGTAGGAGACTAAGCATGCAATATAGCACGCAAATCCAGCAAACTAGGGAGATGTGGATAATTAAGTCTAAGACCCCGTGGCTAAGGCTGGTTAACCTAAAATCTCAAGACCCCTGAAATCGAGCGTTCTCTAACATCTCTGATCCTGTGTGGAAGTGAAAATGTAGGGGATTTAATCCAACTCCTTCATACATTTTTTTTCATTTTTTTAAATTTTTATGAAGACTTTAAAAGCCATAATGACTGCCTAAACTCAAATGAGTATATGCATATGCATTCATCCAGTATAGGTGTAAGTACAGGCCGGAACCCGTTGCTTGAGGACGGAGCCTTACGCGATGTCCTCTAAACCACCCACTCTGCTAAGGGAAACCTCACTGAACACGGCTACTTATTTGGGTTTAGTAGTCAATTTGACTCTTAAAGGGATTTTGATTTTTTTTTTTCATTTTTATGATTTTTTGAATAAAGTTAGAATGCATGTTAGACTCACTTTCCTCAAAAATAATTTTCCAATACCATGTCTCACAAATAAAGACTTTCCAAACATTTTTCAAATGATTTTTCAAAATAAGTGAAAAACCCATTTTTCAAATCATTTTCAAAAATATTTTTCTTGAAAAATAAAGTAACATAGTATAGAAAAAACCTTAAAAACATTTTGTCCACTTAGTTCAAAAGATTATACTTTAGCCAAAAAAGTTTTTAATCTTTCAAAATATAACTAAAGTATAAATACTGTATATACGGTATACTCCCCTATAATTAAACTTTGATATGTCCTCTTAGCACTAGATGATATAAAGCCATAGCTCCATTTAAGTATAGAAAAATATACGAGAACTGATGCAGACGACCCCTATACTTAGGTTAGAAATAACCTAGATATTAAGGCAATGAAAGATGAGTAAGAAAAATCACGGGGATTCAGGTGCCCCCCTATACTTAGGCTGAGTGTAGCCTAAGTATAAAGATGGATAATCGATGTTGGGGAGGACCTGAGGTGAACGAAGAAGTAGGATGGATGTACACATGAGCGGATGAATCTTCGAAGATGAATGGAGTACCTAAGGTCTAGGGGAGGGTGTCGGAGCAATCAAGGCTCAAACAAGCATGGAATACCCTTTGATTTCACCAACTCACACATGAAACCAACAAGTGTTGGTTAATTATATTGTCATTTTTATCGGTGACTAAAACGTTCTAGTTTACATTAGGAACGAGAATCATGTCAAAGAAAACCATCCTACGTAACAAAGGTGTTGCCCTCCCAAATAATATTTTACTCCATTTTAAGTCAACTTGCATTTAACAGTCCCAATTATTTGCTTAAGGTTATCACTGATTAAATGTGAACATAAATCAAGCTCGTCTACCGCTCATTTCCATTTTCCATTAACCTAGGTGATCAAGCCAAGAAGGAAGGTTGAGAAAAGCCATGCAGTCGATAAATTCATGACCTATGCTAAGAGAGAAAACATGCAATGTCTTAGTAAAATTCGTGAAAACTCGGACTGAATTAAATTTTACAAGAATTAAGTACATTTTATAAAGGATTTTATACAAGTTTTATATACAGAATTATACGATTTTTATACAAGATTTTACAAGGATTTTATTTATATTTTTTTAAGGAATTTATTAAAGAATTTTATAACATTTTTTTATATATATCTACTTTTTTTAAACCGTTTTTAAGACATATTTACTGTTTTTTTGTAGCTTTTAAAAACCCAAAATATACACCCATACTTTTAGAGAGCCATATTATTAAAAATACAATAGAGTACCAGTTATTGCTTCTAAAGTATATATAGCATATATATAGGACACCCCCTATAAGTAGTGTGAACTATGTCCTCATAGTGACCAAAGAAGCGGCAAAGGAAGACATAACTCGGGCTAAGTATAGATCGGTGAAAAGAATCCTATACTACAATGACTCAATGGATAAAGAATAGAAGTGGACCATTGATGAATCTCCATTTCATCGCTTTTATTCTATCATTTTGGCCTTAAAACCCTAGCAAATGCATGTAAATAGCATCAATTTGTGCATAATAGCATTCATTATTTATTGTATTATTTGTGTACAGAATAAGGTTTTTAATGTCAAAATTATAGAATAAAAGGAAGAAAATAAAAAGAAATAAAATATTGAAAATATTTTATGAACCTAACCTCGAGACCAAGTCCAGAATGGAGTAGGTCAACAAGGAATAAAGTAGGGGGAGACAAGGGCCAAAAATATAATAAATACAGGTTTTTAATGTCAAAATTATAGAATAAAAGGAAGAAAATAAAAAGAAATAAAATATTGAAAATATTTTATGAACCTAACCTCGAGACCAAGTCCAGAATGGAGTAGGTCAACAAGGAATAAAGTAGGGGGAGACAAGGGCCAAAAATATAATAAATACCACATTTTATTTATTCATTATGCAGTTTTAACACCTATTTTATTCTTTATGATTTACTCATAAAATAAAGAAACTTTGTACATGAAAGTTGTAGATAATAATGTAAATAAAAATACAAAATTAAGTTTGTACAGAAATAATATACAATGTGCATTTTATACACAACATAAAAAGCCAGAAACCAAACTTCACAGACCCATATCTTTCAAATAAAACCTCAAAACATAGTAAAATCACCTAATTTTATATAACTTTTCACAAGCTATTTAATGGTGGTGGTTTTATATTTTTTGGAGTTACTATGTAGAAGTTAGGTTTTGGGCCCCTATTGTACAATATACCGACTAAAACATTCAATTTATTTATTCTATATTATTTTTTTGCAAATTATTATTTTTATTATTTAGTAAATATTATTTGTAACACATGTACATATCAAAATTAAAATAAAACCAAAAAGAAAATGCATAATAAAATAAGTCCATGAAAATACATAGACACAATACCTATGTTATTATATGTATATAAATAAAAGGGGAATACATTCTTTAATTCTATATTATTCTTTATAATATTTTATATATTATATATATTTTATTAAAAATACAAAAATAAAATAAAATACAATAAAATACATTAAAATAAAATAGTATACATAAAACATAGGTAAAACACCTATAAATATACCTACATAATATACTTATCTATTGATTTAAGTGCACAAACAACATCATAAAAATAAAACAAAAATATATTTATACTTACAAAAATAAGTTATAAATATATAAAATAAAATAATAAAATAATAAAATGAAATATACAAAAAAAAATAAAAATACACAAAACATAGATGGATATACCTATAAATAAGCCATTAAAAATAAACTTGTAATAAAATAAGCCAAAAAATAAAAAATCATAATAAAATACTATATAAAATAATAAATATTTTTCTTTTATACTCAAAAAATAATAAAATCATTTATTATTTTAAAATAATTATTTTCGAATAAAACTGTTATTTTGTCCTGTAGTATGCATACGTGGACCAATGACAGGCTGAGGAAAGTTGACCACGGTCAACCGTCCCATCCAATCTCTAACTCGTCAGAAGTGTATTTTCCCCCGATTTCAAGCATTTTCCTGATCATTTATCCATCATCCATCCCCATTCCCTTCATGAAAAATACTCTATAATCATCCGAGTTTCTCACTGAGATCCTAGAACCCTTGTACATATTGTCGATTCATTAATATCGACCGGTTAATAAGAGTGCATATACATGTATATAAATAAGTACCTCCACCTTCCTTCTCAAATTCGGTCATCTTCAACCCTTGAAACCCCGTATCCTCAGACAATGCGAGCTTCCCTGTGACAGAGAGAGAACCCCTGAGGTTCGTGGCAGTCAAAAGCAGGCGGAGGTGCACCCACGACCGCTGCTCCAGCCTGGCCCTGCTCCTTGGCTACCCGGCCAGGTTCGAGCTGCGTTTTTGATATTTTTAGATATCTTTCAATTCCAGCATTTTATTTATGCAATTATTTTAGTCATTAGCCGTAGGATCAGCTTAGCTTAGGCGACTCGTAGTTCGCCGGAGCGGATGCACCGTGCTTTTGTGTGTTCCTGACTCGCCTTTCCACCTCATTTCATTACCCTGTCATTTCCCTATGCCCCGCACACTTCCATTCCCCCAGATCCATTGTGGATCTGGAGATCCGACCTCCCTTCTCAGCCCTTCACTAGAGGTCGTCGCCCACTCCACTTGACGCCCCCTTACTCAAATAAGGCCCCCAGGTCCATCGTTTGTTGTGCGCAATCTCCCTGCAGGAACTGAAGTCTAGAAGACTCATAAAGGAGCCGATTTTTGCAAAGAACGAGGTACTCAGGCACCCATATCTTCATCGACCTCACTCGAGCACGACGAAGTTCCAGATGCCCAGTTGTAGGCATCGATCGTCTTCGGAGGCTTCCAGGAAGGAGAAGAGACACTTGGCAGCGACAGAGGAGGACGGAGGAGCACACACGATCCGATCAAAGCTCGCCCCACGCGAGCTTCTTCCCAGTTCGTCCAGCCCCCTCCAGAGTCCTCTGATCAAGGAGGAGCCCTCAGTTCGAACCTCAACCGTCAGATCACACCACGCCAACACCATTGGATCACATCAAGTTATCTAATCTGGAGCGTAGAAGATGAAGAGGTAACAGCCATCGGATGTGTGCCATGTGTCAAGCCAAATCCATTGAACCATCCAATCACACCTTGTTTGGGGTAATTTGCACATCTCGCCCTATAATTTTTATATTTATTATTTAGTCCTATAAATAAAATATAACGTTTAAAATAAAGTGGGAATTTTTTAAAGGGATCCCTAAACTTCTTGTAATTGCAAATAGGTCCATTCCACGTCACCTCACTGTTGGGCATGCGAGCCCACGACGAGCAATTATAAGATAAATGTTATTTTGAATATCATTCCCTGATCTGAAATGAAGAATAACGAATTTGCATAATAGGTCCCTTATTACAATTAGGGTTATGTACCATGGACATCTTGATGATCATACAGCTGTTGATTTAGTTATTGAATCATAGAGGCTGGTGCTTGGATGAATACATAAAGAAGTAGATTGAGGACTCATCAAGCACCATCAATTGATTGTTGAGAGATGATCTCCAGCCTGAGTAGGAGATGGCAATCCTTTCTCATTTAGGCTGATATCTGACCAACCTCTTGATGCAGGTCCTCTGCATATGAATAGAGATTCGGAGGTGTCATATTAGTTGGGTCAAAGAGTTGACTTAACGAGATTGAGATAACCAAAGTCCTATGTCATATGCTGTCATGATATAGGCACGCATCCTCTGACCAGAGACAGATGTGTTACTATATGTCTGAGTATGTACATTTGGCAGACCAATAGGTTGATGACCTAACCAAGGTCTATACACCGGCGAGCTGGTGTGCATGTAAGGACATATGAGTAATACGATCTCTCAAAGGGATCATACAGGTTCGCATGTGAACCAGGAGACATGAGCTCACTCATGAGGTATTGGGACTGATCAAATTCCATGCATTGTCGTCGTGCTTTGGAAGCATGACATGAATTTGAAGGTAAGATATATGCTTTGTGAAAGCATATGATCTGTACCAAATCCCAATGAACAAGAATGAGAAACTTAGTGATCAAACCCTGAAGATGACAGTGTAAAAGTGATCTATATCTTCAGGATGATCATAGGTCTTCCGGTATGCAGGATGCACATGTATTGGGAATACCTGAGGGTGATTTGATCATAAACGATTGTATAACCATGACGCTTCCATTCCGAGGGAATGATGAAACAGGTCTGGATTTTAGTGACTCCTCTCAGTAGAGAAGTAACCTAATCTTAGTCCATGTATTGGACATTGATCTGATTGAGATTCAGATGCAATGAGAAGATTAGATTTACGGCCTTGATTTAATCAAGCATCTATGAAAGGTCCATGGGATCTGGATTTGAGATGTGATCTCAATATCCAAGTCACTATACGTGGAACAATACAATCGCCATGTCCTTATCTCCAAGTATGTGAGGAGAAATCGCATTATTCTTGAAGGGTTCAAGAATAATTCCATAGATCTAAGCATTGAGAAGTTGATAATTAAATGTGATTTAATTATCATGATGTATGTTGAATTATCCAATATAATTAAATGTGATTTAATTATTGTGTATAAGAATAATGTGGGTAGCAATATCGAATTATTCATAATATATTATAAATGTGATTTATAATATATTAGAGAGAGCTAATTATAATTTATGTTTGTTGATTAATTATTAATGTGTATTAGATGCACATTGTTTAATTAATTAAAAATGTAAATTATATTTTGTTTTGGGTTGTGAATGTAATTCACAATTTTCATATGGCAAGATTGCAATATTCTCAAAATTAATTATGAATTATTTTTGGAGAATAAATCACAACAAAAGTTGTTGAGATTAAATAAAGGAGAAATACATGGAGATATGCAATCTCATGAAATCTCATGAGATTGCCTCCACATGGTAACATGTGGACGACTACCAAGTTCTATATGGAATTGGTGGCCGTCCACCATGTTGACATGGGAGATGTAATCTCCATGTCATTACTTCCTTATTTGATTGATTTAATTTTAGAATTGATGTATATTTGATTTGTCAAATATATTTGATCTAAATTAAATCATAAGTTGTTGGCTTTTTCCAACAACAATCTTGACCATTGGATTGACATAAATCAATCTCATCCATTTATTTTATATGTCCCATGGATTGAGATCCATGGATCCTAAAACCCTATAAATAGATAGGCATACCATGCTCTCTTGTACATGCTTTTGGAAGCACATCTCTCTCTCTCTCCCCACACGCCAACTCTCTCTCCCTCTCCTTGGTGGCCGTCCACCAAACCCTAGAGGAGAAACCCATCGTCGCCTTCGCCATCGCGCCGCCACTTTGACGTTCTTCGATTCTCTGTCTTCTTGGAGTACTACGCTCGTGAAGAAGACATTCGATCTCGTACGACGAGATCAGGAGTTCTCCGTGCTTGGATCAACTCGTTGGATTGCGAGGATCATGCAACTCATCCCCGCGCTCACAAGCTTCTTCTCCGACGATCGGACTTGAGATAGGAGGTCTCTTTTTGTAGAGATTCGATCAACCACGCTTCAATAGGTATTCCTTTATACTTGTTGTGGTTATAGATGAAACGATCCGAGAATCGTTCTTGGATCATTGGTTTCATCGCATGAAAATTTTTTAAATTCTGCTGCATAGAACAACTAGTATGACTAGTCGTTCTTCGTCGAATTCGATACGACGCTCACGCTTCCATGATGTGCTTGAGGATTATTCCATATCCTTCAAGTGGTATCAGAGCCTTAGGTCAAAGGTTTTGGATACAATCCGTAAACCTAGGACGACTTGGGTTCGTAGAGGTCGCGAAAGTTTTTGTTGCATTTGATTTTCGCATTTCTATTTAGTAAATAAATTCGAGCCTGTTTAAATTGTTTAAACACGAATTAATCACTTGGATTTTGTTTCCCATTAAATATGGAAACCATAGTATCTGAGTTTGCGTAATTTGGATTCCGTTTTCTCGAGATATGGTTTTTTTATGAACATGTATGCACTGTTGCGGGAACTGCAAATCTTAACATGATTAATGAGTTAATTACTGTTTTGATCAGCCTCGAAATACGTGAAATATCACTTAGGTTCTATCCTAAATCAAATTAGAAATCTTTGAAAATTGATTTTGTCTAATTTGGATTTAAATTGATTGAGATATGTTAATTTTAGTAAGTAGGGGTCACTGCTGAAATTACAGTCCTAATCAAGAACCATGTGATTGTCAATTAATGAAATTAATTGTTAATTTCAAGAAATAATTATGGAAAATATTTGAGAAATATTGGAAGATGATTATTTCCTTATTTGACTTGGCCTCAACCAATAAATTGATTAGATTTGATCTATATTATAATTGGAAACACAATCATCAAACTCCTTTCTTGAATAGGATTGAGAATTTATCTAGTAAATTTCCTTATAATCAAAAATGGTTTTGATTATTACTATATGGTATAATTTCGGTTGAAGAACCGATGATCATCTCAAGTACAAAGTGATTGACTCGACATTATTTTTTCCCGAGGCAGATATGGTGTCTAGTCGGGGATCGCTGGGGTAGCGGGGTGCATTGTATGCGGTCCGTCCCACTCCCACCGGTACTGGCAATGACAGCAGGTAGGGAACGAATGATGCCTGAGAGATCATGATGTATTTTTCTATTTATTAAAATTAGAATTAATACGTACTTTGAGATAATACCATTTATTCAAGTAAAATCAAGTTTGTTGATTAAATTGCATTGATAATTAATTTAATATGATTAAGTTAATTATATCCAAATTAAAAATACTCTATTATGAATATATGTGTATTTCCCTTGGAAGAATTAATTATGTAAATATGATTCATGATAATTAATTAAAATTTGAATAAGAGGTGGAGGATCACGTAAGTGACATCCATGGTCTCCCGTCAAGGCGAAGGGTTTCTGTCGCCAGGGATTGCATGTAGGAGACGTATGTACGAAGTGACAGCTCCTATATGCAAGAGCATCTAGATCGGGCTCTTTGCTTCTCGAAAGAGTAAGGTCGTATGCGTAGTGACCCCAATATCGGATCCTCATATTATTGGGGCGATATTGGATTGCGCATAGCGAGTTCTATTCCTGTTGACGGTTGGTTCAATTAACGACGGGTCAACATCACCTTAGGGGTGGTGGGCCCGGGTGTTAAAGACCGAATTGGGAATGCAAGTTGGACTTGCAAGGCGGAATATGTTCCCGCTTCTTTTTATCGGAGTTGCAGATTCTCATATTATTGGGATGTAACAAAGATAAGGAAGGAGATCCCAGATCTTGCTTGAGATATAATGGTAAGTATATCTCTTACATTGAAAGTGATTAAGGGAATGGACTTTTAGTGTTGACAAGGCAAGACAACTTTGATATAAAATTCCTAAATCAAAGAAAAATGTATGTATATATATTTATATATATTTATGCAAATTTCTTATTTCAGATAAATTTTCATTAAACCCACTCAATACTATACTCAATAATAACTAATAAAATATCATGAATTGGATCCATGATTAAGATATTGTACTTGCAGTTGGACACATATTGTATGTGATTGCAATGTGCAAGTTTCCTCATAATAATGAGGGGTGACATTTAAATAGACAATAGGACTACGACCCTAGGGTTTGTATGTCACTATAATATTGATCCCTCATTGAATGTACTTCGGAAGTGACATGTCAATGATGATCGTAATTGTCAAATAATCCTTATAAAATCTAAGAAGATGTACTGGCATACATATGTGCTCTTAACATTTAATCATGAATGACATGGTTCTCTGCATCATGCAGAATGGTGGCTCTATAAGAGATGATGTATTCAAATCGTTTGAGTACCCGCCTGAACCTAAGTCTTTAAGAGTTAAGATATATGATGAGTGCCATCATTCTACTATCTATACTCTGGTCATTCATGAAGCTTCAGAATATTCATATTGTATGAGTTGAATGAGGCAGTCATAAATGTTGAAATGCTCTTATATTGAAATCTTTTGAATTCAACATAAGAGATCCTTCATCTTAAGCAATGGTTGTTTATAGATAAAGGGAGTGCAGTGAAAGCATGGGTTGGACCCAAGTAAGAAGGAAAGTCAAAGAGCTGTCTGTACTTCCGTGACTTCCATATGACATCCAAAGAGTTGGATGAATGCCAATACTGTAATAAGTTGATGTGTTGATAGTATGACTATCAAATCTACCTAGAATCTTTGGAAAAGGAATCAGATAGTATATCAGAATAATCTGCATATAATCATTGAAATTGGCTTACTTATTTGATAAGATAAAGTCTAATAATTGTATCTCAATCTTCTAATGATACTTGCTAGTTGCATATGTATTAAAAGATTAAAACTTGATCTTATAGGTTTAATAGTCATCTACATGGATATTGATGCAATTGTTGCAACAATCTCTATTGGATTGATAGACTTCATAATTTCAGTGGGAGAGCCCTTTGTCTTAGAGAATGTCTCTATGACCTAGATACTAGAATACAGTCATTGTTTAATTCTAAATGTTGGAAATAAACATGAATTCTGTAATACACCTATCATAAGGAGTTATGATGGAGATATTTCAGATAGTAATCTAAAAATCTCGTGGACTCTACTAAATTTAAAAAATTAATGAACTGTTTATTAACATTTCTAATACTGAAATTAAACCTTAAAAGATCAATAGGAGAATGAAGATCATTTGATGATGATCTGGCATCAAGACTTGGACATTTGTCTGTTGATGTGATAAATAGATTAGTGAGAGATGAAACTTTAGATTGTCTAAAGGTTCAAATCTTACATACTTGTGAATATTGTATTCAAAAGTAAAAATGTCCAATACACCCTTCCTTAGAATGGTGTAAGATGTCAAGGTATTCAAGATCTCATGCATATTGATATGTGTGAATCATCTATATTAGAATAAACATTATGGATATATGATATCTATTGATGATTATTTGTGATATGAGATTTCTTCTCTTTTAGAAAACTTTGAAATATTCAAAGATTTCACAATTTTGGTTTAGAACCAAAGTTTGAAGGAAGATTAAATGAATTTTTGATCTAATCTAGGTAGTCAGTACCTATTAGATAAATTCATAGAATACCTTATAGAGATATGAATGTCATTTCTATCTCAATCCTCCTAATGTACCTAAACTCAAGAGAGTTATGGGGAGATACAATTGGATTATGTATGACATGATTTGATCAATGATGAATTTTAGCATAACTACCTATTAGTTTTCAGGTGTATATGTGGTAGAGACTACAATATATCCTTAATAAGGTTCCATGCAAGTAAGCTGGAATCTAGCACCTGAGAGTGCTACTTCATTAGGAAAATAAAGGATGGTATTGGATACCTACTTTATGACCTTGAGATTCTTAAAAGATTTCATATCTGAGAATGTGATTCTTAGATGATGAGACTCTTGAGAATCAAGATGAAAATGAAGTGAAGGAACTCATTTAACCTTGAGAAGATAACGAGGCTCCTAAAATTGGAAACTAAAAGGACAATTAAAGATGAAATACTAATACCTATTCAAATAAGTTTGAAGATGGATTTCATGTGTTAGTTGAATCTGACAATGATCTGACTTCATGTGATGAAGCTTCTGAAGATCATAGCATGGAAAGATGGATGTTAGCAATAAAGTCTAAAGTAGACTTCATATACAAGTGTTGTATATGGACCCTCAAGGATCTACCTGTATGGGTAAGACCCATTAAGGTGTAAATGGATCTTCAAGAGAAAGAGGAAACCTGATGAAAAGGTAGAGACCTTCAAAGCTCGGTTCGTGGCCATGAGCTGCACACCGAAGAGAAGACATCGCTTGCAATGGGACTTACTCTCCAGTGACCTTGCTTTAACCCATCAGAATATTGCTAACCATAGCTACACAACTTGACTATGACATCTTCATAATGTGAGTCAAGATTGCATTTCTCTATGAATACCTCTCTGAGGATATTCACATGAAGTAGCCCCAGGGCTTCATGGTCGAGGAAAGAAAGGTGTGCAAGCTAAAGAACTCCATATATGGCCTCAAATATGCTTCTTGTAGTTCGAATATTGGATTTGATGAAATCATAAATGTTATGGTTTCAGATAGAATCTTGATAAACCATGTGAAGCTTAGTGGGAGTGTTATTGTGTTCATCGTGCTAAATGTAGATATCCCAATCATTTGGAATGATCTAAGGATGATAATAATAAGTGTTTTATAATCTGGTTGTTCCGTACCTCGAGATATGATCTCAAGGATACCTCTTAAATCTTAGTTCTGATGTTTTTCAGAAGCAAAGAAAAGAGGGTATTGGGACCGTCACATTAATGGTATACCTTGGACATTTCCATGGAAAATTCCAAGAAAGGATTCTTTTCCTCAAGATATGGTACTGACCTATCTAAAGGAATAGCACCTCAAAGAGTTGAGGATGTGAATGCTAAAACTACTTGCCCTTGTGCATCGGTTTCAAGAATCCGGGTGTATGCTAAATGTGTACAAAAGCCAGATGTCTGCCATGCAGTGGGAGTAGTAAATGGTTACTGATCCTACTATGATGATTAAACACTTGATTGTAGTAATAACAATATCTTCAAAGATGATGAAACTTAGAGATAGTGATCTCAAAGTCTTATCTTCAAAAGTTTAAGACCTTGTAGATAGTGATCTATAAGGGTCTTAACTGTAGATACCTTAGGAGATAGAGATCTCTAGGAATAAAGGTATTCTAATAAGGATTTATGGGCATACTGGTTATAATAATTATCGAGCTATAGTGTCAAGGAAACTATAACAAAATTGAGTATTGGTTGCATAAGATGCAACATTCGCATTGGATGCGAACATTGTTACTAGGAGATATGCAAGTGCCGTAAAAGGACTTGGAGTAGTCTCTTGGGAACAGAGTGATTGATCAACTTACCTATCTATTTTCTAAATAGCCTATGATTGTCACATGAGTGCAGGTTTAAATGATTAACCCATTAATGGCTCTTTGGGCTAGTGGGAGATTGTTGGACATGCGAGCCCACGACGAGCCATTATGCGATAAACGTTATTGTGAATATCATTCCCTGATCTGAAATGAGGAATAACCAATTTGCATAATAGGTTCCTTAGTACAATTAGGGTTATGTACCATGGCCATCTTGATGATCATACAGCTGTTGATTCAGTTATTGAATCATAGAGGCTGGTGCTTGGATGAATATCTAAAGAGATAGATTGAGGACTCATCAAGCACCGTCAAATGATTGTTGAGAGATGATCTCCAGTCTGAGTAGGAGATGGTAATCCTTTCTCATTTAGGCTGATATCTGACCGACCTCTTGATGCAAGCCCTCTAAATAGGAATAGAGATTCGGAGGTGTCAGATTAGTTGGGTCAAAGAGTTGTCTTAACGAGATCGAGATAACCAAAGTCCTATGTCATATGATGTCATGATATAGGCACGCATCCTCTGACCAGAGACAGATATGTTACTATATGTCTGAGTATGTACATTTGGCAGACCAATATGTTGATGACCTGACCAAGGTCTATACACCAGCGAGCTGGTGTGCATGTAAGGACATATGAGTAATAAGATCTCTTAAAGGGATCATATAGGTTCACATGTGAACCAGGAGACATGAGCTCACTCATGAGGTATTGGGACTGATCAAATTCCATGCATGGTCGTGGTGCTTTGGAAGCATGACATGAATTTGAAGGTAAGATATATGCTTTGTGAAAGCATATGATCTGTACCAAATCCCAATGACCAAGAATGAGAAACTTAGTGATCAAACCCTGAAGATGACAGTGTAAAAGTGATCTATATCTTCAGGATGATCATAGGTCTTCCAGTATGCAGGATGTACAGATATTGGGAATACCTGAGGGTGATTTGATCATAAACGATTGTATAACCATGACGCTTCCATTCCGAGGGAGTGATGAAACAGGTCTGTATTTTAGTGACTCCTCTCAGTAGAGAAGTAACCTAATCTTAGTCCATGTATTGGACATTGATCTGAATGAGATTCAGATGCAATGAGAAGATTAGATTTACGGCCTTGATTTAATCAAGCATCTATGAGAGGTCCATGGGATCTGGATTTGAGATGTGATCTCAATATCCAAGTCATTATACGTGGAACAATACAACCACCCTGTCCTTATCTCCAAGTATCTGAGGAGAAATCGCATTATTCTTGAAGGGTTCAAGAATAATTCCATAGATCTAAGCTTTGAGAAGTCGATAATTAAATGTGATTTATATATCATGATGTATGTGGAATTATCCAATATAATTAAATGTGATTTAATTATTATGGATAAGAATAATGTGGATAGCAATATCCAATTATTCATAATATATTATATATGTGATTTATAATGTATTAGAGAGAGCTAATTATAATTTATGTTTGTTGATTAATTATTAATGTGTATTAGATGCACATTGTTTAATTGATTGAAAATGTAAATTATATTTTGTTTTGGATTGTGAATGTGATTCATAATTTTCCAATGGCAAGATCGCAATATTCTCAAAATTAATTATGAATTATTTTTGGAGAATAAATCACAAAAAACGTTGTTGAGATTAAATAAAGGAGAAATACATGGACATATGCAATCTCATGAAATCTCATGAGATTGCCTCCACATGGTAACATGTGGACGGCTACCAAGTCCTATATGTAATTGATGGCCGTCCACCATGTTGACATGGGAGATGTAATCTCCATGTCATTGCTTCCTTATTTGATTGATTTAATTTTAGGATTGATGTACATATGATTTGTCAAATATATTTGATCTAAATTAAATCATAAGTTGTTGGCTTTTTCCAACAACAATCTTGACCATTGGATTGACATAAATCAATCTCATCCATTAATTTTATATGTCCCATGGATTGAGTTCCATGTATCCTAAAACCCTATAAATAGAGAGGCATACCATGCTCTCTTGTACATGCTTTTGAAAGCACATCTCTCTCTCTCCCCACACGCCAACTCTCTCTCCCTCTCCTTGGTGGCCGTCCACCAAACCCTAGAGGAGAAACCCGTCGTCACCTTCGCCATCGCGCCGCTGCTTCGACGTTCTTCGGTTCTCCGTCTTCTTGGAGTGCTACGCTCGCAAAGAAGACATTCGATCTCGTACGATGAGATCAGGAGTTCCCTGTGCTTTGATCAACTCGTTGGATTGCGAGGATCACATGACTCATCCCCGCGCTCGCAAGCTTTTTCTCCGACGATCGAACTTGAGACAGGAGGTCTCTTTTCGTAGAGACTCGATCAACCTCGCTTCAAGAGGTATTCCTTTATACTTGTTATGGTTATAGATGAAACGATCCGAGAATCGTTCTTGGATCATGTGGTTTCATCGCATGAAAATTTTTTAAATTCCGCTACATAGAACAACTAGTACGACTAGTCGTTCTTCGTCGAATTCGATACGACGCTCACGATTCTGTGATGCGCTTGAGGATTATTCCATATCCTTCACTCACATGCCGTCCCAAGTGAGGTGGTAAAATTGCAGGGATACCCCTGCAATTATGTTTATTTATAAAATTCTAATAAAATGAAATTCACGTGTTAAATTTTTGTGAAATTTGCATGCAGCTCCCTGAACGTTCACATATTTACATTTTAGTCCCTACGTGTAAGAATCACGTGTTGTCCCACTTGATGAGTTATTTGCATGCGCACCCTAGCTGGTTTTGCAATTGTAATTAAGCCATTAAAAATTGAATAAACGTTGTAAACTTTTGGTGTTTTTGCACCTGTGCCCCTTGGTGAGTCGCTAAATACGATATTTAATTCGTGTTCATTGTAATACGTGTACTTAGCGATTCGGTCAGAACTGAGAGAAGGATCTCCGTGAAGAGTGTCTCGGCTTTAATTTATATCCCGGGAAAGTCCGGGGTCGAACTCAGGGAGGCAAAGGAACAACTTGGGTTTAATTTGAAAATAAAGATTTTAGATTTCCAATTCGTATTTTTTTTAGATTTTTTAATGCAAAAAGAATGTCAAATACAAAATGCGGGTGAATTAAGTACTAAGAAATCACATAACTTAGCCAAATTAATTTTAATGTCAAATTAATCCAATTCAGCCAAATTATATTTTTCCTAGGATCCTAATCCAGTGATGAACGCAAAACACATTTTTTTAGAATTTTAGGGGTTAAAATGCAACAATGAAAAATACACACTTTTTATGGGGTTTTTCACAATTTATCACACAAATAGTAAGCAAAAATTATGAAAAAATTACTGGAATGAAAACATGAAGCAAGGAGACTACAGTAATATTTTTGGATTTTTTTGACAACATTTGAATTTTTTATGAATGTTTTAGTGAAAATAGAGAGACAGTGAGTAAATAATTTCTAATAAATCCACATTATCAAATTAAGCAGAATGAAAATTATCCCAAAAAGATATTTTCATGTAGAATCCAGGAGATTTGAAATTTTGCAAAAATGATATCTGTGGATTTAATTAAAAATCAAATACTAATTTAACTCTATGATTTATTTCGGGAACATGACAACTCTATTGTGGTTGAAATTTGGATAGTAAGTTAAGCACCTATCAAGGCATCATTTCTAATTTTTAGGGAATTTTTAGAGCAACCAGGCGTGAGATATAAATTTAATGGCACAGAATGGGCAAACTATTCTAAATTTCAGTTGAACAATTTTAGTTAATTACCCATATCTCACAAAAATACAAATAAATACCCACAATGTAGAGAATTAGTTGCTCAACATGAAAGCATTTTTCATTGAATATAAAAATGCATAAACAAGGTCCAAATTAAAGTGCGAACACAAGGGTGTCTTTGCAAATATAAAAACTTAAATTACAAAAGAAAACATGCACATGGACTAAATGGTAATTACAGAAATTTGAGAGAAATTATTGCAATTTTTACAATAAAATAATAATAAAAAAATCAACCTTCCTTCTTCCTTCTTCGTACGTAGGAGGTGAACCCAACTCTGGAAGGGGGGGGGGGGGGCGGTTGGAGCGGCCGCGCGCGGCTGGTCGGCGGAGGTGAGGGAGGTCGCTGGAGGGCGGACGGAGGTTGGACGAGCTCGGCGCGGGTCGTCGGCGGTCGACGGAGGGCTGGAGCCGGAGACGGAGGAGCGCGGGTCGCTGGGGGGGCCGCGCGGCGGGTCGCCGTTGGTAGAGCGGCCGCCCGCGGTGGCGGCTGCGCCGCTTGGTGGTGGGGGCGGCGCCGCGCTCGACGGTGGAGAAGGGAGGGGGCGGCGGCGGTGCCCGCTGCTTCCTCCTATGTTTTTTTTTTTTTTAAATTTTTTTTGCTGT
The DNA here is from genome assembly GCA_037367405.1 of Ottelia alismoides. Classification (NCBI taxonomy): domain Eukaryota; kingdom Viridiplantae; phylum Streptophyta; class Magnoliopsida; order Alismatales; family Hydrocharitaceae; genus Ottelia; species Ottelia alismoides. The sequence continues at coordinate 1,502,460 of JAZKJV010001090.1, read as the reverse complement.
GATTTTTTTTTATTTTTTTAATTTGGTTTAAACATGGAAGGAAATGAAAATATATACAAAAGGAAAGGGAAAAAAATGGTAGAGGGAGGTGGTGGAGAAGATGAATGGTGGTGATGTGATAACAAAGAAAATAAGCGAAGGGTGATAATGGACTAAAAAAAATTGCAACAATAAAAAAATGATAAGATGAAACGAAACTTACCTACGATGGAGACGGTCGCCTATGATGTGCCTTTGAAGCACGGTCTTCGCTCGAATCGCCGGCGCACGATGAGCTCGAGCAACGCACGGATGTGGTTGCGATGTTGGCCGAAAAGCCAACATATTTCACCGGAGAGAGGGCCGTCGTCGCTCGACCGCAGTTGCGTCGCTGTCACTGATTCAACTCAGGGAACTAGGCTCTCCTCACATAAAGATGGATCAAGGGCAAATTGAGGAGGATGGGATGTATATATAGATGATGAAATGAGATGTTATTATGGTGGTGGAGTTGAATGGGAAGTTGGATTATTAATGGAGTTGAATGGGAGGTTTAAAAAAATGGTGGGGTTGAATGGAAGTTGGTGGTATAATGAGTTGAATGGTGGTTATTGTAGAGAATGTAAAATAAATAAATAAATAAAATAAAGTTGTCTACTTCAAAAACAATAAAATAAAAAGAGAAGAGAAATAATGGAGAATTTACAATGGAAGACAAACAACATGTACACATTTTTTACTTTTCTAATATGTAATTTTTTTTATCTTTTTAATAAGAGATATTTACAACGGAAAAATACAATAAAATACTACAATTAAAATACAACACAAGTATGATTTTTTTGTATTTTTAATAATTAAGAAAGATACAAATAAAATTAAAGAAAGAATGAATATATACATAATATACAATGTACATCTAGGTCCTAAAATCCAACTTTTGCAAATGAGCTCCGATTTTAATGAAACTTCCGTTGGATAGATAATTTTCTAACTTGAACTTTAAAAGTGAGTTTGGTGAATTTGGAGTTCATACGGAGTGGGAATTTAGCTTGGAAGTTAGACTTTACGGCTTTTTCTCTTTGGGATTTAGGAGCATTTATTTGAGGTGAAATTTGTTTTGTATTTTTGTATTTTTATATACATTTTTATAAAAAAGTTAGAGAAAGAATTAGGCAAAAAGGAGTTGAAATGAAATTATTAAAAATCCATGAAGTTTTGGGCTATTTACAAGTATAAAACTCCTTTATTTTTGCGGCTTTTTATTGTTAATTCTTTTTGTGCAGTCTTATATACAATAATTAGTGTGTTTTATTTACAAGAGTTATTTTGTTAATTTATTGATTTTATGGACATTTATTTGGAATTTTACTCGAGGATTTTGCTAAGATCAAGATATTGCGATGATGAATCGCGGATTCATCACCCCCTATACTTAAACTTTGCTAGTCCTCGAGCAAATAAAGAATGAATAAGTTGGATTAACCCATGACTGTGCATGTGAATACAAGACTTGATCCGTTCAAGAACTCTCGGTTTTAGATATCCTAAAATTCTAAGCTGAACCAAGCTCTACTCAAAAGGTACCCAATTCCCCTAATCATCAGACTCTCTTTGTATACATATATATAAGGGATATGACTTTAAGTGTTGACCGCAGTTACAAGAGTAGAGTCACAACGTCACCCAAGGTTCCAGTCCAAGAGACTCTCCTATGGACCCGATCCTCAACACTAGGGAATAAATCATTTCTTGCATCCAATCCACCATCTCTTTAGTTGTCAGACTTGAAAGTGTAGATGGAAGGCCAGTTGATGGAGGGCATAGGATTGTGTCATTTCTTCTCTCCCTCTCATTGGAACAAGGATCCTCTCGAGTGCCTTATTACGCAACGCATTTTTTTTGATGTTGATCAGTGCGTCCGTCAAGAGAAGTTGGAGCCGTCTGCACTTGTTTTCCTGGGAGTACACCGGGGTGTGCCTTTTTTGAGTACCTATCGTACCTTCTAGACCCAGACTTGTAGCATTTACGATGCAGAGCTCTTTTTTGGTGCAAGCCCGACTCCTGGTCCTAATAGCAGTGGTCCAAGTGGACACTTTGAAATGGTTGGGAGCGCTCGCCTTTGGTGGAAGCTCTTTTGATATTGACTTTGTGGAATGAGAGCTTTTCTTTGACATTTCATTGCTTTGTAGTATTTTTGGCTAGCTCCACTGCTTTTACCAAGAGTTGGCGCACACTGATCAACATTTTTTTTATCACACCCTGGCACATAGGTAAATATCAAGAGATAGTACAAGAACCATGTTCTCATAATGGCTAAATGTGCTGACACTCAGGTTTCATGAAGCCTTCAAAGATTTTATCCCATCCTCGAGCATCATTAGAACAAATCCAGACTCGAATCCCTCATCTCAATTCCTCAAGTGAAATTTCAACTCATCTCATCATAACTACAGTCGTGTACGTGAGGTGCTGATCATATTCTTTAAGGTAGAGACTAAGCATGCAATATAGCACACAAATCTTTCAAACTAGGGAAATGTGAATAATTAAGTCAAGGACCCTAATGATTAAGGCTGGTTAACTCAAAATCTGAAGATCTCATAAACCAAGTGTTCTTGATCATCACTAGTCTTGTGTGAAAGTGAATTGTGTTAGGGATTAAATCAACTTATTAGTTAGTTTTTTTATTTTGATGATTGATTGATTTTTTGATTTTTTTAAGTTTTAGAAAAAGTTTTTTTTTCACAAAGGTTTTTTTGACAAACAAAGGCAAAGAAGAAGTTTTTTTTGTTAGAAAAGTTTTGCTTTTTTTCCAAGAGTTTTTTTTGAAAAAGATAGGTAAATAAGAAAAGATTCTTTTTTTTGAAAAAGTTTTTTATATAAAAAAGGATTTTTTGAAAGGATTTTTTTGAAAAGTTATAAATAAGAAAAGTTTTTTTGTTGGTTTTTTTTACCCACCCCATAATTATTGTATAATATATACAAAAATACGTGAAAGTACGAGCTATGGGTAAAGTATATATGTAATATATACACGCCCCCTATACTTAGCTTGTGCTATGTCCTCATGGCACTAGGTGACAAAAAGACATAGCTCGTACTAAGCGTAGGAAAGCTAAAATAATAAAAAGTATAGAAGTCGATCTGCCCCCCTATACTTAGGCTCTGGATAGCCTAAGTGTAGAAGAAGAGCAAAAATGGGGCGGACGAGGTCAAGAGGAGAAATGATGAGTAAATACACATGGCGGGCATCGGTCCCCCCTATACTTAGGCTTTGGTCAGCCTAGGTATAGGACAAGAGTAAGTGTGAGAACCGATGTGATCTCGAGAATATACAAAGAAGGGAGAATATGTACAAGAGTGATTGAATCTTCTAAGATGTTGAATCTTGATGCTGCATCTTCATGAAGAGTAATAAGATGTATCTGCTCTGTGCTCACTCTGTATGAAGTTGATGACCTCGACTTGGACTAACTGCTCTTTTGAATCAACAAAATGCTTCAACAGTTGTCCATTCACCACATGAGATTGTGCACCATCTGTGAGATCAACTATCTCTACACTTCCATTCTCGTGCACTTTCTTAACCACAAAGGGACCCGTCCATTTAGATTTGAGATTCCCATGGAACATCTTCAACCTAGCATCGAACAACCATACCTTTTGTCCAGGGACAAAGTCTTTGCACCTAATGTGCTGATCATGCCATATCTTTACTTTGTCCTTATAAATCAAACTGTTGTCATATGCCCTGTTTCGGATTTCCACGAGCTCGTTCAAGTTCAAGTCTCGGCAAAGCTTCCCTAGGTGACAACTCCAATTAATCTTCTTAATTGCCCATTCAGATTTATGAATCAATTCTGCGGGCAAATGGCATGGCTTGCCATAGATCATTCTAAATGGTGAAGTACCCAATGGTGTCTTGTAGGCTGTCCTATAGGCCCACAGAACTTGGTCCAAGAGCTGAGACCAGTTCTTCCTATCGGGACGAACCAATTTCTGCAAAATACTGTTCACCTCTCTGTTCGAAACCTCTGCCATGCCGTTGGACTGTGGGTGGTAAGGACTAGTAACTCTATGCTCAAATCCATAGTCCTTAGCTAAAGATCTCATATCTCGATTCACAAAGTGGCTACCCCCATCAGATATCAAAACTTTTGGCACCCCGAACCTAGCAATAATATAATCTCTCACAAACTTACAAACAGTCTTGCTGTTTGCGGTTCGGGTTGGGATAGCCTCCACCCACCTGGATAAATAATCAACCGCCAACAAAATGTACTCATGTCCTTGGCTGTTGGGAAAGGGACCCATAAAATCTATGCCCATGCATCAAAAACATCACAAATAATCATCGGTTGCATGGGCATCTCATCTCTTTGTCCAACTGTCCCTCCCATCCTTTGACAAATCGGGCACGACCGTACAAAATCAATGGCATCTCTAAACACGGTCGGCCAATACAATCCACATTGAAGTACTTTGTGAGCGGTTCTCTTTCCCGAATGGTGTCCTACAGCCTCAAGTGAATGATAATATGTGAGGACACTCTGGTATTCCTCCTGAGGAATACACCTTCTCCAAACACAATCCGGTCCTTCAAAGAAAAGGAAAGGATCGTCCCAGTGGTATCTCCTCAAATCCGACTTCGGTCGATCAATGCTGCTCCTAGTCCAACCATGGGGAACCTGCTTGGAGACAAGATAGTTCACCATGTTGGCATACCACGGGAGGGAGTCAATAACACAAATTGACTCATCTGGGAAGGTCTCTCTAATCCTCTCATGATCAGGAGAATCCTTAAGTTCAATCCGAGAAAGGTGATCAGCCACAACATTCTAAACTCCAGGTTTATCTTTTATCTCCAAATCAAATTCCTGGAGGAGTAAAATCCACCTAAGAAGACGCACCTTCGCATCCTTCTTTTCCATTAAGTATCGAATGGCTGTGTGATCAGTATAAATTGTCACCTTAGATCCCAAAATATATGATCTGAACTTCTCGAGGGCCCATACTACCGCGAGCATTTCCTTTTCAGTCACTGTATAATTTTTCTGTGTAGGATCTAATACTTTGCTCGCATAGTGAATCGCAAACGGAATCCCCTCTCGCCGTTGTCCTAACACAGCTCCTATAGCAAAATCTGAAGCATCGGTCATGATCTCAAAGGGGAGAGACCAGTCAGGAGTTTGTAGGATAGGCGACGCACAAATCTTCCTTTTCAAGAGCTCAAAGGCCTCCAGACACCTGTGATCTACAACGAACTCTATGTCTTTCCCTAAAAGCTCAGTCAGTGGGCGGGCGATCTTTGAAAAATCTTGAATGAATCTCCTATAGAATCCAACATGCCCTAAGAATGACCGCACTGACTTTACGTTGGTAGGTGGATCAAGCTTCTTGATCACCTCCACCTTGGCAGGGTCAACCTCCATTCCCCTTTTGGAGATGACATGCCCCAACACGATACCCTCCGTCACCATAAAGTGACTCTTCTCCCAGGAGAGCACCAGATTCACCTCTCTACACCTCGTGAGGACTCGGTCCAAGTGCCCTAAACATGTATCAAAAGAATCACCATGGACCGAGAAGTCATCCATGAACACTTCCAGGAAATCTCCCACCATCTCGGCAAATATGGCTATCACGCACCGCTGAAATGTGCCCGGGGCATTGCAGAGCCCGAATGGCATGCACCTGAAAGCATAAGTACCGAATGGACATGTGAATGTGGTCTTTTCCTGGTCCTCAGGGGCTATGGCCACCTGGTTGTAGCCTGAATACCCGTCAAGAAAACAGAAGAACTCTTTCCCTGCAAGTCTCTCCAAGATCTGATCAATAAAAGGTAAGGGAAAGTGATCTTTCTTGGTCGCAGCATTCAGGCGCCTGTAGTCAACACAGACGCGCCACGACGTGGGTACTCGTGTCGCGATCTCTACCCCCTCCTCGTTGTTGACCATCTGAATTCCCGACTTCTTCAGGACAACATGAAGTGGGGCCACCCACTTGGATTCAGAAATAGGGTATATAAACCCTGCTTTGCACCGTTTCTCAATTTCATTCTTCACCACTTCCCGTAGATTGGGGTTAAGTCTCCTCTGAAACTCACGGGAAGGTCTCACGTTATCCTCTATAAAAATGTGGTGCGAGCAGAGAGCGGGGTTGATGCCCACGAGATCCGAAACTGTCCAGCCTATTGCTTTGCGGTTCCTCTCTAAGACCTCTAACAACCTAGACTCCTGTTCTAAAGTCAAGTATGAGCTAATGATGACAGGATATCTCTCTTTGGGTCCCGCAAGAAAGGCATACTTAAGTGTAGGAGGTAGTGATTTCAGTTCTGGCAATGTGGTATCATCAAGCAGATCTAGCTGAACTGAATCTGAATCTGGTTCCGTGCTGCATGAAGGTGGGCTAATCTGAGTAGTACTCGCCACCAAATCAGAAGTATCGGAAGTCGGATCGTCAAAAATATCCAAACAATCGGCAAAAGCCACGTCCGACTCGTCATCTATGTCCCATGATTGTTCCGAAGAGGATGGAACTGACAGATCCGGATGGATCTCTAAGTCATCATGAGAATAGGTTGATGCATCTCTAGTAAGATCAGATAACACCTGGCAAACTGCATCATGCACTATATCCTCTCCAGATGAAAGGGTCTCGCTCTGTCCTGAAGGAATCTGTCCCCAAATCCCAACTGTGCTAATCAAACTGCAGTCTGCCTCTGAAGATGAGTACTCTGTGCTACTCTCTGAATCGGGTCGCTGACACTTGGTTTGCTTCATCTCAAGGTTCACTTCTCCGCCTGGAGAACGGAACTTCATCATTCCCGTACCATAATCGAAAGCTGCGCCTGCGGTCCTAAGGAAGGGTCGCCCGAGAATGATCTGAGATTCTCTCCAATGATTGGGGGTCTCCATGTCCAAGACTGTGAAGTCCACCTGATAGTTCTGCCCCTCAATCGAGATAACGACGTTCTTCACTTCTCCCTTAGGTCTCTTCATTGAACGATCTGCGAATTGGAGTAAAGCTCTAGATTTGCGAAGTGGTCCCAACTCCAATTTCTGATATAATGCTAAGGGAAGTAAGTTGATCGAAGAACCGTTATCTAAGAGTGTGCGTGCAAACGCAATGTCGTTAATACGACTCTCCACATAGTGAGCACCCATGTCTCTCTTTTTCTTTGGCAAAGTCTGATTCTTGAGACAATAGGTTGTGGCTACTGATAAGACATGTGTATTTATATTTCAGTTATCTTTCTTCCTGCCAACCCTTTTAGGTGTGCATCTCACCTTAAGGTATTTTTGGAAGGCAGGATGGTTAGCCACATATTCATCAAATGGCACCTTAACTGTGATGTTTTCTTTGCAAAACCGTGCCATATCGGGGTCATCTTTCTGAATCTTTTTGATGCGCTTTCCTGCCGTAAGAGCACGGGGGAAAGGGATTGAAGCTAGGGAAACAGAGGATGAAGAGTCTGAATCATGAACTGAAAGATCATTCTTTGCATTAACGGAAACAGAGTTCTTCACACAAGAATCTTTTTGATGCAACATGGACTCAAAGTCTAAACTATCTACTATAGGTTGTGGAATAGAAGCTGGAGTGGCTTCCGCCACGACCGGAGATGCAAGGTCCTCCGTAGATTCAGAAGAATATCCATGCTGACGATGCTGCATACATGCTCTCCTCCTCCTCTCGGCTCCCTGAGTAGAAATCCTCGAATGATGCTGATGGGGCTCTGAAATATGATGCCTCTCCTCCTCGTCCTCTGAAGACTCCTCAGGTAGATCTCCAGAGATGCCCCTCCTTGTGTCCCTCGCCCGGTCAGGTACGACCACGATCCTTCCGCTCCTGAGTGACATGTGGTTAGCCTCGTCACACGAAAGAATCTCATGTTCAGATTTAGGAGATGCTGAATAGTATACCTGACCAAAGTGCTGCTGAGAACTAGAACGGTTCAGGCTATTGGGGTTAGCCTGAACTTGGGCTGGGATCGAGGTAGAGGGTATAGTCTGCTCGTCTCGCCATCTGGACAGGCGGTTGACATCCACCCGTAAGTCCTGAACCTCATTCCTGTAAGAACGTAGCTTGTCAAGTATCTGCTGCTGAATATCCATGGGACTAGACAATGAAGGAAGTGGATAAGACTGGGAAGAAGAACGGGAAGACTGGCCCTGCTGGCCAGTGTACTGCCTCTGGTGCTGCTGCTGTTGGGGTTGCGGGCCCTGCTGGCCCGTCTGGTAATGGCCCTGTCGGCCATACTGCTGGTACTGCTGCCTCTGCTGCTGGGGTGGATGGAATCCAGGGTTCTGCTGTGAAGGAGGTGGTGCGGAGGTGAATGCGGTGTTGTGAAAGGTCGGGGGACGCTGATAGGTCTGTCGGTCTCTCGTACTTCCCTGCCTGGCAGGGTCCCGAGTATACAATATCCCATTCACCTCCCAAACTGGTGGAGGCTCCTCCTGGATTGTCTCTGCTACTGGAGGTGGCTGCTGGAAAGAGTGGGTGTAGGATTGGTCCTGCTCCCATGGCTGGGGTTGCCCTGACACCAACTGCTCCTGAACATGGTGAACTCGGTATACGGGAGCAGAGGGTGCAGTCACGGCGGGTATCCTTATCTTAGATACCTTCTCAGTCAACTCCTCCATTTGTTTTGGAAGTTTAGAGACGCTCCGGTCTAACTCATGAATCCTCCTGTCGATCTTCTCGACTACAGTAAGCTTGTCAGCAAGGAGTCCCATACTAGGGATCACATCCTGAGAGAGATCGACTACAGCTGGTTTCCCCCCTCCAAGTGAGAGTGAATTGGGGGATGGTGTATAGGCCCTGCTGGCCATCTGTGAGCGGCTAGTTTCAGCCATCTGCTCGAATACCCTCCAGACGGTATCCGCTCCTCGTGATGTATAGCTGCCTCCACAGGCAGCGCTCACTAAACCCTGCATCTCAGGGTTGAGACCAGTGAAAAATGATTGGACCAAGATGTTATCATTTAGTCCATGACAGGGACACTTCTGCAGGATGTCCTTGAATCTTTCCCAAGCATCACAAAAAGCTTCATGGGGTAATTGGGAAAAACTCGTAAAGCGCGTCCTCATCATGTTAATCTACTCAAAGGGTAGAACTTCTTCAAAAACAGGTCCTTGAACTGGGCATATGTGGTGACGGCGATCCCAAGATTCTTTACCCAGTAATCAGCTTTGCCACCCAAGGTAAATGGAAGGGCTTTGAGCCTAATATAATACTGGCTAACATTTTGATGTTTGAGGTTAGCGCAGATGAGCTCAAAGTCCCTTAGGAATGCATATGGTTCCTCAGAAGCATTCCCATCGAAGTGTGGCAACAGGTTCAGAAAATGCGGCTTCAATTCAAAATCAACCTCGGGTTCGGCTGGACTCAAGTAGTTCCGAATTTGATATTGTCCGGGGTTATACGTCGCATCCATTGGTAGTTGGACCCCAACATTTAACTGTCTCAACTGAGCTCTCAGTAATGCTTGTTGCTGCTCAGATGCAGCTAATCGGGCAAGTATCATTTTCATTGGGTCTTCATGGTTCTCTTCTTCCTCTTCTTTCTTCTTTGGCATTTTACTCGAATCTTCTTTATGTCATGAATCAACAATGTTTTCTTGATTAGAAGAGGATTTATGAATCATGATATTCTCACCAAGGCGATGGTCTTCCTCGGTGAGGTGGGAAGAGAGAAACAGAATGGTTTGAGAGTAACCATCCCGAGAGTGAGTGATCCTGGGCTCAAGAGGGTCATGAGTCCAGGTTGGTCCAAGTTGCGCTTGGACCTTTGAAGACGTACTTTTTGAAGGGTTCAACGAGAGATTCGCAAAGTCCGAATAAATATCCCCCCAATCAGTCATCTTCGATGTCAAAAGAACCGATTAGATCACGATAATCAATGAGGCGCTAGTTCTACGGTGCACATAAATGTGCGGAGTGAACTCACACAATACAAACGCAATTCAAACCCCCAATTTCACCAACTCAACACATGATGGCCGTAAGAGTTCGACCGATTTATCTGGTCAATTTTAGTTGGTGAGAATACAATCTTGGAAAGATTAACGAGCTGTTAGGTGCCCGTATTTTCCTACAGACTGGCCCGGTTCTTACGACTAGTTTGACCTACTTTCAGCCAGTGTAGGAGTAAGTACGGACCGTATAAATATGGCTACCCGTTCCTTGAGGACTAATGCGTCCTCTAAACCTCCCACTCTGCTAAGGAAGTCCGGACCATTTACCGGCTACTGATGAGGGTAAAAAGATCGAGTTTCACGGCTCTCACTTTTTTATGGAGAAAGTAAATTGTCGGTTGTAGCAGAAAGCCGCGAAACAAAATTTTCGATCTTTAAAACTTATCAAACAAATTTACGGTTTTCTGTCGGAAAACCGTTCACTAATATTTAACCAGGTAAGTGTTCCTAGGTCGAACTCAAGGAGGCAGAATAAACTCCCTAGATTTTTCTTCTCGTAATTTTATTTTAACTCTTCTCTAAGTCAGAACGCTTTTTTAGTGATTTTTATTTTTATTATTTTTATTTGATTTTATTCTTTTTAAATTTTTATTTAATTTTCAAAAAGTGATATTTTTCAAAAGATTTATTTATTATATAGTAGGCGAATAATATCTAGGTGATACTAGGTAGTAGGGTGAACGAGGTTCGAGCCGCGTACTCAAACTACACAAGAAAACAAAGCAAAACGAGGCGGTTTTCGATTAAATCAAAACACATCAAAAACTCGTCGAAAAGACGCGAAAATTTTATACTAAGTAGCTGGGGTAGTTGTGTAACTACCCTCAAAGAATCGTCGAAATCCGAGGTCACAAGAACAAGAAACAGCCCCTACAGCCCAGGGGCATAAGCGTAAGAAAACTATTTAAAAATGTTTGCAATCGGGTCCTTGAGGACTATTCTGAACTAAAAGTACAAGAAACGTTACATTTAGGTCCCTGCGGAGGGACCTAAATGCAATTAAAGAAAACTCTGGAGGCGGGAATGAAGATCTGAAAGTTGGCTGGGCTTATGAAGCAAAATTTCCACCGGTTCGCTATTGACGCCTGAGATTAGAAGTTGAAGCGCGGATCGGATGTTCCACACGCTGCCACGTGTCAGCAGCCTGTGCTTCCTCTGTTCTTGAATCTGTTGAGCGGCTGACGGACGCGGCGTCTTCCCCGAATTATTCCAGCCGGCTTCCGATGAATCTGGCGCTCCGGCAGGGCCAGAGGGGTGGCTCCTCCACCCCTCGAGCTCGCCCGCAGTAGGGTGGATGGCGGTGATGCTCCGAGCGACGGCAGCAAGACGATGAAGATTACGGCTTCGGCACTTGAGGCTTGTTGCAGTTCTGGAGGCTCCTCTTCGAAGTGGATTTAGATGATGATCAAAGCTTTTTGCTGATGAAGCAAGACCTCGCGAAATACCTGGTTCTGCAATGAATCAAGATATATGCTCGATTCTTATCGAATCAGCCAAAATATTACAAATCACAAGCTCCAAAGTTTGAAGGAAATCATATAATTCCAGCCAAATAACAGAACGCATGAAGAAGATGATGGTTTTATGATTGATTTGAATCGAATCGAAAGTGAATCGAGAAGGTATATCGAATGTGCGTCGAAGATGGATGATTAAGCAAACTAAAAGCGTGATTAGCCACTCTAATCATGACACGATGATCGAGAAACAAAATTGCAAAGATGAAGGAATAAGGTCTATGAGTTCCAGGTGTATTACCTGGAAATGTTGCTCGACGGTCGACCTTCGAGCCGGAGCTGACGCACGATGGTGGCGATGCAAGGTGGTTGTACACCTTGGAACGATCCTCCGTCGACTCCTCTTCCTCGCGGGCTATGCCTTGGTGCTGTCACCACCGGGGATTCGCCGGAATAGGGCTTGGAAGTGAGGGGGTCGGTAGTCTGGAGCTTGAGCTTCAGGCAGTTGGGGAGAGTTAATGGTGATTGGCGAACTTGGGGGCCTTATATAGAGCAGATGCTTGGGCTCCAAGGTTGGATGGACGGCCGGCGATGGAGGGGTTTGTTGGAGGAAGGAGTTGGAGGGTCAAGATGGATCAGAAGCTTCAAGAAGAGCGCGGGAAAAATGGGCAAAGAGGGCCAGTCGAACAACTCCGGCGCACCAGAATCTTGGGGGAAGACAACCCAGGTGCTGACAAGTGTCAGCACCTGGTTGGTCCAGGCTCTTTAATTACTTATAAATTAAGTATAAAATAGATAATTACATTATTTTAAATAGGTATAAATACAAGAAAGTTAAATAATTTAATTATCTAAATTATGGTATAAATACTTTTAATAAATAATAAATATTATTTAAGATATAAATATTTTATTAATAAATATGTATTTATAAATAGGTTTTAGATTTTTGATTTAATAATTAATTAAGTAAAAATTAATTTTATATTTTATTAATTATTAGGGTATTAAATAAAACTTGTACGAATTTTTATGGATTTTTATGAATTAATTTACATATTTTAATAAATAGAGTAAGTATCTATATAGGTCAATTATACCTATATTTTGAAGTGTTTGATTTTATAAAAATAATAAATAGTCTCCAAAAATTATGAAATAATTTATGGTGAAAGTACAAGATCATGAAATAATTTAAATTATAAAATTAAGAAAATAATAAATAGTGTGTGTTACGTAAAATAAATAGCCCAGAAACCCCTTTGTCTTTTGGTCCCAAAACCGACTTTTTGCAAACGGACTCCGAATTCAATGAAACCACCTTTATTAATTAGATAATATTATTTTATGAACTTTAAAGGTGAGTAGAGTGAAATTGGAGTTCGTATGAGGAAGTTATGATGTTCGGAAGTTGAGATTTTGACAATTTGTAAGCTGGATTTCTTGGCATATTTACAGGATAATATTTTTAACTTATTTTTATATTTTTATTTACATTTTTATGAATAATTAGGAGAAAGATTTGGTGAAGAATATGTTAAGATGAAATAGTTAAAATTCTTTGAAGTTTTGTATTTTATAAATAGTGAAAGGTGTATCTACATGTGATAGATTATTTTTATTTGGTTTTCTTTCCTTATCTCCCCCTACTTAGTGGTTTGTCGACCAATCCATGCTGACTTGGTCTCGGGGGTTGGGCTATAAATATATCTTACAGCTATATTTATAGTTTAAGTCATATTGCATATATATATACATATATTCCATATGCCTTTGCCTTTCTTTTCTGATTCTTTATTTATTTACATGAGTTTAATGGTTAAAAGTGAATATTTACATATGAATAGAGTTTTGTTAAAGTATGAGAATAAGTGAGTATTTACATGTATTTGTTAAGGGTTTTAAGACAAAATGCGACAGAAAAGTTAATGAATCATGGATTCATCAATCCCCTATACTTAAACTTTGCTAGTCCCTTAGCAAACACTTATTTTGAAAAAGTAAGTGAAAAAGAAAGAAAGTTAGAATGAATTTGTTTTCCTAAACCAGTTCATGAGAACAGACAAAGGACAGAGCTTGATCGGGCCTGAAACAAGCATTTTGTCGGAACCTTAACTAGGATTAGGATTTTATCCTCAACAGTCTTCAAGTTCCATAATCCTTACTCAAGATCACTTCATTGGCTAGTTCAGACTCACTTATTCATATCGCAAACTCTATCATCCTTGAAGTCAACTTGTACAGTGTGTGAATTGATTTAGCTCTTCCTGCTTAGAGAACCGAAGAAACCGTCAATCCCGGCTATGCACTCCTATGGCTTCCTCATCCCGCTACTCTTTCCTCGGGGAGGGAGGTATTCCCTTCTGAGTTCAGTTCTGCTATGTCCACAATCGAATATAGGGAGAAGTTAGAAGAATGAGAAAAGAAGTGGAGTGCGACCAGTGTAGACGCATCTCCTTGTGAAGCCCAACCGGTGTAGCTGAGTCTCCACTAAGATGTGCAGGCATATTTGGTGGAAGCTTTGACCAGTTTGGTCTTATTTGGTGGCTTCTGCTTTGCTTTGACTTTGTAATTTGCTTGCACTGCATTCATCTTTTGTGCCTCGACGGTTATAGAATCTTTTTAATCCGTCCATTTTTTGAGGTCTTAGAAAAATTGTGTCAGCAGATCCTTCCCTCATCCGAAGCAACTATCGCAACCCCAATCTCTCCCGTCTTTAGACGTCAATGCCGCAAAGATAAGGATAGGAATGCACTACCAAGGTGTACTGTCCTTCGGAACTCCATGCGAGTTGAGCTAAGTGCAGAGTGCATGTGTTCAAGGTTGGTTCACGGGTGAAGAGTTGTACGGATGACTCCAAATGGTCTACTTAAGCTCATATGACTTGATTTCCCGAATATGGTCTTACGAAACCCAAAGATTTTAAGTCACCAGACCTGAAGAGTCTAAATTCCAGTTCCTAATCAGGCTCCTTACAATGAGAGTTAAAAGCCGTAATCAAGCTCCATCCTTCAGACTAGACTCAGTCTTTAGTTCCGGAGATCAAACTTATTCTGAAAAATGCGAATGCAAATGCAACCATGTTTTTGTGAAGTCTATTTTCTGAATTTTACTCATTTTTATGGATTTTATGGATTTTGTAATTTTTTACAAATTTTAGGACTTTGTATTTTTTATGGATATTTTTATAAATAGGATTTTATTTAAAATTTTTTTTCAAGATAAATTTTATTTAAGTTAAATGTCTAATGTATTTTACAAATTTTATCTACAAAGTATTTTACAAGGGTTGAATGGCTTTTATACAAATTTTAATAAATAGGATTTTAAATAAGTATTATACATATTTTAAGTACAAAATTTAAATACAAGTTTTAATTGCAAGTTTTAATTACAAATTTTAAGCATGTTTTACTTATTTACCAGGATTTTATAAATAAGAGAATGGATTTTAAATTAACCCGTTCCCACTTTTTTATGGATTTTATAGATATAGAAAATACATAAAAGTACGAGTTATGGCTGAAAGTATATATACAATATATACGCACCCCCCTATACTTAGCTTGAGCTATGTCCTCATAGCGTCAAAAGAGAAAAAGGAGGACATAACTCGTGCTAAGTAAAAGTGGGTGAAAAAGGGATATCGATGACAAGTCAGTCAACCCCCCTATACTTATGATCAGGTCATCGTAAGTATTACGGGAGAGCAAAAACGGGATGACTGAATGAAAAGGATAAATAACGAAGAATTCAAAAGGAAAGAATACGAAATCATCGAAATCACTCGGTCCCCCCTATACTTAGGATAAGGCATCCTAAGTATAGAAAAGAATGTAGCCAAAAATTGGGGATCAGTGATTCGTAAAAAAGAATGGCTATACAAAAGAATTAGTACAAAAATAAAACGTAAATCAACGGGCAATCGGTCCCCCCTATACTTAGGATCTGGTATCCTAAGCATAGAAGACGAGCAAAAATGGGGACGATTATAGTCTATGAAGAATATACAAGTGTTGTGAATCTCTAGAATGGCTCAAAAGGATTTATACAGGAAGGAGTAAAAGAATGATCATGATTCCTGTACAAAATAGATCACTTCAGTACGGGCCAGATGATCAGTAGTCTCTACGAAGTGCTTCAGCATCTGCCCGTTGACCACAAACGGCTCTGCACCAGGTGACACATCTGATATCGCAATACTGCCATTGTCGTGCACCATTCTGACTATGTACGGTCCTTCCCACTTGCTTTTCAATTTGCCGGGAAAAATTCTCAACCTTGCATTGAACAACCAGACTTTCTGCCCAGGAACAAAGCTCTTGTGCCGAATATGTCTGTCATGCCATTTCTTCACTTTGTCCTTATAGATGAGTGTGTTCTCGTATGCTTGATTGCGGATTTCTACCAGCTCATTCAGATCTATCTTTCTCTTGGCTCCTGCTTTCTGCATATCCATCAATATTTCTCGGATTGCCCACTCAGATTTGTGCATTATCTCTACGGGCAAGTGGCACGGCTTTCCATAAACTAGCCTGAATGGTGAAGTACCTAAGGGAGTCTTATATGCAGTACGATATACCCAAAGAACTTGGTCTAGAAGAAGTGACCAGTTCTTCCTATCCGGTCGTACTAACTTCTGGAGAATTGATTTCACCTCCCTATTTGAGACTTCGGCCATGCCATTCGTCTGTCGGTGATAAGGAGAAGCTACTCTGTGATCGATGCTGTACTGTTTCACTAGCTTCTTCACCTCCTTATTAATGAAATGGCTACCCCCATCAGAGATAAGAATACGAGGGGTCCCGAACCGCGAAATGATGTGTTCCCTTAGGAACTTGCAAACGGTCTTACTGTCTGCGGTTCGTGCGGGTATAGCCTCCACCCATCTGCTAACATAATCTACAGCGAGAAGGATGTACTCAAAGCCACTGCTAGAAGGGAACGGTCCCATAAAATCTATGCCCCATGCGTCAAAGATCTCACAGATAATGACGGGTCGCATCGGCATTGCATCTTTGGCACTTACTGTCCCTACAGCTCTCTGACAATCTGGACAATTCTTTACGAATGTGCAAGCATCTCTGGTAAGAGTCGGCCACCATAATACGCTCTGTAGTACCTTCTGCGCTGTCCTCTTCCCTGAATGATGTCCTCCTGATTCTAAAGAATGACACAAAGTGAGGACACTATTATATTCCTCCTGAGGAATACATCGCCTGTATACGCAATCCGGTCCTTCGCGAAAAAGAATCGGATCCTCCCAATGGTAGTATCGTGACTCGGAGACGAGTTTCTCAACTCTGTTCTTCGGCCATCCTTGAGGACTTTTCTGTGTGACCAGAAAGTTCACTATATCTGCATACCACGGAAGTTCTGTAACCACAAAGATGCTCTCGTCTGGAAATCTCTCTGCGATCTCTAGCGTGTATTCATCTGAAGGCTGATCTGACTGTAATCGGGAGAGGTGATCAGCTACCACATTCTTTACTCCAGGTTTATCCTTGATATCCAAATCGAATTCCTGAAGTAAAAGAATCCATCTAAGAAGGCGTGCCTTGGCATCCTTCTTTTCCATCAAAAATCTGATAGCTGAGTGATCGGTGTAAACTGTGATCTTGGAGCCAAGTAAATAAGATCGAAACTTGTCTAGTGCAAACACTACTGCCAACATCTCCTTCTCTGTCACTGTGTAATTTCTCTGAGCATCATCTAAGGTTTTGCTGGCATAGTGAATAGCGATGGGAAGTCCATTCCTCCTTTGCCCTAATACATCCCCGACCGCAAAATCTGATGCATCCGTCATGATCTCGAAGGGTAGAGACCAATCAGGCGGCTGTAGGACAGGAGCACTGATTATCTTTTCTTTCAACGTGAGGAAGGCATGAAGACATTTGTCATTTAAAACGAACTTGATGTCTTTTCCTAACAATTCAGTTAACGGTCGGGCAATCTTGGAGAAGTCTTGAATAAACCGTCGATAAAAGCCGACGTGCCCCAGAAATGACCGTAACTGTTTGATGTTGGATGGTGGCTCGAGTTTCTTGATGACGTCCACCTTGGCAGGGTCAACCTCCATGCCTCGCTGGGAGATGACGTGCCCCAACACGATCCCATGAGTAACCATAAAATGGCTCTTTTCCCATGACAGAACGAGATCTACCTCACAACACTTTTTCAAAACCTGGTCTAAGTGCGCTAAACAATCGTCGAATGAATCACCATAGACCGAAAAGTCATCCATAAAAACCTCTAGAAAATCACCAACCATGTCCGCAAAAATAGCAATCATGCACCTTTGGAAGGTTGCGGGAGCGTTGCACAATCCAAAGGGCATCCGTCTGAAGGCATACGTGCCAAACGGACAAGTAAAGGTGGTTTTCTCCTGGTCATCAGGAGCAATTGATACCTGGTTGTATCCGGAGTAACCGTCAAGGAAACAGAAGTACCCCTTCCCTGCCAACCGTTCGATGACCTGGTCTATGAAAGGCAAAGGGAAGTGGTCCTTCTTCGTCGCGGTGTTAAGTTTCCTGTAATCAACACATACTCGCCACGACGTGGTTACTCTCTTTGGAATCTCCTCTCCACTCTCGTTTTTCACCATCTGAATTCCCGACTTCTTCGGGACAACATGTAATGGGCTAACCCATTCGGAGTTGGAGATAGGATAAATGAGCCCTGCATCACACCATTTCGTGATCTCTTTCTTGACAACTTCTCGTAAAACCGGATTCAGCCTACGCTGAAATTCTCTGGAGGGCTTGCTGTCATGATCGAGATAAATATGATGTGAACACAAAGCAGGATTAATCCCGCGGAGATCGGATACAGTCCATCCAATAGCCTTGCGGTTTCTTTCTAGAATCTCCATCAGACGAGATTCTTGATCATCGGTCAAAGTTGAGCTGATAATGACCGGAAACTGTTGATGTGGACCCGCAAGGAAAGCATATTTCATGTTTGGTGGCAAAGTCTTAAGTTCTGGCAAGGTAGTATCTGGATCTGCTGAAACATCATCTATATCTGTATGGGGATTTGTGTCGGTAGGTGATATATCTGCATTCTGCTTATCCACCATCTCTATGTGCTCTAGAGTCGGACTACAGAAGATGTTCAAGACATCATCCGACTCCTCAGAATGATCAGAAGAAAATAAGTTAGCAAGATAAAATTCTGATTCATCTGAGATGGAGGAATTGTGTATAGTTTCTGAATCTGAAAGATCTGCATTAATTTCATCAAAAGTCTGATCCCTTTGCTCATCATCATCCGAACTGAAATATAAAGTCCCATCGGAAGAACTACCTCCTAAAGTCTCGGACCCGTCCTCTGTCAAACACTCTTGGGTCTCTACCTGATATCTTTCGAGGTCGTCAAGGCGAACCTCATCCATGTAATAGCAGGAGGCTAAACAACTCAGAAAATCTGAAGATGCATCACTGGAAGTGTTTGATTCTCTCCCCATCTCTATATGTACCTTTTCACCCTCGGTGCGAAAAGATACCTTCCCTGTATCATAATCGAAGAGAGCCTTTGCGGTCTCTAGAAAAGGCCTCCCGAGAATGATCGGAGTAAGGTGTAACTGTGCAGGGCAATTCATATCTAAGACCGTAAAGTCTACTGGAAATTGCAGACCCTGCACGGTTACGATAACGTTCCTAAGTATACCCTTAGGTCTCTTTACGGATCTATCAGCAAACTGAAGGATTGCGCGGGATTTGTAAAGAGGACCTAACTCGAGTTTCTCGAGTAAGAAAGCGGGTATCAGATTGATCAAGGAACCGTTATCTAATAGCGTGCGATCGAATTCGGCTTTTGCGATCTCGCATCTGACATAATGTGCACCTGAGTCTTTCTTCTTCTTTGGAAGCTTATTCTGTATCGCACATGATGTAGCCTTAGTCAAAACATGTTTTTCTGTTCGGGATCTCTTTTTCCTACGCGTGGTGCATCTGTTTTTCAATTGATTCTTGAGCGTAGGAAATTGATCTAAGGCATCATGAAGAGGGATCTTCAGAAAGATGTGATCTTTGAGTAACTTTTCAATCTGTGGAGATTCAGGATTATTTTTGGTCTTTTTCTTTCCTTTTCCTAACAAAGCTTCAGGAAAAGGAATAAAGTCAGGAGTCAGAAAATCAGAACTTTTATTCAACTCATTGGAATCAGCTTGTACATCGAGAGTCTCAGAATTATTTACAAAACTCTCTAAAACAGGGGAAGAAATGTTTTTGTCTGGGGTCTCTGCCTGATCTGGCGTGATATCATCATCTGAGTCGCCAGTATCCATATCTGAACTGTTGGCATTGCTCCCGTCTCTTGATTCTGCGTCCTCATCCTCTTGCGGATTCTCCTCCTTGGCATTAGGATCATGCTCGTGCTCCTCTGATATCCTCTCCTCCTCTCCAGTAGGTGTTTGCGGTGATCTACCGCTCCTGAGATGAATGAAGTTAGACAAAAATTCAGGAAACGAGATCTTACCTGTAGGATCTACCTGATCTGGATGCCTCCTCTTGTTGTTCGGATTCATCTAAGGCTGGGCTGGAAGAGTGGTCTTCGACACGGTTAACTCGTCCAGACGACGGTTAACCTGCTCCATCTCTGTCTTGTGTGCGATCTGGAGCGTACTGAGCATATCCATGATCTGGTTGAGCGCCTGGGCCTGTGACGACATCTCTGATTCGGTGTGGTGGCCTTGGCTTGCTCCTTTCTCCTGCCTTGGCGTGAAGTGCTGAGAGGTGGAAGGCTGGGAGTAGCGCTGCGGTGTAGAAGAAGATTGCTGCGGCTGCTGAAAAGAATAGTTCGGTGAAAACTGGGCAGGGTGCTGATAAGAAAGCTGCGGTCGCTGATGGTAGACGTTCGGATGAGACTGCTGCGGCGTGAAGCTCTAGCGGTGCTGGAATTGCGGACGTCCATGCTGCGGATGACCGTACGGCTGTTGCTGCTGATGATTCGGTATACTCGGCTGCTGCATCGGAGTATACCAAATTCCGTTGATCTCGAAAGTGGCTTGCGGCTCCACCTCCATCTCTGCGGCGCTGATGATCTGGCCGGCATTGGCATGAGACTGATCCTCATGCCAATCAATCTGCGGAATCTCGGGCTCGCTCTGAACGTAGTGTATCTGACGGGTGGGTGGAGCGGGTGCGATCCTCCGTGCTGGCTGTGAAGAAGTCTGGCTCTGCTGGTACTGGAGCTGAAGATTAGAGACCTTCTTCGAAAGATCACTCAGCTGCTGAGGTAGAGATGAGAGTTTCTCCAACTCTCGCAGCGGCTGTAGGTCTTGGACCTGCTTGTGAATCACGTCCACCAACGTTAACTTCTCGTTAATAAAGCCCATGTTGGTGTTGGATTCAGAATCTGATATATTCGCCACCTTGTGATGCTCTCGGTGATGTGGTGGCTGCGGGGCTTTCTGAAATGCCCGAGTAGAGTCTACAACTCTCGAGTTCTCGGCCATCCCTTCGAAGATGGCCCAGACTGACTCGGCGTCCTTGTTCAAGTAACTGCCGCCATATGCGGCACTCACGAGCCCCTGTACTTCTGGCTAGAGTCCTCCGAAGTAATTTTGCACTAGCACCTTCATTGGTATCTCATGATGCGGGCATCTCTCTGTCAGGTCCTTGAATCGATCCCATGCCTCATGGAATGATTCGTTCGGCAATTGCGTAAAGTTGGAGATCTGACTCCTCATCATGTTCATCCTTCCTAGAGGAAAATATTTGCGCAGGAAGGTGGACTTCAGGTCGTCCCACGTGGAGATTTCTCTTCCCAGATGGCTCAGCCAATAAAGGGCCTTATCGGCTAAGGCAAAAGGGAAGGCTTTGAGGCGCACGGCTTCCTGCGTTACTCCTGGATAGCAAGCCGTTCCGCAGATCATCTCAAACTGCTACAAAAACGTAAACGGCTCCTCTGCGGCATTCCCATAGTACTTGGGAAGCAAAGAGATGAAGGACGGTCGGAGTTCGTATGGCCCTTGATTCGGCGGTAGCCGAATCCAGTGATGGAGCGTTCGAGCGCCCGGGTCATACTCGTCCCGTAAAGTAACGGGAACCGTAGGCGGTAAATGGTTCCCGGCCCCTGCTCTCAGTGCGGCTAACTCAGCCTGTAGTTCGGTCTGAACTCTATACTGTTCTCGAATCTGTAGATTCATCTGTTGTAATGTATCGAGAATACCTGTCGTGACATCTCCGTTCAGCTCTGCTCTTCCCTCCTGGTGATCCTCAGCTGGTGACCTCTCGTCTGCTGCTGATGCTTTCCCACGAGCCATTTGGTCGTCTGTAATATAGAAACTCTCGTAAGAACTCAGCGATAAATACTCAGGAGATCTAGATTCTGTATTGAGGCGAAGGTCTGCCTCAATGATCTGGCCAGGAGGCGAGGGAGTCTGGGTCTGACTCGCCTCGAGATCGGATGGAACCAGCTCGGGAAGATGGTCATCCCGAGCCTGTGAAGACATACGTTCGACGGTAGTCGGTCGAAAGCTCACAGAGTCTGAGCCAAAGAGTCGTCGAGACGTCATCCTCGATGTCAAGAGGAGATCGGGAGAGCACGTGTACGATTCAACTGAAGAAGGAATGCGAAAGCCGCGGAAACTCACGCCCCGCAAACAAACACAAAGCAAACCCCGTTTTCACCAACTCAACCCTGATGAAGACCGTAAGAGTTCAGCCTTTTTATCTTTTCGGTTTTAGGGTTGTGATTAGCAATCGTTGCGGTTACGCGGGCTGCGCAAGCCAATAGGTGCCCGATAGTTTCTCCAAGACACTGGCCCGAATCCTTACGCGAGACCACTCGCACTCAGCCAGTATGGGAGTAAGTACGGACCGTTTCCGGCTACCCGTGTTACTTGAGGACG
This sequence comes from Ottelia alismoides, assembly GCA_037367405.1. Taxonomy (NCBI): domain Eukaryota; kingdom Viridiplantae; phylum Streptophyta; class Magnoliopsida; order Alismatales; family Hydrocharitaceae; genus Ottelia; species Ottelia alismoides. Next base: position 1,480,187 of record JAZKJV010001090.1, on the reverse strand, counting down.
GAGCCTTGCGCAGTGTCCTCTAAACCTCCCACTCTGCTAAGTAAATCCGGACCGTTTCCGGCTACCCGAGCGTACCCACCGAGGAACAGTGATCAAGTGTATGGACCCAGTAGTATCCCGCAAGAAATACGGGGTTTTGTCTCTATCCTTAAGTGTCTGCTCTCGAGCTCGTGTACTCTGAGAAATGTGCGGGGGTTACTCTCCCCAAATCAATTGAGTCGGTTTACGGTTTTTGATCAGATATTTTTAGCAGTCCCAATTTTAGTTTTGCAATTTTTATGGTATTTTCAAACAACGTCTATTTTTTTTCTTTTTGTTAAAAACCCTAGAGCAAGCACCTAGGTTGCAAGTCCTAAAACTAGCTACGTGGTACAAGCAGATAGAGTAAAAACCTAAACAATCATCTAGAAAACCGCGGAAAACCAATAAGCGATGAAAAAGCCGCGGTGGGTGCCCTGATTCACCGGATACACGGTATCCGATGAATCAAGCCCCTAAAAAAAGGAATGTTTTTTTACTAAGTACAACTCTCTCCCTTTCTCTCTCTTTTACAAGTAAAAGGATACTAAGTCTTTGCTCCTCTACAGTCGACTCGTGAAGAAGAAGTCGACCTCTGCCCTTTCAACTGACTCGGCTTTCGAAGTAGCCGGTTGATCCTGCAGGTCCTGCAAAGATGATTAACACAAAAGAATTGATCGAAAAAACCGAGAAAGCCATAAAGAAACCAAAAAGAAACTCAGAAAATAAAGCACGAAAAAGCCGTACGAAAAACCGTACGAAAAACAAAACAAAGAGAAGAGAAAGAATAAAATCACGAAAAACGAAAAATCCAAGGAATCTAACGCCTCCCCGGCAACGGCGCCATTTTGATGCGGGTCTAAAGATCGAGTTTCGCGGCTCTCACTTTTTAAAGAAGAAAGTAAATTATCGGTTGTAGCAGAAAGCCGCGAAACAAAATTTTCGATCTTTAAAACCTATCAAACAAATTTACGGTTTTCTGTCGGAAAACCGTTCACTAATATTTAACCAGGTAAGTGTTCCTGGGTCGAACTCAAGGAGGCAGAATAAACTCCTTAGATTTCTCTTCTCGTAATTTTATTTTAACTCTTCTCTAAGTCAGAACGCTTTTTTAGTGATTTTTATTTTTATTATTTTTATTTGATTTTATTATTTTTAAATTTTTATTTAATTTTCAAAAAGGGATATTTTTCAGAAGATTTATTTATTATATAGTAGGCGAATAATATCTAGGTGATACTAGGTAGTAGGGTGAACGAGGTTCGAGCCGCGTACTCGAACTACACAAGAAAACAAAGCAAAACGAGGCGGTTTTCGATTAAATCAAAACACGTCAAAAACTCGTCGAAAAGCCGTGAAAATTTTATACTAAGTAGCTGGGGTAGTTATGTAACTACCCTCAAAGAATCGTCGAAATCCGAGGTTACAGGAACAAGAAACAACCCCTACAGCCCAGTGGCATAAGCGTAAGAAAACTATTTAAAAATGTTTGCAATCAGGTCCTTGAGGACTGTTCTGAACTAAAAGTACAAGAAACGTTACATTTAGGTCCCTGCGGAGGGACCTAAATGCAATTAAAGAAAACTCTGGAGGCGGGAATGAAGATCTGAAATTGGCTGGGCTTATGAAGCAAAATTTCCACCGGTTCGCTATTGACGCCTGAGATTAGAAGTTGAAGCGCGGATCGGATGTTCCACACGCTGCCACGTGTCAGCAGCCTGTGCTTCCTATGTTCTTGAATCTGTTGAGCGGCTGACGGACGCGGCGTCTTCCCCGAATTATTCCAGCCGGCTTCCGATGAATCTGGCACTCCGGCGGGGCCAGAGGGGTGGCTTCTCCACCCCTCGAGCTCGCCCGCAGTAGGGTGGATGGCGGTGATGCTCCGAGCGACAGCGGCAAGACGATGAAGATTACGGCTTCGGCACTTGAGGCTTGTTGCAGTTCTGAAGGCTCCTCTTCGAAGTGGATTTAGATGATGATCAAAGCTTTTTGCTGATGAAGCAAGACCTCGCGAAATACCTGGTTCTGCAATGAATCAAGATATATGCTCGATTCTTGTCGAATCGGCCAAAATATTATGAATCACAAGCTCCAAAGTTTGAAGGAAATCATATAATTCCAGCCAAATAACAGAACGCATGAAGAAGATGATGGTTTTATGATTGATTTGAATCGAATCGAAAGTGAATCGAGAAGGTATATCGAATGTGCGTCGAAGATGGATGATTAAGCTAACTAAAAGCGTGATTAGCCACGCTAATCGTGACACGATGATCGAGAAACAAAATTGCAAAGATGAAGGAATAAGGTCTATGAGTTCCAGGTGTATTACTTGGAAATGTTGCTCGACGGTCGACCTTCGAGCCGGAGCTGACGCACGATGGTGGCGATGCAAGGTGGTTGTACACCTTGGAACGATCCTCCGTCGACTCCTCTTGCTCGCGGGCTATGCCTTGGTGCTGTCACCACCGGGGATTCACCGGAACAGGGCTTGGAAGTGAGGGGGTCGGTAGTCTGGAGCTTGAGCTTCAGGCGGTTGGGGAGAGTTAATGGTGATTGGCGAACTTGGGGGCCTTATATAGAGCAGATGCTTGGGCTCCAAGGTTGGATGGACGGCCGGCGATGGAGGGGTTTGTTGGAGGAAGGAGTTGGAGGGTCAAGATGGATCAGAAGCTTCAAGAAGAGCGTGGGAAAAATGGGCAAAGAGGGCCAGTCGAACAACTCCGGCGCACCAGAATCTTGGGGGAAGACAACCTAGGTGCTGACAAGTGTCAGCACCTGGTTGGTCCAGGCTCTTTAATTACTTATAAATTAAGTATAAAATAGATAATTACATTATTTTAAATAGGTATAAATACAAGAAAGTTAAATAATTTAATTATCTAAATTATGGTATAAATACTTTTAATAAATAATAAATATTATTTAAGATATAAATATTTTATTAATAAATATGTATTTATAAATAGGTTTTAGATTTTTGATTTAATAATTAATTAAGTAAAAATTAATTTTATATTTTATTAATTATTAGGGTTTTAAATAAAACTTGTACGAATTTTTATGGATTTTTATGAATTAATTTACATATTTTAATAAATAGAGTAAGTATCTATATAGGTCAATTATACCTATATTTTGAAGTGTTTGATTTTATAAAAATAATAAATAGTCTCCAAAAATTATGAAATAATTTATGGTGAAAGTACAAGATCATGAAATAATTTAAATTATAAAATTAAGAAAATAATAAATAGTGTGTGTTACATAAAATAAATAGCCTAGAAACCCCTTTGTCTTTTGGTCCCAAAACCGACTTTTTGCAAACGGACTCCGAATTCAATGAAACTACCTTTATTAATTAGATAATATTAATTTATGAACTTTAAAGGTGAGTAGAGTGAAATTGGAGTTCGTATGAGGAAGTTATGATGTTCGGAAGTTGAGATTTTGACAATTTGTAAGATGGATTTCTTGGCATATTTACATGATAATATTTTTAACTTATTTTTATATTTTTATTTACATTTTTATGAATAATTAGGAGAAAGATTTGGTGAAGAATATGTTAAGATGAAATAGTTAAAATTCTTTGAAGTTTTGTATTTTATAAATAGTGAAAGGTGTATCTACATGTGATAGATTATTTTTATTTGGTTTTCTTTCCTTATCTCCCCCTACTTAGTGGTTTGTCGACCAATCCATGCTGACTTGGTCTCGGGGGTTGGGCTATAAATATATCTTACAGCTATATTTATAGTTTAAGTCATATTGCATATATATACATATATTCCATATGCCTTTGCCTTTCTTTTCTGATTCTTTATTTATTTACATGATTTTAATGGTTAAAAGTGAATATTTACACATGAATAGAGTTTTGTTAAAGTATGAGAATTAGTGAGTATTTACACGTATTTGTTAAGGGTTTTAAGACAAAATGCGACAGAAAAGTTAATGAATCATGGATTCATCAGCTACCCGTAAATCCTCACTGAAAAGTAGCTAATCGCCTAAAAAGAAAGAACCAGTAGTAAGTAAGAAATCCAGACTTGGCTCTATCCTAGGGTCGTCTCTCTCTCTCACTTGCAATTAAAACAAACAATGAGGGCTTTATGCACCCGAGAACAAGGGTTCTTTTTATTCCAATTAATTAGATCGACCTACTCAATTCAGTCCCAATTTTAGAGTTAGGTTATCACTTGAAATTTATGTGAACACACAAGCACGTCTACCGTTCAGTCCCAATTTCCTTTTGACCTTAAGTTGTAAAACAAGATGGGAATCGGAAATCAGAATGCAAACGAGAAACTATGATGCATGCTCAGAAGAAGGTATACTTACAGTGAATCCCAGCACTCTTCATGCGTTATGCAGAACAGAATTTATAAATATTACACTAAATACATGCAGATCGAGAAAACCACACCTAAACAATATACTATTAGCGGGGAAGAATTGATTGAATTTGAGCTAAGTAGTACGTGTATATCTGCATCTCATTATGAATCTTATAAGATAAGTAAATCTTCTAAGATATGTGTGGCCTAATTTACGATGGGCACAAACAAGTTTGAATCTAAACTACCGTGTGCCTAATCTTAAGTTCGCCACTCAAGTCGAGCCCCACCCTCACCGGAGAGTGAAACAGGCTCGACACACCACAAATAATGTCCAAGTTTTTTTTTACACACGCGAGCTCTCAAACAAGAGCCGCTATAAATGAGCAAGTTAAATAATTACAAGAATTTACAAAATTTCTCTCAAAAATAAATAGTTCTCCTTGCACTTCAGCAGTCAACTCGCGTCGCGTCCGTCGACCTCCGATGCACTCCAAGTCCACCGGGCCCTCGCAAGGAAAATGAAATTGATATTAGAGAGATAAACAACAAGATATATACAAAAATATAAAGAGAAATAATTGCAAAAAAATGGAATAAATACAAGTGGCTCGGGGGTCAGACTACCCAAGTAAATGAAAATCTAAATCTAATTTTTTAAACTAATCCCTAAGCCGTTTGCCTCCCCGGCAACGGCGCCATCTGGCGAGTCGCTAAATACGATATTTAATTCGTGTTCGTTGTAATACGTGTACTTAGTGATTCGGTCAGAACCGAGAGAAGGATCTCCGTGAAGAGTGTCTCGACTTTAATTTATATCCCGGGCAAGTCCGGGGTCGAACTCAGGGAGGCAAAGGAACAACATTGGTTTAATTTGAAAATAAAGATTTTAGATTTCCAATTCGTATTTTTTTAGATTTTTTAATGCAAAAGAATGTCAAATACAAAATGCGGGTGAATTAAGTACTAAGAAATCACACAACTTAGCCAAATTAATTTTAACGTCAAATTAATCCAATTCAGCCAAATTATATTTTTCCCAGGATCCTAATCCAGTGATGAACACAAAACACATTTTTTAGAATTTTAGGGGTTAAAATGCAACAATGAAAAATACACACTTTTTATGGGTTTTTTCACAATTTATCACACAAACAGTAAGCAAAAATTATGAAAAACTTACTGGAATGAAAACATGAAGCAAGGAGACTACAGTAATATTTTTGGATTTTTTGACAACATATGAATTTTTTATGAATTTTTTAGTGAAAATAGAGAGACAGTGAGTAAATAATTTCTAATAAATCCACATTATCAAATTAAGTAGAATGCAAATTATCCCAAAAAGATATTTTCATGTAGAATCCAGGAGATTTGAAATTTTGCAAAAATGATATCTGTGGATTTAATTAAAAATCAAATACTAATTTCACACTATGATTTATTTCGGGAACATGACAACTCCATTGTGGTTGAAATTTGGATAGTAAGTTAAGCACCTATCAAGGCATCATTTCTAATTTTTAGGGAATTTTTAGAGCAACCAGGCGTGATATATACATTTAATGGCACAGAATGGGTAAACTATGCTAAATTTCAGTTGAACAATTTTAATTAATTACCCACATCTCACAAAAATACAAATAAATACCCACAATGTAGAGAATTAGTTGCTCAACATGAAAGCATTTTTCATTGAATATAAAGATGCATAAACAAGGTCCAAATTAAAGTGCGAACACAGGGGTATCTTTGCAAATATAAAAACTTAAATTACAAAAGAAAACATGCACATGGACTAAATGGTAATTACAGAAACTTTGAGAGAAATTATTGCAATTTTTACAATAAAATAATAATAAAAAAATCAACCTTCCTTCTTCCTTCGTACGCAGGAGGTGAACCCAACTCTGGAAGGGGGGGCGGTCGGCGGCGGTTGGAGCGGCCGCGCGCGGCTGGTCGGCGGAGGTGAGGGAGGTCGTTGGAGGGTGGACGGAGGTTGGACGAGCTCGGCGCGGGTCGTCGACGGTCGGCGGAGGGCTGGAGCCCTAGACGGAGGAGCGCAGGTCGCTGGGGGGGCCGCGCGGCGGGTCGCCGCTGGTGGAGCGGCCGCCCGCGGTGGCGGCTGCGCCGCTTGGTGGTGGGGGCGGCGGCTGCGCCGCTGCCCGTGGATGGGGGCGGCGCCGCGCTCGGCGGTGGAGAAGGGAGGGGGCGGCGGCGGTGCCCGCTGCTTCCTCCTGTGTTTTTTTTTTATTTTTTTTATTTTTTTGCTGTGATTTTTTTTGTTTTAGTTTTTTTTATTTTTTTAATTTGGTTTAAACATGGAAGGAAATGAAAATATATACAAAAGGAAAGGGAAAAAAATGGTAGAGGGAGGTGGTGGAGAAGATGACTGGTGGTGATGTGATAACAAAGAAAATAAGCGAAGGGTGATAATGGACTAAAAAATTGCAACGATAAAAAAATGATAAGATGAAACGAAACTTACCTACGATGGAGACGGTCGCCTATGATGTGCCTTCGAAGCACGGTCTTCGCTCGAATTGCCGGCGCGCGATGAGCTCGATCAACGCACGGATGTGGTTGCGATGTTGGCCGAAAAGCCAACGGATCTCACCGGAGAGAGGGCCGTCGTCGCTCGACCGCGGTTGCGTCGCTGTCACCGATTCAACTCAGGGAACTAGGCTCTCCTCACATAAAGATGGATCAAGGGCAAATTGAGGAGGATGAGATGTATATATAGATGATGAAATGAGAAGTTATTATGGTGGTGGAGTTGAATGGGAAGTTGGATTATTAATGGAGTTGAATGGGTGGTTTAAAAAATGGTGGGGTTGAATGGAAGTTGGTGGTATAATGAGTTGAATGGTGGTTATTGTAGAGAATGTAAAATAAATAAATAAATAAAATAAAGTTGTCTACTTTAAATACAATAAAATAAAAAGAGAAGAGAAATAGTGGAGAATTTACAATGGAAGACAAACAACATGTACACATTTTTTTACTTTTCTAATATGTAATTTTTTTATCTTTTTAATAAGAGATATTTACAACAAAAAAATACAATAAAATACTACAATTAAAATACAACACAAGTATGATTTTTTTGTATTCTTAATAATTAAGAAAGATACAAATAAAATTAAAGAAAGAATGAATATATACATAATATACAATGTACATCTAGGTCCCAAAACCCAACTTTTGCGAATGAGCTCCAATTTTAATGAAACCACTTCCGTTGGATAGATAATTTTCTAACTTGAACTTTAAAAGTGAGTTTGGTGAATTTGGAATTCATACGGAGTGGGAATTTAGCTTGGAAGTTGGACTTTACGACTTTTTCTCTTTGGGATCTAGGAGCATTTGTTTGAGGTGAAATTTGTTTTGTATTTTTGTATTTTTATATACATTTTTATAAACAAGGTAGAGAAAGAATTAGGCAAAAAGGAGTTGAAATGAAATTATTAAAAATCCATGAAGTTTTGGGCTATTTACAAGTATAAAACTCCTTTATTTTTGCGGCTTTTTATTGTTAATTCATTTTGTGCAGTCTTATATACAATAATTAGTGTGTTTTATTTACAAGAGTTATTTTGTTAATTTATTGATTTTATGGACATTTATTTGGAATTTTACTCGGGGATTTTGCTAAGATCAAGATATTGCGATGATGAATCGCGGATTCATCACCCCTGAAGTTTATTTTATTTGTAGTTATGCCCTTATTAGGACTTGTATTTTTGTGACTTTTACCTATTTATTAAAAGTAGATACTGAGCTCCTAAAAATACGAAAAAATAGGATTATATGCTCCATGTATTGCACTTACACGCCACATGTCCACTTTACATTTTTGCGTTTAATCTATTTATTAAAATTAAAAAGGAGTCTAAATAATCCCTGTCTAAATTATAAAATACCAAAAAATATAAAAACTTTTTGAAAATTTCAAAAAAAAATTACATATGGTATATTTTGATATTTATTGAGTCCAAAAAACAAAAACCCCTAAAAATAAGAAAAAAAAAAGTAAAAAAAAACAGAATGCTCCAAAATCCAACAAAAAATTAAAATTCCATAAAAATACCAAAAAATATGTTTTTCTATTTTATAATTATCTATATATTATTATTTATGTATTTAAGTTAATTTGGGTAATTTTGGGACATATTTGTTATTTTTAAAACCCAAATAAATTTCAGATTATGTATTAATCTCATATTTGGGATACTTTTGACTTTAAAAATACATAAAATTAGCAAAATTTCAAAAAAAATACAAAAATATTAGAAAAATATTAAAAATCCGAAAACAATTTATTTATGAATTTTTATTTAATAATATTTATAATTGTATTTCTATGTATTACGTAAATAAAGCCTTATATAGGCTATATTATTTTTATAAAAGAAAATATAAAAAGATAAAAATATAAAAAGAAAATACAAAAGTAGAAAAATTAAAAATCAGTATATAAAAATATAAAAATAAAAAATAAAATAAAAAAATTAAAAATTAAAAACCCACAAAAACAATAACATGGGCAAGAAAAGAATTGAATAATTTTGTGCGCATATTTTTGCCCCCCGACCGTTTGCTCCCAGTGTTCGACCTCTACACATGCTTACACGCTATACACATTTGCATGTAGAGTTAAATAAATTTTAACTCCATAATTTTGAGATTTAGTTGCTTTATTCATATTATGGGTTAATTGTTGATTAACCGGGATTTATTGAGCGATCAACGCATCGACTATTGATCCGTCTTGTGGATTAATACGACCCTTAATTTTTCCTTGTTATCAGATGGCATCGTTGTTGAGGAGCAACACCGTTTGGGATATTTATTATTTATTTGATTCTTCACTCTTGTCCATATTTATTTATTTGCATTATTTATTGATATTATTGTGACTGTTATGACCTCTTCTCTGTCTGTCTTTGATGCGAGGGACCGTTGTACGACGGAGGACTTCATAGGAAGACCTGTGCAGATAAGCAAGGTGGTGTCAGCCTTTCTTGATCTGCTGGCAGGAGAGAGAGCATCCAATGCAGACGACGAAGAAAGATTTCTTTTGAGACATTTAATGAGCTTTATTTTATTTCGCGTTTCAAAAAAAGAGAGAGAAAGAAAAAAATAAATAAAATTGTAAAAAATCAATAAAATTGTAAATTTATGTGAGAGAGTGACTCTATAATTGTAATAATACAGGACTTTCACACTCCGACGTCCCGAGGTCCATTGCCCAAGGGATTGTTCCCTCGGGGGCCTCGGTGACATTTTTTGCTTTCATTTTATTTTTATTATTTTGTGTGAATGTGCCCTAGCTTAATATTGTATGACGATAGACTAAGGTCCAAACACCTAATATCTGCATGTACCTATAGTTACGATTCAGACTTAGTCAATTTTGTACTATGTGCTTCAGGATAATAACATCATGTCTCTAGGGCGATTTCGTCGGATTGCATCTCATATAGCATAGGTTTCAATTCTGTTCTGCATCCCGCATGGAGAGAGCTGGGAAGCATTGTATGTCTTCTTACTTGGCATGCATCATGGCTTTCCGACTTGCATGGCTTTTCTGATCTTATCCCTCTGATTTTGCTTACTTAGGATGCTTAATGGAAATTGGAACCCCGTTAGGCACGTGCATTAAAAAAATAATAATAACAAAAAAATGATAACCAAAATAAAATTGAGAGTGCTAACTCTATTGGACCTAAAATAAGTTGTAATGGATCCCTTGTCTTGGGGAGAACAACCCTCTCATTTTCTGAGCATTTTATTCATACGTACACGCTAAGGATTAGTGCCCCAATCCCAAACCCTAATTCCGGTGTGTACAAATTTTTATGATCACCTAACTCTAAAATCGACAAGATAAAAAAAACACATCTCAGTCTTCGCTGCATTGAGTAGGTGAATCAGGGGTTTGCTTTGAGTATTACTTGTGACTTAGTGTCCATTTGCATTTTCTCTTTGAGTTATCAGTCCCGTCCGTGTGAGTCATTCATTTTTCATCTTTGAGTCTCTCTACCTCTCTTATACATATATCTCCTTATTTGCATTGAGTCGTGATATTGGCACTTGAGCTCAATCATCTACGCCAGATCTTTCGTCTCGCTTCTTGCCCACCCTCCTCGTGTCCCCCGTATCATCTCTTCTATCACCCGAGATAGCTGTGCTTTTAGAGATAGCCCGCATCAAAGATTGCAACTTCTATTGATGATTTGAGTAAGTCGGGCACACTGTCAAGGTTGCTGAGACTGTTACCTTACTCTCGATGTATTTGACTTTTGAAACATGCATAGGAGCTTATTGAGGATTTTGATGATGCACGATAATTAGGTGTGATTCTTTGTTGAGGATTTAGATCTTGCACACCGGATTAAGGGTGTGACCTATTTTGATGATTCGATGATGATTTCATGAGCTTTGATTGATCTATCCATTTGAGGTTCCACCCATCTTAATTTTGAAGATTGAATGATTATTCTGATTTGGACTTCCAGACAAAGATGTGCGGAACCCAAATGATGTCTCTCATATTTTTGACTGATCCATCCTTGATTTCCTGATTCTACTATCGAGTATGAGGAGCATATTTTTGACTGAACCATTATTGGAGCATAAAACCACATCGTTTGATTTGACTATTCAGCCTCCTTGTTGCTTGTGTGCCCGATCTGTCGGTGCACGAGGCCAATGTCCATGACTCCTTTGAGTCTTCTCTCCTTGACGATCCTCGCAAGGATGAGCTTCACTTTTCTGATTATTCCTTACCAAGTTCATAATGCTCTCTGAGGGTTATCTGCGAGAGACTATGACACCTTGCTAGATATGTGGTCTCTTCTGCTGGTGGATGATCCGTCGTATATCGAGGCCATTCTGATTGACTCCTTCAAGTCCTCTCTCCTTGATGGCCCCCGCAAGGATGAGATCTGATCTGACTATTCCATGATTAGCTTGCACTGTTCCCCGAGGACTATCTGCGGGAAAATACAACAATTTCTTTATGCTCGGTCCCCATTACTGACTTTGTCTCCTATTGATGGGAGCACGGAATCGAGTTGTCTAATTTATTCACCGGTCCCCAGTGCTTTGATGTTTACCCGATCTGTTAGATCCTGGGGACCTATCTTATTAGACTCCTATGAGTTCGCTCTCCTTGACGGTCCTCGTAAGGAGGAGCCATCTTTTCTGATTATCTCAACGCTTAGTTGGCAGTATGCTCCCCGAGGGTTCTCTGCGGGATGCTGCCATACTTTCTTGATTTGTCGGTCTCTTCTGCTGGTAGCCGATCTGTCGCCTATCGATGCTCCTGTGACCCGTCTGATGGATCAGGCTCCTTTGAGCCCGCTCACCTTGAGGACCCTCGCAAGGGTGAGCCCTTGTTTTGATTATTCATTGACTAGCATGTACTACTCCCCGAGGGTATCCGCGGGAGGGTACATCATATTTTCGCTACTCGGCTTCACTTCTGTTGTTTCCTTTTTGGAGGGGCACGAAGTCGGGCCTGCTTATTTTGGTACTCGGTCTCCTCCTTGGTTGTGTCTCCTTTCTATTGGAGCACGGAGCCGAGTCCTCTGATTATTTTGAGATCTTTGAGTCTTCTCACCTTGAGGACCCTCGTAGGGTTGAGCCTTGTCTCGTAATATTTCGGTGTATCCTTGCGATCTTTCGACCTATATGACCATTGAATAGCGTGTCACTACATTGAGGGTCTCCTATTTTTCACTGATTATACATCTTTGAGACAATAATTGACTTGTAGGAGTCTCTCTTGTTCCTTTTTTCCTCCAGGTCTTATGATATCGGCTATGATCTCACATTCCTTCCTTATGAGCTGATGTCCTGCTTTCGCTACCAACCCTTTCTTTACTTTTCGATCTCTTTTCCCTAGTAGTTGATACCCACTTGATTGACTATCAGGGTGTCCTTTCACTGACTATTTGCATCCTCGTTCTCACAGGGAGAGGACGACGAAAGCACGATACTCGCTTACTAGATACCGTCCTGTACTCCACCAATCTACCTTGTTGTATATATGTGTTGTGTATTCCAATCCTTCTTTCATCTGTATGTCTAATGTGTGCCCCAGATCTTGCACCATATCTGTGTGACTATATTAGGACGTACTTTGTCCTAAGTATAGGGGGTACACACCGCATTATTCTTTTTCTGTTCTGTTTCATCACTCCTGTCGTCACCTATACGTAGGGATCATTCACCCTAAGTATAGGGGGAGTGACGCGTATATTCTCCACCATCTTTTTCATCTATCTTTATACCTCTATCTTTTCTTCTTTTCCTTTTCCTTTTTCTTTTTCTACAGAAAAGGTGTCACCCCTTTGTGTCTGTTTTCTGTACTTAGGATGTACTTTGTCATAAGTATAGGGGGTGTGCACCCCGATTCGTTCATTCTTTGATCCCCTCCACGGTCTCCTCTCTTGTTGATTTACTCTGCTATACTTAGGGACATCTCACCCTAAGTATAGGGGGAGACAATCCAAGCTATGATCTATTTATTTTAAATTTTCATTTATTGCCACCCGTGACCCTCCTTGCATTATGTACAGTCTGCTATACTTATGATTATTTGATCCTAAGTATAGGGGGGTCGGTTACTTTCTTATTCATTTATTTCTTCATTCTTTCATTCCTTCTTCATTCAGTCATTGTAGTATAGGCTTTTCTATACTCAGTACGAGTTATTTCTTCTCTTTCTCTTTTTCAATCTATGAGGACATAGCTCGTGCTAAGTATAAGGGGTCGTATATACTCTGTATATACTTTAGCCATAACTCGTACTTTCGTATAATTAATAATAAATATGGCTAAATATATTATATATATACATATATATTTCATTAAAAATCATTTAATAACAACAGTCATGTCTCAAATTATTTTTGCATTTATTGATTAATAAATCAGGTTAAAAATATTTTTGCAAAATGATTTGAAAAATGGTGTGAACCGTTTGGAAAAATTTTTGTGAAATGTTTTCAAACTTTGTAAAAATATTTGTATTTGCAAAAATTCTTTTCTTTGTGTAAAATAAAGGATGTGAAAACCCATTTGCAAGTGATTTTGAAAATGTTTGTAAAAATATTTTGAAAAATGTATATATTATTTGAAAAATCTTTGCAAAATGGCTTTCAAATGGTTGTAAATATTTGCAAAAATTATTTTGTACTATTGTTTTGAAAATTGTTTTCAAATATATTTGAGCAATATATGTATCATTAAATAGGAATAAAATGTGTATATAAATCAAAATAAAATTATTTATCAATTGTATGTATGTACCTACAATAACTTGGTTAAAACCTGTAAATTCTTTAAAATTCTTAACTCTCGTAAAATAAAGAAGCACACCCGTGTAAATAGCTATAAATATTTTATACTTTTGTACCGAAATTCTTTTTATTTTCCAAAATTCTTTTTGTAAAAATATTCTTTGTTTTTTTTTAAATTCTTTGAAAGATTGCATCATTCATTGTGCATAGCATTTACATAGCATTCATATTCTTTTCAACTAAGCTTGATGATTGAAGTAGTCCAATAAAGTCAAAGAATGGAGCTTAGTTGGACCTTACTGCACCTAATTGCACTGGAACCTTATGGGAACTACGTTTAAGGTACTTCGGGTCCAAACAGACTTAATTCTTTGAGACTTAGGGCTGGGTTCAAGTCACCTTAACTGACTAACTAGAACTTTTCGAGAGACATGCATGACTCTTGTCGGCTGTGACCTAACTTGGACACTTGCACCTTTCACTTGGCTCAACTCAGTTGGAGTGGTGAGGGGGTTGGATTTTCTAGTCTGAGACGCACACGGGTGGAAACATTCATCCTCGTCTAGGGAGGGAAGTGCTCCCCAACCTGGTCCAGTTACAATGAAGTCTAAAGATAGGAGAGTCTGGGTTGCAATAAAACTTCAAAAGATTGATAGTCTTCTGGCCAAGAGGAAAAACTCCTTATGTAAATGTTGTTGTAAATAGTATGTTGAAAAAAAACTCCAAAAAAGTGGACAGGCTTGTAAATAAAAAATAAATAAAATATCTGCCAGAGTATGTGATGAAGCCACATTTCATCATCTTTATTCTATCATTTTGGCACCAAAAACCCTAGCAAATGCCTGTAAATAGCATTAAAACCATCATCTTAGCATCCATGCATGTGCATTCAGATTGTGTATAAATCACTGTAATTAAAGCCAAAATTATAGAATAAATAAAGAAAAGAAAAAGAATAAAATATTGTAAATATTTTATGACCCACAACCCCCGAGACCTAGGCATCTTGATGAATAGGTCGACAAGGAATAAAGTAGGGGGAGATAAGGTCAGAAATACAGATAAAATGCCTATACATTTCATTTATTTTTGGTTCCACTTTTTATACATCAAATAAAGAAACTTTGTACATGAAAGTTGTAGATAAATTAATAAAGAAAAATACAAAATTTATTTCACTGAAAAATAATGTACAGATGAAAAGTTATGGTCTGAATAAAAATCCAGAATCCCAACTTCCCAGACCTGTATCTCACAATTGACAACTCCAAATGCAGCATACTCACCTTTAATTGTATATAGAATAAAATAAACTATTTAATGGTGGTGGTTTCGCATTTGGCGGAGCTACGGTTTGAAAGTTGAGTTTTGGACCCTCATTGTACACTTGTACTGAATAAAATATTCAATTTATTCTTTATTCATTATTTATTCATTTTTATATTTTTATAATATTGTAAATATTACTTATAATAATTATGTGTATCAAAATCAGAACAAAAACATAAATAAAATACAAATAAAAATACTTGTATATATCCAATACATAGGTACTTTACCTATATACATACCTATATAAAACATACTTGTATTTTATTATATATACAAAATAAATCAGAAAAATAAAATAAAAATATATTTATGTATATAAAAGTATTTTATAATTTTAGAAAATAAAAACCAAAATAAAATAAATTAAAAATACCTAAATAAAAATATAATACTAAAATATATAGGTATATATACCATAAAGGGCATAAATGCAAACTTGTAAAAATACATCTCAGAAAAATAAATAAAAATCACTAAAAAATTCTTCATAAAATAACAAACATTTTTTATTTTATAACCTAAAATCAATAAATTCATTTACTATTTTAATTTGATTTTACAAATAATTTCCACTCCGAATTTCCTGGTTGGTCCACGTGGACCAACCAGGTGCGGTCTGGAGTTGACCTCGGTCAACTCCCCCGACCAAAGCCTGCCACCTTCTGACAGCCAGATTTCGCCCCGATTTCACCCAATTTCCGAGCTCGATCCGTTCATCTTCACCCCTCGATTCCTTCTTGGGAATTCATCATCGATCATCACTCTCCCACGCCATCTCTTCGGATCCAGCCATATCCTCATGATGCGCGCGTGGAGCTCGCTTGAAGGAGACGCCATCGCCACCTACTTAACCAACCCCCCATCTTCCTCCCCAAGTTTGAACACCTTCGGTCCACCCTTCAGCGCCATTCCCGTGCTCCTGAGCTCCGTGGAGGTGACAGCTCCACCACCAGCCCTTCAGCCAAGGCGCGCGAAGTCGGAGGCGCTTCCACCACCTCCCGCAAGCTCGCCGGTCGAGGTACCATCTCTTCCTCTGGCTCCGGCCATCGAGGGCCATTTCCCCCCTTTCTTTTTCGTGCATTAGCTTAGTCTTAGCCTTAGGATCAAAAACCCCAAAAAAATTTGAAGTCTCATCGCCTGTATCGCCCGATTCGCCAACTTCGCCGGAGCGCAACTCCGGCCGAACTCCACCCCTTCGTTCCACGCCACCTCGTCGCCACCGCGGGGTCCAGGCAACTTGCCCTGGACCCTCTCACCTTGTTTTGCAGGTACCTGGAGCACTACAGCGCCTGGGGGCTCGGATTCGACATCCGCCGGAGATACCTGGAGCTTCTAGCTCCGCCGCCTTCGCAGCAACACCCCAGAGCCTCTCCGGCGATTTTGAGAGCCCCAGACGCCAGAGCATCACCGCAGGAGCCTCCCGGACCTTCTTGGAGCGGCCCAGACCACCGGAGGCGCGTCAGCTGGCCGGAGGAACTTCGCCGCAGCGGAGTTCTTCCCTGTTCTTCCTCCGTGTGTCTCCACCGTCCGATCCTCGGCCCGCTCCAGATCAAGTCTCAGCCGTCAGATCTTGGCACGCGTCCACCGTCGATATCTTCCCCAGATCTGATCTCAGCCGCTGATCGCCGAACCGTCATCGAGTGTTGTGCGTGCGCCACGTGGATAAGTGAGCGGTTCTCCACCGTTCGATCACGCACGAGGAGATAAGGCGTGGGTATTTTGCACTCCTACCCTCGCCATTTTTGCATTTAATATTTAGTCTATAAACTTGTATCTGTAGTTTAAATATTTTGTAATATTTGCAAAACAACCCCCAGACTTTTCTTATTTGCATTTGGGTCCTTTGCCACGTCACCTCACGTGACCTGTACACGTGAGGGGGTGGGCATTTTGCAAGGATACCCCCGGTTGTTTATGTATTTCGTTTAAGTCCATGAACATTTATGTCAAGTTGTAAAATTTTGGAGAAATTGCATCGAAACCCCTGAGCTTTTGTAATATTGCAAAAATACCCCTCCCAGGCGCGTGCAAGTCACGCGTCCTGTGGGTAAATTGCACATATACCCTTGCGGGTTTGGATATTTATGTTTAATCCCAGAAATGCAAGTTTCAGAGTAATATTTTGTGGAAAAATTGCGTACATGCCCCTGGATGTTTCATTATTTGCATATATGCCCTTGCCAGCACTGTTTGATGATTGGAGTCTTGTTCTAATTAATTAAAATATCATTTTAACCCCAAAAATTCCACAAAAATAGGGTTAAGCTCCTGTTGTCCTATATTTTGACGCCCTATTTTTAGTTTTTAATTTTACAACTTTTCATTATTTATAAAAAATCAAAAACATGTCTTTTTCTTACTGTCTAGCTTAGAAAATACCAAAAAAATAGTAAAACCCCTCTAAAAATTCCAAAAAAATTACCTAATGTCTATTTTATCCTATTCTAGTGTCAGTCCAAAAACCATTAAAATTTCAAAAGAAAAACACTAAAAAAATTAAAAACACTCGAAAACTTCAAAAAAATATATAAAATAGTAGAAAAATCAAAAAAATACAAACTCAGCTTTTGTTTGTCACTTATTTTATTCTCTTTATTAGAAAAATAGTGTGAATTATTTTGAGTACTGGTTGATATTTTTAAAAGTACATTTTACTCACAGCCAGCCTTGTTCCCACTGTTTTGCCCTATTTAGTTATTCAAAAATACCAAAAACATCTTGAAAAATCCCCAAAAATCACAAAAACAGTAAAAAACCTTAAAAATACCAAAAACTTTTATTTTCTGAATTTTTGAGCATTTTTGTGTATTTTTATAAATATTTCACTTTGCCTTGTATTATATTTCCTTTACTTTCCAATATTGAAAAAGAAAATAGAAAAATATAAAATATAAAACATAAAAATCAGAAAATTAAAAAAAACCAAAATACAAAATTAAAAATTAAATAAAAACAAAAAAAAGTATTAAAAATTAAAAGCCCACAAAAATTGTAGTTGCTTGCTTGCTTAGTGTAGACAATTTACACACTTGTGCATTCATCTGCTTGAACTACACTGTTTGCTCCCTGTGTTCGAACTCTCTGCATACTTGCCCATATACATCATTTGTGCAGAGTTAAAAATAAATTTTAACTCCACATTGTTTCTAATTCATTGGTCTTAGTGTGGGTTAATTGTTGACTTTAGTCCGGATTTAGTGTGGTCGACACACCGACTGAGTTCGCATTTGTGTGAACTTAAGACCACCTATTTTTGGCTGAATCAAATGGCGCCGTTGCCGGGGTGCAACAGCTAGTAGTTTATTTCTTTATTGATTGAGTGTTGATTGTTTACCATAGCTGCATTTACCTCTCTTACACTCTTAGTATATTTTGATTGAGCTTTCTGACCATTCTCTTTTCTTGTCTTCTTGCGAGGGACCGCGGGGCAAGGCGGATCGCCTAGGTGACCCGAAGCAACCTTGGGACGCGGAGCCGGCTATTCTTTAGCCAAGCCGGCAGTAGAGAGCAGGAGGAGTGAGATTGAGTGGTAGTCTAGCTTGCATTTATTTTTGTGAGAGAGAGAGATTCATTTGATTTGTAATAATACAGGTACTTTGGACTTGGACACTACCGGGCCCATTTTCCAAGTGTTTGTTCACTTGGGGGCTCACCGCAGTTTTGCCGCGTTTTCATCGCTGTCATTTTCCGGTTTTGTGTTTATTTTTCATTTTCTTTTGTGGATTGAGCTCCTAGATCTAGGTCCTACTTGACTCGAGTAGAATAGGTCCAAACACATAATAATCTTTGCATGCTCCTATAGATACGTTTTGGACTTAGACTAATTAAACAGTTAGCGAGTAGCTTCCAAATCCACGCGCCGCGAGCTCACACCCGAACAAGCGCTTTCTCCTACTCCAAATGTGTTGGGCAGAGGAGGGGTGAGCCAAGACCGGACACTCGGATTAGAAGTTATTAGCTAGCTTGTGGTTCTTCACGCTAGCAGTTGCCTGTTCTAGGACGATTTCCGTTGCATTTCGCCATATAGATTAGGTTTAAATATTCTGCTTTGCATCCCGCATGGAGAGAGCTGGGATTCACTGTAAGTCTTCTTACTTTGCACGCATCATTTAGGCACAAAGGTGAGATCTCCATCTTGGTGTCGACTTGCACGGCTTTTCCGACTCTATTCTCCCTCTGTTTTTGGACAAAGTAGGATAAAGAAAAAAAATACAAAACGTTAGGCGCTTGCTTGAATTGACTCAAAAGAAGCGATAACACCAAAAAAAAAAAAATTAAAAAAGGGGACTGCTAAGAAAACTTGACCAAAATAAAAAAAGGTAATTGGATTCATTGCTTGGGGTGAGTAATACCCTCACTTGTATTCAGGTTGCATGGGAAGGTCTCCTTCCAAGTGAGGTGAGCGCTTCGTAAGGATTAGAGCCAAAAACCCAGCTTGTGGCTGCCTTGTGTATCGCCTGGATTACCGAAGTATTGGCGCTTCTATCGTACGTAGACGAGTAGGGCTTGGTCAACATTGGTGACTCTCTATTGTGAGAGCATCGACCTTGTCCGAAGTATCGAGCATAGGCCACGCCTTCACGGGGGTGTCTGTCTCATCGTCTTGCGTCCGAGTAGGTTCTTGCACGCTCACGGGTGATTCCGTTGCGAGTGAGTTCCGAAGTATCGGTTTCGCCTATTGGCTTCCTCTCTTATTCTTTGGCTGAGTAGGGATCCAGGAAGGGTTACAAGGACCTCAACTGCACAAGCTACAGGTTACACAGGAGGAGGACAAGTACGGGATACTTTTCCGGCAGTACTCTCTCTCCTATAGGCGTAGCGTTCTAAGGACTCGTTAAAAGATAAATCTCTGAATCAAGTTAAAATTGAAAAGATAAAAGCCGAACCTTCACGGCTTCATGTGTTGAGTTGGTGAACTTACCCTTGCCTTGTGTTTGATTGCTAGATTTGTTTAGGTCAAGATCAAAAACACCGCACAATTGTGCGCAATTTTGTTGCATCTTACTCTTATTCTTCTTTTTCTTCCCTTGCCCTCCCTTCCTCTTCTCAATAATCAAGATGATGGGACGGAGATCTCTTAGGCCGACCCTGTCGGCACCGCTATCCCGCACTCCTCCTTATTCATCTAGGACTACCTCGGAGAGTCCGCTCTCCGAGCCTGAGTATACATCCACCCTGTTCCCCCTCGACCATTCTTCCCATTCTCCCTCGCTCAGTCCAATTATTTCAGATTTCAGTGCATCACAGAGTTCTGATCATTCTACAGCACCTGAGATGGCCTCTTTTGCTTTTACAGAAGATCCAGTCATGTCGGACAGAGGCGAGCACCCAGATGACCATGATCACCCTCCGTTCGTATTTGATCAGGCGGCCATCAACAATTCGTTGTTAGCATCCCTGGACACCATGCAGAGACAGATCCGAGACCAGGGTACATTTATGGGTGAGCTGATGCGTGAGATAGCGCAGATGAGAGAAGACCGTGGCGGTGGAGGAGGAGGAGGACCCGATGCAGGAGGAGACAATCCAGGCGGCGAGAGACCGCCACAGACCATCATGAGGGAATTGCATAACCCAGCTTCATCCCTCACTCACCGATGTATCAGGCTCCCTCCTATCCATGGAGACTTCGAGCTTCGGCACAACACAATTCAGATGCTACCCAAGTTCCATGGGTTGCCGACCGAAGAGCCGCACCTCCACCTCCAAGAATTCGAGATGATATGCAGCACTATCCATGATCGGTTGACGACCGAGGACACAATCAGGATGATCGCCTTCCCGTTCTCTTTGGTTGACAGAGCCGCATATTGGCTCAAACACCTTGGGCGATTCGTCGACACTTGGGCAGACCTCCGGTCCGCATTCCTGAAGAAGTACTATCCTCTCGGCCGGACCAACGCAGCTCGAGCCATGATCAGCAACTTCGTCATGATCCCCAATGAACAGTTCCATGAAGCCTGGGATCGATTCAGAGAGCTCATCGACCGGTGTCCCCACCATGATATCTCCAAGCCCAATCTCGTTCAGAGTTTCTTTTGCGGGCTGACACCGGAGCTGCAGGGGCTAGTGAACGCCTCTTGCGGTGGGTCTTATTTCTCCAAGGGAGAAGACGACGTCTGGGCCATCTACGAAGGCATGGCAGAGAACTCCACAGTGATGACCCAGGCCCGAGTCTATACACAGCAGAAGCCCCCGCAAGGAGCGGGATCATTTCAGAGGATCGCTCGCATCGATGCCGGTCCCAACACAGTATCGGTAGCCGCAGCCCAAGCCGAATCAGCCGCAGCCGACATGGGCATCATCAGTGAAAAGCTGGACCGCATGGAGATCCTTGAGAAGAAACAAAATCAAGGCATGGCCCAGATGGACCAGATTGCCAAAACCATGAGTGACCTAAAAACCCAAATGTTATGCATTCAGGAGGCCCAAACTCATGCCCAACAGCCTCCCAGGTCACAGGTTGCATCCCGCAGCAGCAACTCCAACCAGGCCTCTACCTCATACCGTCAGGTAAACCATATTCAGGCAGAGCCGGTCCCCCTGCTGCAGTACCATCCAGAGCAACCGCCATCTTCGGACACGCAGATGGTGGTTTATCAGCCGGAGCAACCACTGGCAGTTCTTCCTCCACCCTCCTTCGAGCAGGAACCGTTGATGGAAGTCAACGGGATTTGGTACGACCGATACCCCCAGCCAGCGATTCGTAGGGATCACCCCGGATTCCGTTGGGGTAATGGTGCTTCCTCATCCCAACAGCATCCTCCTGCCCAAGGACAGCAGAGCAGTCAGCCACAGCAACAACACCAGCAGCCCCAGTATGCCCAACCGCAGCAATATCACAGTGGTCCTCGTCCCAACTATCAGGGACAACAGTGGAGGCAGCGCCAGCCGCCTCAGCATTTTCAGAACCAACCGCCTCCCCAGTACCAGCAGCAGCAGCCTCGTTTCCAGCAGGGAAACTCATCCGGGTCTCAGCCCCATTCCTTTGAGAACCCCGCTCTTGATGATCTTGCCCGCTTGCTTTCCGAACAGCAAGCCTCCTTCAGGCAAGAAATGGATGAATTCCGGCAGGAAATGAGGGATATAATCAAAGGCAAGGCCGCCATACCCGCTCAGATCGAACCAAACCCGAACAATTTCAAAAGGAAGCATGAGCAGGTAGAATTTTCAGAAGATACTCCTCCTAGTGACTATGAGAATGATGTGAATAATATCTATTATGATGCTGATTTTGTTACTACTAGGAGCGGTAGGATACCCGCCGGCGGCGTCTCTTCTGAGCGACAACCAGATGCAGAACCAGGAGCGCCAGAAGAGCAGAAGAGCGGTGCTGATGCCGCTAATGATGATGTAGAAGACGGTGGTGCCGATGCCACCATTTTTGATGCAGAACATGAAGGCGGTGCTGATGCCGCAGAGACAGGTGCCAGTGGTGGTACTGAGGCCACCACATCTCCTTTTGTTGAAACTCCGGTTGTGGTGTCACCACCTTTTGTATCTTTGGACTGTGATCAAAACAAAAACAACAAAAATATGAATAAAGAGAAGGTTCCTGTTCAAATTACGGATCCATATGTATTGAATGATGATGTTGGTATGGATTCTCCTTCTTCACAGGCACAGGAACCTATTTCTAGTCCTCCATCTGAGGAGGCCCCTACTAACCCCTTTCCAGAGGCACTTCGCCGAGCGAAGGGGAATAAAAAAGAAAATCCCAAAAAGAACCAAGAGGTAGAGTTCGGCAATCAGATGATTGACAGATTTCACATTCAGCTGACTCTACGAGAAGCATTTGAGCATATCCCTTTCTTCAAAAAGAATTTGAAAGAGACCACCACTGTCAGAAGAAAGCGGAGGCACAGAGATCAAATCCATATGCTCACACATGACACTTGCTGCACCATTCAGAACAAGTTGCCAGCCAAGAGACCAGATGCCGGAGCTCCCTATGTCAGATGCGAGATTCAAGAGCAACAGTTTGATCGTACTCTATTAGACAGCGGCTCTTCAATCAATCTCCTCCCGGCAGCCTTACTCAAGCAATTTGAGTTCGGCACTCTTCATCGAAGCAGAACAGTCCTTCAGTTTGCTGATAGGTCGATAAAGAGGCCGAAGGGGTTGTTGAAAGACGTGGTCGTTACCATTCAGGGCCTGAAATTCCCTGTGGACTTCGTTGTGTTGGACATGGAGATCCCTGAGTCGGTAACCGATGCCCCCATCATACTCGGACGTCCATTCTTGGCCACAGCCAAGGCAGTGACCGACCATGATTGCGGGAAGGTATGTTTTCGCATAGAGGGCGAGACCATACAAATAGAGACGATCGAGGAGACCAGAGCCAGAGAGTTAGAATGCTCGGAGCAGTCAAGCGAAGCCGCATCAATGATAGAGGAAGAGCTAGACGTCCACCAGGTTCGTGATTTCGAGATGACTGATGATGAATCTAACTGGAAAGACCCTGTAGCACCGACTCTCGCCTTGCCTACCGAATCATTGTACCTCAAGCTCATGGCAATCGAAAGTCGGGAGAGCACATTCCTGGATACGGATACACCTGAGGCTGACAGCATCGCGACGAGTGGTGCCGATGATTTCAATTCTTGTTCTTCTGTTTCCGCTCCCTCGTATTCAGACATTGAATGGGCCTATTTCGATGATCCGTTGTCTTGTCTGATTCATTCCGAACCAGCAACCATGACAGAGTGCGAGCCCGTACAGTACATTGATAATTCAGTCAGCCGCCTTTCGTCAGAAATTCATGCCGAGCGAGAGTTCTCTCATGCAGACCTGGTAGCATTCACCCAGACATATCAGAAGCCAGATCTGCCACCTCCCAGTTGTCCTGAAAGAAAACCTCTGCCGCAGTCAATGAAGTATAGATTCCTTGCAGGTGAGCCAGATATGCACCCAGTCATTATCTCAGCAGACTTGACTGGAGAACAAGAATCTCGTCTGATGGAGGTTCTTGAAAGAAACCGCAAGGCAATCGGTTGGAATATAGCCGACCTCAAAGGGCTGAGCCCGAAGCTGTGCTCCCACCACATCTATCTCGAGGACGACGCTAAGCCATCGCGCGAATTCCAGCGACGGCTGAACCCGAATCTCCGAGAGGTTGTCATGAAAGAAATCTCAAAGTGGTGGAGTGCTGATTTCATCTATCCCATCTCCGACTCAAAATGGGTAAGTCCGTTACATGTGGTGCCCAAGAAGACGGGTATCACAACAGTTGTCAACGAGTTCGGAGAGGAGGTCGCTACCAGAGTACCAACTTCTTGGAGGGTCTGTGTGGACTACAGACGATTAAATGAGGCCACCAAGAAGGATCACTTCCCGCTGCCCTTCCTTGATCAGATTATCGAGCGGTTAGCCGGGAAGAGCCATTACTGTTTTCTTGATGGGTACTCTGGATATAATCAAGTGGCCATTGCGCCCGAAGACCAGGAGAAAACGACATTCACCTGTCCGTTTGGGACTTATGCTTTCAGACGGATGCCCTTTGGTCTATGTAACGCTCCGGCGACATTCCAAAGGTGCATGTTGTCCATCTTCTCGGACATGGTGGGTAACTGTTTAGAGGTCTTCATGGATGACTTCTCGGTTTATGGCGATGGGTTTGATGCTTGTCTTGACTGCCTAGATCGTGTGCTGAAGCGCTGCATAGAGGTCAATCTAGTCTTATCCTGGGAGAAGAGTCATTTCATGATGACTCAAGGGACGGTCCTTGGGCATATCGTCTCCAACAAGGGCATGGAGGTCGATCCTGCCAAGGTGGATATCATCAGAAAACTCAATCCACCGTCCAATTTGCGTCAGTTACGGTCTTTTCTGGGGCATGTCGGTTTCTACCGACGGTTTATTCAGGACTTCAGTCGAATTGCCCGACCGTTAACCGACTTGCTGACCAAAGACACCGAGTTTATTGTTAATGATAAGTGTCTTGAATCATTTGAGACTCTAAAAAATATGGTTGTTTCAGTTCCTGTCCTTCAGCCACCCGATTGGTCTCTCCCATTCGAGATCATGACGGTTGCTTCAGATTTTGCCGTTGGGGCTGTGCTTGGACAAAGGAGGGATGGATTACCGTATGCCATTCACTACGCCAGCCGGACCTTAGATGCCGCTCAAAGGAATTACACTGTGACTGAAAAAGAAATGCTGGCCGTAGTCTTCGCTCTTGATAAGTATCGATCTTACATTCTCGGATCTAGAGTAACTGTTTACACCGATCATACCGCCATCCGGTATTTAATGGCCAAGAAGGATGCCAAAGCACGCCTTACCAGATGGATCCTTCTACTCCAGGAATTTGATATTGAAATTAAGGATAAGCCTGGAGTCAAGAATGTGGTGGCTGATCATCTCTCCAGATTGGAGAATCTTGAGGAATCTGAGCCCAGCGCACCTATCACCGAGACGTTCCCAGATGAGGCGATCTTAGCTGTCACCTCTCTCCCATGGTATGCCGACTTTGTAAACTATCTTGTTGCCAAGACAGTCCCTCAGGGTTGGCCCAGGCAGAAACTTGAGACCTTCCTAGCTAAGGCCAAGTTTTACCATTGGGAGGATCCCGTCCTTTATCATGAAGGAGGGGATAGCATCTGGAGAAGGTGCATTCCTCAAGAAGAGCAGCATAGCGTCCTCACATACTGCCACAAGCTTGAGGCAGGAGGACATCATTCAGGAAAAAGGACAGCACAGAAGGTGCTTCAATCCGGCCTATGGTGGCCTACTCTCTTCAAGGATTCTGATGAGTTCGTGAAGAGATGTACTGACTGTCAGAAAATGGGAACCTGCGGACAGAGAGACATGATGCCCATGCAACCCATTCACTTCTGTGAGGTTTTTGATGCATGGGGGATTGATTTCATGGGCCCATTTCCTAAGAGTCAGGGATTCGAGCATATTTTGCTCGCTGTAGATTATGTCAGTCGATGGGTTGAGGCCATCCCCGCCCGAGCCGCAGATGCTAAAACCGTTTGCAAATTCTTGAGGAAAAATATCATTTCACGGTTCGGGGTACCTAGAGTTTTGATTTCTGACGGGGGGTCTCACTTCATCAATGACAAGGTTAGGGCCCTTGCAGACGAGTTCGGCATTGACCATCGGGTTGCCACTCCTTATCACCCTCAGACTAATGGTCTTGCTGAAGTATCGAATCGGGAGATAAAGACTATCTTGCAGAAAGTTGTCCGCCCAGACCGAAAGGATTGGTCACAACTCTTGGACTCGGTCTTGTGGGCCTATCGGACTTCTTTCAAAAATCCATTGGGGACATCTCCTTTTCGTCTCGTCTATGGCAAGCCGTGCCATTTGCCAGTGGAAATCAAGCACAAATCTTTTTGGGCAGTTACTGAGCTACTTTTGGATCCCGAGAGTGTAGGAGATCAGAGACGAGCAGAATTGGCAGCCCTGGAGGAACTAAGAGACACAGCCTTTTCCAACAGCCTACAGTACAAAGAAAAAGTGAAGACATGGCACGATTCGCATATCAGCCATAAACAGTTTGAGCCAGATCAGAAAGTATGGTTGTTTGACTCCAGGCTGAAATTATTCCCAGGGAAGTTGCAGAGCAAGTGGAAAGGACCGTATGTGGTCAGGAAGGTACATGACAATGGCAGCATCGACATATCTGAACCGTCATCTTACTCTACCTTCCGCGTCAATGGTCAACGCTTGAAACGCTATCTTGATCATGATCCGCCGACCATGGACGTTGCCCCCATTCTTCTGGTATGAGATGTGTTCTTCGACTCATATAATTCTGCATCTCATACATGGTGATCACTTCTATCTTCCGCTGTACAGATCAGCTGTTCATATCACTCTTTCGTCTGTTGATTTATTTTCTTCTTTTCTTCTTTTCCTTTTCTATCTTCTTCATCTATCAATAAGGTGCCGCCCTTGTAGACAGTATCCATACTTAGGACGTACTTTGTCCTAAGTATAGGGGGGTGTGCACCCCGAGTTGTTCTATTCTTTTCGATCCTCTCCATTGTCTCCTCTTCTTGTCTATACTTAGGGATATCTTACCCTAAGTATAGGGGGAGACAACCCGAGTACGATCTGTTCATTCCCACCCTTGACCCTCCCTGCGTTGTGTACAGTCTGCTATACTTAGGATTATTTGATCCTAAGTATAGGGGGGACGGTCAAATTCTCATTCATTGATTCGTTTATTCTTTGGACTTGTCTATACTTAGTACGAGTTATGTCTTCTCTTTTCTCTCCGATCTATGAGGCCATAGCTCAAGCTAAGTATAGGGGGGTCGTATATACTGTGTATATACTTTAGCCATAACTCGTAAGTTTGAGGAATACTAACATCACACCAAAATCCACTATATATATATGTATAAAATTGATCACTTACCCTGTAAATTCTTAAAATCCACTTCTTGTATATATAAAGAAGCACTCCCGTGTACATATTTTCACCTAGTTTCTAGCCAAAATCTTTTTTGTTTTCAAAATTCCCAAAAACATTTGCAAAAATTAAAATCCAAAAAAACATTTGAAAAATCTTCTTGAAAAATACAAAAAAATGCATCTGCATTTGCATACATGCATCATCTTTTCAAAAATCCATAAAAAGTTCAAAATCTTTAAAAATTGCATCACAAAAATATTCTTTGCATTCTGCATTGCATAGCATTCGCATTTTTCGGATTGAGTTTGATAGTTGAACAAGTCTAAGTAAAATCCGGAGATTGGAGCTTGATTGGACCTTAAAATATACCTAATAACAGGAACCTTATAGGAACTGGGTTTGAGGTACTTCAGGTCTAGATGACTTAATTCTTTGAGGATCACGGGACTTGGCTCAATGGATTCTTGACTGCCTAAGTAGAATATTTCGGAGCACACGCACGACTCTTGTTGATAATGACCTAACTTGGACACCTGCACCTTTCACATAGCTCTCCACGGATGAGGTGGTGAGGAGGCAGTTTCCTTTGGCTTGGGGTAGCATATGAGGGTAGTACTTCTAGGCGGAACCTCTCTTCTTCTTATAGTGAAGGAAGTGCACCTCAACTTAGTTTAGTGGTGATGAAGTCTAAAGACTGAAGCCGTGGGTTGCAATAAAGCTTCAAAAGAGGGATAGTCTACTGGCTCAAGAGGAAAAACTCCTTATGTAAATGCTGCTGTATATAGTATTCAAAAAAAAAAAAAAGTTCAGGCATGTACAAAAATAAAAAGCCTGCAAAGTATGTACAAAGTCAATAAGCAAGCTTGAGTTCCAAAGTCAAATATGTGAGCCTGCAGCAGGATGACTTGACTACACTGGTCTTGCATCCAAGGATAGGTAGCTACACTGGCTACCGTCCATTCTTCTCTTCACCCCCTCTTCTTGAGCCGGTTGCACTTGAACTTAGAAGGGAATACCCCGCTTCTCGAGGAAAGAGTTGCTAGACCGAGGCATTAGAGTTACCAGGTTGGGGGAGGTTGTTTCTTTGCTACTTCTGAGGTGGGGAGCTACATATCACTTACACTGTACGAGTCAGACTCATAGTCGTAAGAGTTTGCGTATGAGTTGAAGTATTTCCGACCTGGCTATTGAGGAGACTTGAGCAGAGTTTTGAGATACTCAAGGACTGTTGGATTTCAAACTTGGTTCTCATTAAGGTTCCGACCGCACTAAAATTCCAAAGGTCCGACTTAAGCTCCAAACTTTGATTTTGTGAAGATAAGTTCGATAATTAAACTTAATCCAACTTCTTCTTTTTCTTTTCTTTTCTTCCTGCACAATTTGCATATGTGTTTGCTAGGGACTAGCAAAGGTAAAGTATAGGGGGATGATGAAGCCACATTTCATCATCTTTATTCTATCATTTTGGCACCAAAAACCCTAGCAAATGCCTGTAAATAGCATTAAAACCATCATCTTAGCATCCATGCATGTGCATTCAGATTGTGTATAAATCACTGTAATTAAAGCCAAAATTATAGAATAAATAAAGAAAAGAAAAAGAATAAAATATTGTAAATATTTTATGACCCACAACCCCCGAGACCTAGGCATCTTGATGAATAGGTCGACAAGGAATAAAGTAGGGGGAGATAAGGTCAGAAATACAGATAAAATGCCTATACATTTCATTTATTTTTGGTTCCACTTTTTATACATCAAATAAAGAAACTTTGTACATGAAAGTTGTAGATAAATTAATAAAGAAAAATACAAAATTTATTTCACTGAAAAATAATGTACAGATGAAAAGTTATGGTCTGAATAAAAATCCAGAATCCCAACTTCCCAGACCTGTATCTCACAATTGACAACTCCAAATGCAGCATACTCACCTTTAATTGTATATAGAATAAAATAAACTATTTAATGGTGGTGGTTTCGCATTTGGCGGAGCTACGGTTTGAAAGTTGAGTTTTGGACCCTCATTGTACACTTGTACTGAATAAAATATTCAATTTATTCTTTATTCATTATTTATTCATTTTTATATTTTTATAATATTGTAAATATTACTTATAATAATTATGTGTATCAAAATCAGAACAAAAACATAAATAAAATACAAATAAAAATACTTGTATATATCCAATACATAGGTACTTTACCTATATACATACCTATATAAAACATACTTGTATTTTATTATATATACAAAATAAATCAGAAAAATAAAATAAAAATATATTTATGTATATAAAAGTATTTTATAATTTTAGAAAATAAAAACCAAAATAAAATAAATTAAAAATACCTAAATAAAAATATAATACTAAAATATATAGGTATATATACCATAAAGGGCATAAATGCAAACTTGTAAAAATACATCTCAGAAAAATAAATAAAAATCACTAAAAAATTCTTCATAAAATAACAAACATTTTTTATTTTATAACCTAAAATCAATAAATTCATTTACTATTTTAATTTGATTTTACAAATAATTTCCACTCCGAATTTCCTGGTTGGTCCACGTGGACCAACCAGGTGCGGTCTGGAGTTGACCTCGGTCAACTCCCCCGACCAAAGCCTGCCACCTTCTGACAGCCAGATTTCGCCCCGATTTCACCCAATTTCCGAGCTCGATCCGTTCATCTTCACCCCTCGATTCCTTCTTGGGAATTCATCATCGATCATCACTCTCCCACGCCATCTCTTCGGATCCAGCCATATCCTCATGATGCGCGCGTGGAGCTCGCTTGAAGGAGACGCCATCGCCACCTACTTAACCAACCCCCCATCTTCCTCCCCAAGTTTGAACACCTTCGGTCCACCCTTCAGCGCCATTCCCGTGCTCCTGAGCTCCGTGGAGGTGACAGCTCCACCACCAGCCCTTCAGCCAAGGCGCGCGAAGTCGGAGGCGCTTCCACCACCTCCCGCAAGCTCGCCGGTCGAGGTACCATCTCTTCCTCTGGCTCCGGCCATCGAGGGCCATTTCCCCCCTTTCTTTTTCGTGCATTAGCTTAGTCTTAGCCTTAGGATCAAAAACCCCAAAAAAATTTGAAGTCTCATCGCCTGTATCGCCCGATTCGCCAACTTCGCCGGAGCGCAACTCCGGCCGAACTCCACCCCTTCGTTCCACGCCACCTCGTCGCCACCGCGGGGTCTAGGCAACTTGCCCTGGACCCTCTCACCTTGTTTTGCAGGTACCTGGAGCACTACAGCGCCTGGGGGCTCGGATTCGACATCCGCCGGAGATACCTGGAGCTTCTAGCTCCGCCGCCTTCGCAGCAACACCCCAGAGCCTCTCCGGCGATTTTGAGAGCCCCAGACGCCAGAGCATCACCGCAGGAGCCTCCCGGACCTTCTTGGAGCGGCCCAGACCACCGGAGGCGCGTCAGCTGGCCGGAGGAACTTCGCCGCAGCGGAGTTCTTCCCTGTTCTTCCTCCGTGTGTCTCCACCGTCCGATCCTCGGCCTGCTCCAGATCAAGTCTCAGCCGTCAGATCTTGGCACGCGTCCACCGTCGATATCTTCCCCAGATCTGATCTCAGCCGCTGATCGCCGAACCGTCATCGAGTGTTGTGCGTGCGCCACGTGGATAAGTGAGCGGTTCTCCACCGTTCGATCACGCACGAGGAGATAAGGCGTGGGTATTTTGCACTCCTACCCTCGCCATTTTTGCATTTAATATTTAGTCTATAAACTTGTATCTGTAGTTTAAATATTTTGTAATATTTGCAAAACAACCCCTAGACTTTTCTTATTTGCATTTGGGTCCTTTGCCACGTCACCTCACGTGACCTGTACACGTGAGGGGGTGGGCATTTTGCAAGGATACCCCCGGTTGTTTATGTATTTCGTTTAAGTCCATGAACATTTATGTCAAGTTGTAAAATTTTGGAGAAATTGCATCGAAACCCCTGAGCTTTTGTAATATTGCAAAAATACCCCTCCCAGGCGCGTGCAAGTCACGCGTCCTGTGGGTAAATTGCACATATACCCTTGCGGGTTTGGATATTTATGTTTAATCCCAGAAATGCAAGTTTCAGAGTAATATTTTGTGGAAAAATTGCGTACATGCCCCTGGATGTTTCATTATTTGCATATATGCCCTTGCCAGCACTGTTTGATGATTGGAGTCTTGTTCTAATTAATTAAAATATCATTTTAACCCCAAAAATTCCACAAAAATAGGGTTAAGCTCCTGTTGTCCTATATTTTGACGCCCTATTTTTAGTTTTTAATTTTACAACTTTTCATTATTTATAAAAAATCAAAAACATGTCTTTTTCCTACTGTCTAGCTTAGAAAATACCAAAAAAATAGTAAAACCCCTCTAAAAATTCCAAAAAAATTACCTAGTGTCTATTTTATCCTATTCTAGTGTCAGTCCAAAAACCATTAAAAATTTCAAAAGAAAAACACTAAAAAAATTAAAAACACTCGAAAACTTCAAAAAAATATATAAAATAGTAGAAAAATCAAAAAAATACAAACTCAGCTTCTGTTTGTCACTTATTTTATTCTCTTTATTAGAAAAATAGTGTGAATTATTTTGAGTACTGGTTGATATTTTTAAAAGTACATTTTACTCACAGCCAGCCTTGTTCCCACTGTTTTGCCCTATTTAGTTATTCAAAAATACCAAAAACATCTTGAAAAATCCCCAAAAATCACAAAAACAGTAAAAAACCTTAAAAATACCAAAAACTTTTATTTTCTGAATTTTTGAGCATTTTTGTGTATTTTTATAAATATTTCACTTTGCCTTGTATTATATTTCCTTTACTTTCCAATATTGAAAAAGAAAATAGAAAAATATAAAATATAAAACATAAAAATCAGAAAATTAAAAAAAACCAAAATACAAAATTAAAAATTAAATAAAAACAAAAAAAAGTATTAAAAATTAAAAGCCCACAAAAATTGTAGTTGCTTGCTTGCTTAGTGTAGACAATTTACACACTTGTGCATTCATCTGCTTGAACTACACTGTTTGCTCCCTGTGTTCGAACTCTCTGCATACTTGCCCATATACATCATTTGTGCAGAGTTAAAAATAAATTTTAACTCCACATTGTTTCTAATTCATTGGTCTTAGTGTGGGTTAATTGTTGACTTTAGTCCGGATTTAGTGTGGTCGACACACCGACTGAGTTCGCATTTGTGTGAACTTAAGACCACCTATTTTTGGCTGAATCAGTATGTAAATATGTTGTATAGAAAATGAGCAAGCTTGAGCATCAAAGTTATACCATGTGAGCCTGCAGCTGGATGACTTGACTACACTGGCCATGCATCCCAAGATAGGTAGCTATACTGGCCACCATCCATTCTTTTCTTCACCTCCTCCTCTTGAGTTGGATGCCACTTGAACTTAGAAGGGAATACCCTGCTCCTCGAGGATAGAGATCTGGATTGGGGAATCATTGGGTCGTCATTCTGGAGAAGTCAGTTCCTTTGTCATTTCAGTTGGGGAGAGCTACTATCACTTACACCGTACAAGTCAGCTTCATAGTCTTAAGGGTTTACGTATGATGTAGGCTAATTATGACCTGGCTATTGAGGTGGTTTGAACCGAGTTCTGTGACTCTCGAAGGCTATTGTGCTTTAAATTTGGTTCTCAATCAGGTTCCACACAGATTTTCACATCAAGGTCTAACCGGAGCTCCAAACTTTGACTTTGTACAGATAAGTTTAATAATCATGATCAATTCCATTTATTCTTTGATTCTTTCTTTTTCTTCTTATTCTTTATTCTTTTTGTACTTATTGCATAAGTATTTGATAGGGACTAGTAAAGGCAAGTATAGGGTGGTGATGAATCTCCATTTCATCACTTTATTCTATCATTTTGGCCCTAAAAACCCAGCAAATGCATGTAAATAGCAATCAATTTGTGCATAATAGCATTAATTATTTATTGTATTATTTGTGTACAAAATAAGGTTTTTAATGCCAAAATTATAGAATAAAGAGAAGAAAAGAAAAGGAATAAAATATTGAAAATATTTTATGACCCTAACCCCGAGACCAAGTCCAGAATGGAGTTGGTCGACAAGGAATAAAGTAGGGGGAGATAAGGGCCAAAAATACAATAAATACCTCATTTTATTTATTCATTATGCAGTTTTGACACTTATTTTATTCTTTATGATTTATTCATAAAATAAAGATACTTTCTACATGAAAGTTGTAGATAATAATAATAAAAATACAAAATTAAGTT
Organism: Ottelia alismoides; assembly: GCA_037367405.1. NCBI lineage: Eukaryota > Viridiplantae > Streptophyta > Magnoliopsida > Alismatales > Hydrocharitaceae > Ottelia > Ottelia alismoides. Next base: position 1,446,543 of record JAZKJV010001090.1, on the reverse strand, counting down.
TGTACAAAAATAATATACAGTGTGCATTTTATACACAAAATAAAAAGCCAGAAACCCAACTTCACACACCCATATCTTTCAAATAAAAACTCAAAACATAGCAAAATCTCTCTAAATATATGTAACTTTTCACAAGCAATTTAATGGTGGTGGGTTTATTTTTTTGGAGTTACTGTGTAGAAGTTAGGTTTTGGTCCCCTATTGTACAATATACCGATTAAAATATTCAATTTATTCATTCTTTATTATTTTTACAAATTTTTATTTTATAATTTTGTAAACATTATTTATAATACATGTATATATTAAAATTTAAATAAAACCAAAAAGAAAATGCAAAATAAAATAAGTCTATGAAAATACATAGACACAATACCTATGTTCTTATATGTATATAAATAAAAGGGGAATACATTCTTTAATTCTTTATAATATTATAGATATTATACATATTTTATTAAAAATACAAAACTAAAATAAAACTCAATAAAATACATTAAAATAAATAGTATACATAAAACATAGGTAAAACACCTATAAATATACATACATAATATACTTATCTATTTATTGAAGTGTACAAACATCATAAAAATAAAATAAAAATATATTTATACTTACAAAAATAAGTTATAAATATATAAATAAAATAATAAAATAATAAAATAAAATATACAAAATAAAAATAAAAATAGAAATACACAATATATATATGAATATACCTATAAATAAGCCATTAAAAATAAGGGTTTAATGTGGCTGCCCCTAAGGGGGAGCTAACTTGGCACCCCTCATCATTTCGCTCATTTTTTATTTTTTTTTGAAAATTTCTTCCATGAATATTCATCACTATATCTCTATATTATGCTATTAAAATTTCGTGCGAAACAGAGTCTCCTACAGACTCCATCCAGACATGCATTTTTTAATGGTAACATAATTGCTAAAAATGACCACGTCTGGATGGAGGTCGTATGAGTCTCTGTTTCACACGAAATTTTAATAGCATAATATTGGGATATATTGATGAAAATCCACGGAAACAATTTCAAAAAAATTAAAAAAATGGGGAAAATGGGGCGAGGGGAGCCAAGTTAGCTCCCCCCTCAAGGGGCAACTCCATTTTACCCTAAAAATAAACTTGTAATAAAATAAGCCAAAAATAAAAATCATAATAAAAAACTACATAAAATAATAAACATTTTTTATTTTATACTCAAAAAATAATAAAATCATTTATTATTTTAAAATAATTATTTTCGAATAAAATTGCTATTTTGTCCTGTAGTACGCCTATGTGGACTAATGGCAGGCGGAGGAAAGTTGACCATGGTCAACTGTCCCATCCAATCTCTGACTCGTCAGAAGTGTATTTCCCCCCGATTTCAGACATTTTTCCCGGTTGATCTATCCATCATCCATCCCCGATCCCTTCATGAAAAATACTCTCTAATCACCCGAGATTCTCGCTGAAATCCTGGAACCCTTGTACATATTGTCGATTTGTTAATATCGACCCGTTAATAAGGGTGCATATACATGTGTATAAATAAGTACCTCCGCCTTCCTTCTCAAATTTGGTCATCTTCAACCCTTGAAACCCCGTATCCTCGGCCAAAGCGAGCTTCACCGTGACAGAGGGAGAACCCCTGAGGTTCGCGGCGGTCGAAAGCGGGCAGAGGTGCACCCACAACCCCTGCTCCGGTTGGCTACCCGGCCAGGTTCGAGCTGCGTTTTTGATATTTTTAGATAGCTTTCAGTTCCAGATTTTATTTATGCAGTTAGTTTAGTCATTAGTCGTAGGATCAACTTAGCTTAGGTGATTCATAGTTCGCCGGATCTCCGCTCGGGCGAACCCTTTGCACCGTGCTTTGCGTGTTCCCGGCTCGCCTTTCCATCTCATTTCATTAACCTGCCATTTCCCTATGCTTTGCATCATTCCATTCCCCCAGATCCAACGTGGATCTGGAGATCCGACCTCCCTTCTCTGCCCTTCGTCGGAGGTTGCTACCCACTCCACCTGGCGCTCCCCTTCACTCAAATAAGGCCCCCAGGTCCTTCGTTTTGTTGTGTGCAATCTCCATGTAGGAACTGAAGGCCAGAAGACTCGCAAAGGAGTCGATTTTTGCAAAGAACGAGGCACCTGGGCACCCATATATTCATCGACCTCAGCGAGCACGACGAAGCTCCAAGTGCCTAAGTCGAGGAAAAACCGCACCTAACATGCTTCTATTAGCGGGGAAGAACATCTATTAATTTCGCTAAGTGAAGCGATGTCTAAGTGCATCTTGAATTATGTGTGTCCTACCTATGATCAAACACATAAAATAAAAGTGTGGGCATAGCTCAAAGAGCCGCGTGCCTGGTCCTAGGTCGACACTCAAGTGGGGTGGTCCCCACACAACCATGGAGAACTTCGTTCATTTACACGTGCGAGTCTCCGAAAGAAGACCGCTATAAAGACGATTATTACCATAACAATAAAAATGCAAGACACATTTTTTTCTTCGATTTTTCTTAAAAATTGCTTCTGCGGCTCCTCGCAGCGGGGAACACATGCTCCTCGCCTCCTTGAACACCAAGGGCCCTGCCACAAAAACAAACGTTAGATATCAATAGAAAAAATTTTAATGATGCAAGACAACATGAACAAATTGACCTATGAATTAAAAAAAACCTTAATTAAAAAAAATAAAAATCCAAACAAAACAAAAGATGAGTCGTGTCCCCGACAACGACGCCATTTGAAAGACCCGAACTTTACCCTCTTAATAGTGCAGAATTAACCACTTTCGTTGCAGTAGGATAAAATCGAGTTGAGCCTCTTTAGCATTATTTAGATTTAAATTACTTATATTAAGTGATGAATTAAAAATTCATAGGTCAATGAATGCAGGCGAAGACACGACACGATGCATAATGAAACACGAGAAAGACATTTTTTTATTTGCTTTTAATAATGCAAGGAAATGTAGTTGAGGACAAATGCATGTGAACAATTTATGCCCTGATCAGATGAGAACAAATCAAGCAAGAAACTTAGATCAGTTTCAGAATCAAATGAAGAAGCAAGTTCCATTGATATATTAAGGCTAGGCATGCAAGTCATTACATAAGTGAGTTAAAAATGTAACATCAGAATGTCAGAATGTCAAAACAGATATTAAACCATGCCATTAGAAAGAGAATTAATCCGGCTTCGAAATGCCACTGAAATCAACTCGATCGGAGCTAGGATGCTCAAGATATTCAAAAATGAAACCAGGGGCATAAATGCAAGAAAAACATGAAATAAATAAGCAAATAGGTCCCTAGAAGGACTAAAATGCAAATAACAAAAGTCGCAAGGCTTCCCTGTAAATTAACCACACATACGGGGGTATATTTGTAATTATTAAAACCTACAGGGGTTTGAATGCAAAATACCCCAGGCATGCATGCTTATCACGTGCAATCTGGACCGGTATGAAATTTAAAGAAGCTCCGTGGGCCTCCATGTAAATTTCCCCACCTACACGTGACGAGCACGTGATGGGCGAGGCTCAGCGTGGAACGCAGGCTCGAAGGAGGCTCGGGGTTTCTCTGGTGCTTCAGCTGTTGGGCTCGGTGTCGAAGGCAGGCTCGTGAGGCTCGGGGATGTCCGAGCCCAGAGGTGTGGTGCTGCCACCTAGCACTGACACGTGGCTGTGCTTAGACCGTCTGATCAAGGAAGATTAGACGGTGGCTGAATGAAGACGGGGCGACAGCGTGGCTCTATGATGGTCGTTCAATCTAGTAGATCTAACGGTGGCTGTAGCTTGCGATTGTGGGCGACATGGCCGAATGTGGGCCGTTGGATGGATACCGGGGAGGTGCATCCAATGACATATGTATCTTCATCCTCCTCTACGACTAACAACAAAGTCAGGCCTCCGGTGATGGGCTCCTAGCTCCGCCACTCCTTTTTGGCGTTGATGGTGCCCCATGAAGCATCTGGAATGATCGTCGACGAAGCTGGAAGCACGGGTGAAGTGCGGAAAGGTCTGGAGGAGGCCATCAACGCTCGGATGCAGGATATGGAGCTTGCTAGATTGCTCCGGCGAGAGCTCCGACCATTGAGCAGTTAAACCCCTGAAACATTAGAACTAGAGCCAAAGCTCTGTGCGTGCAGTGATGTGAGTGGGATGGAACGGGAGCCTATGCGGATGGAGGACATGAAGGCTCGATGCTCCTCCGCCGTGAAGGGCGGAGGAGATGGGTCAGAGGTGGCCGGGCTATGGAGAAGGGAAGATAGATGGCTAGTAAGTGCGCGCGAATGTAGGAGGAGTGATGAAGTTCAGAGGATGTTTAATGGAGGGTGATAACAATGAGGTTTGCCTAATTAAATCAGAGAATTTCAAAGAAAATACAATAAGAGATCAGAGAAGCTTACCTGAAGGCTGGCGGAGGAATGGCCTGGGCTTGAGCTTCTTAGAGAAGCTCGAGGTCTTTGCACGTCGAGGTCGGCCGACCTTGGAGCTTGAGCGAGGCTGAGCCACCGTGACGTAGTCGCGAAAGCTGTGGGTCTTCACCGGAGGCATAGGTCGTCTTCGCTCAATCCATCTCACCTCCCCCTGTCATGGGGAGGTGGAGTAGGGCTGGGCCTAGCCCCTCGTAAAGGTGGACACTGTGGAAGTGAGGCGGAGATGGGTTATTTGAAGGGGGGTCCGATGGTGGGCGACGGACTTTGCGGAGGTGATAGGGAGCTGGTTAGGGGGAGACGTGGCCCGAGTGGGAGACCGCGAGGAAGGTGGATAATCGTGTTATGACATGGGAAGGTCGGAAAGCGGAGATGATGGCTGAGAGGGTGGCGAAAATAGAAAGGGGGTGAGGTATGCATGAGGTGGGCGACGCGGGCGAGGGGGTCGTTCGAAGGAAGAAGATGATTCCTCAAACGTTGGATCTAGCAATCCAACGGTCGAGAGGAGTACGCTGAGGGACGACCTAAATCAAATCGATGAAGACCTCCATCGAGGGTAGAGGGTATGACACGTGGCGCAAGGAGGAAGAGGCGCTGGAGGACAAGCAAGATTGATTTTGGAAATGAATCGAATGGCTGGTATCGAAGGTGGGAGGTGACGGTTGAGATGGAAGCGTCCGGAGAAGATCGAGCGGGTGGAGAGAAGACACGTGGCGAGAGGAGGTGTAGGCTGGAACTGATGGATGTGATGCGATTGAGGCTTTGATCGGAGGGTTGAAATCAAAGCAGGAATGGATGGCTGAGATCTGGAGATGAATGGAGCGATCAAACGGTGGGAAGTGGAGGCATGTGGCGCATGAAGGAGCGGGCCACATGGCACAACCAGAAAGTGCCACGTGGCCCAATTAGGTTATTCAAAGAAGAATGTGAAATATGAAGGAAAAGGATGCCGAATTTGGAAAAACTCATAACATGAAAGTTGTAGATCTCGATGAGATCTATAAGTTTCATGTTGACCGAAAATGAAGACGAGGTCAAACATCAGGAGAAATATTTTTGTGAGCGTTTTTAAATGCTTAAATACACTCAGATTTTATTTTATTATTTTTTTGTAATTTTTTTAATTTATTCCATGACTCTGATATAAACAAGAATTTATCTAGTTTTTATTGACACTTAGTCTAAGATAGGGGGTTAATAACCGTGAATTAAGACAATGAAACTGGGTTTCATCACCCATCAATTCCCATTTTGTCCTTTTCAACCGCACGCCTCGAAACATCATTCCATTTTTACCCTCATCTTGTAAAGATATTACCCACGTTTCCCTATTCCCTCTGTGATGCCATCTTCCCGCCACCTTGATGGCATCGAAACCCTAGCCGTGTCACCGCCTCTTTGTCCTCCTTCACGACCCATTCTCTATTTTTGGAAACTCTCCCATCTTCCCTTGGAGCATACCCAATGCGAAGCATACGAGGAGTCTGTGCTCCCACTACCATCGTCGTCATATAGGCTCTCCTCTCCAGCAACCGGTGCCACAACGATCCAAACCAGCCAAACCAAATAAATACCCTCGTACATACCCACCCTCCAAACCCTTCTCCCTTCTCTCTCGCTCAAACCACTCCCATATAAAAAAGGGGTCGTCGGCTCTAGGGTTAGGGTTACCTCTCCACCTTTGCTCGCCACCATGATGCATATTGCAACTACCAGCAGGCTTAAACCCTGTCCAGGTCCAGCCATTGCAGATGGCTTAACAACAGCCACCGCCTCAAATAGCCAGTACTACAAGGCACTGCCGCCCTTGTGGAACCAAAAACCTTCGCAGGTTCTGCCTCCCGCACCGCAGTCGCAACAACAGCCCGTATAGATGCAAGTGCTCATGTAGTACCGGCATAGAAGGCCATATCGATATAGATATCGTATTGGTCCGCCTGGAAAAAGGATATATTGGGATATATCACCAATATATCGACGATATCGGTGGAAATGTCGGAAATGACATTTTTTACCATTTTTTCAGAAATTAAGATCATCCAAGATATTAAAACAATAAATAACCTATAAATACACACTTATATCACACATATCGGTCATTTATACCCCATATATCACATATACTGGTCATTTCGAACATATCGATGTTAATGTTGATTCTTGATTTATAGATATTGGAAATAGAGTTCGTCCAAGTTTTAGAACACTAAATAACTTACAAATATACTTTTATATCACACATATAAATCATCTACGACCCTTATCTCGTACATATCAGTCATATCGAACATGTCGTTGGTATTGTTAATTGTTGACCTATGGATGTGGAAAATGGAGTTCGTCCAGAACACTAAATAACTTACAGATATACTATTAGATCACACATATCGATCTATGACATTTATGACCTTTATATCACATATATCGATCATATCGTCGTTATTATTGATTGCTAACTTGTGGACATTGGAAATGTACTCCATTCAAGTTCTTATAACACTAAATAACTTACAAATATACATTTATATCACACATATCGATAATCTATGACACATGTTGCAAATATCTGTCATATTAAGCATATCCGTGTTAACGTTGATTGTTGACTTATAGATATTATAAATGGAGTTCATCCAAGACTTATATTGCATTACATATTATTTATAAACAATATTTTTGAGCTAATTTTGTAACCAAACAAATAAAATGCATAATAGCATTTTTTAAAAGAGGCACAACTCATAATAATATTTTTGAAAGGGAGAAGAAGATAATAAAAATCGATTGGACCCTCAAGTTGAAGAACCATTGTATGCCCCCCCGTCGCACCATACCCTACCAGACGGGGGTCTTGCTACCCGGTCAACGAGCCTAGGGGGGATAGGGGAGCCAGGTTAGCCCTCCCTTGCGGGGGTACAATGCCCCCGATCAGAAACAAAATATATAAAACATGATGTGTTTTAATGTCAGACGTAGAAAAAATAATAGTGAAATTAATCTTACAAGGGTATTATTCATCAATATATAGATGTCGACAAAATTTCGACGATATCGGTCTATATCCAGGATTTTTTTATACTGAATCTAGTCATTTTTGATCGATATGAGCTGATATGATGATATATCGCCAATATATCGGTCATATATCGTCGATATCCTGGTAAATAGATATGCACCCTGATATCGACATCCCCTTTCTCTTGATACCAATATATCGGCGCTATATCACTGATATATTGCAATATGACCTTCTATGAGTACCCGACGATGCAGTAGCAGCAACCGCAGTATGCACAGATGGCCTGCCAGCTACATACCGGACCCGACAAGGCCCACATGTTGTGGATCGGCGATAGGCACACCTGGATGGACGAGAATTACCTCGTGAATTACTTCTACGATGCTGGGGAGGTATAATTCTATCGATGTGCGCTCTATCTTTTTTAGTTTTTTAGTTTTTGTTTGGTTTCAAGCATTCTGGAATTTGTTCTGATGTTGACAACCTGCGTACGCTGTTGGTTTTTCTTATAACTGTGGGGAAACACATGCATAAGAGGGAAACAAATGAGAACGGAAGGAAATCTGTTTATTTTCTATTTTCTTGAAATAAGTGACATAAAGGATCGGAAGAATTGTAGCTTAAAGCATATTACACACGCCCAATAAACATCTGATTAGCGATATAAATAATTATCAGAAATTTTCTCTCAATGTGACCATCATATCAGAAATGGAAAAATCGCTCCAATTACTCCCATCCTATTGTACTCGTCATGTTTTTCATCATGTGAATGTAAACACCCAAAATTACTTTCTATCATGCCCCTCTCCATCCATGTAATTGTAAGGGTGAATCCATATAGAATCTTATAGAAGCAAAATGCGAATTTGAAATGATGCAATGCTGATGTTCACTAGAGCATGCTAGTTTTTTTCACTTAAATGGTTGTTGCCCTTTGTACAATTAAGATTTGTTAGATCGTCATAGTGTGGGTTGATGCACTGAAGTTGCACTTATGCTCTGTATTTGTTTTCAGGGTCACATTTGACTACTTCTTATGTTTTCTGAACTCTTCAAGTGGCCCGTAGGATGATAGTTACATTTTCGTTTTCATTTTTTACAGGCAGTTTCTATCAAAGTTATACGCAACAAGCAGACAAGGATATCTGAAGGGTATGGATTCATTTAATTTGCTTCACATGCATCTGCAGATAGAATTCTGCAAGCATATAATGGTCAATAGATGTCTAATTCTGAATTGAAGTTCAAGTTGAACCGGGCTACCCTTGGATCGGGAGATAAGCGAGAAAGTGGTCCTGACTATTCAGTATTTGTTGGGGATTTGGCTGCGGATGTTACTGATACCATGTTCCTGTCACTTTTTCAAGGCTGGGAAGTTAGTGAATTCTACATACAAAGAGCTTATGTAACTCATTCTCTCGAATCAAGATGTCGAGAGGCTTTCCTCTTATACAGACCTGGGAACTGACTTCAGGAGTTGCATTTCTCCCCTTTTGTGTGTTACCTATGTTAGGTTAGTTTTCCTATTCAAAGTGTCTTTTTATTCCTTAACTCGCATTTTTGACATTCTGGCCGCATTCCTTATCACGCTATTTCGCATTCTTTTGTCAAGTTATTTAGTTTTCATGGCCTTTGCCTACCATTTTCAGGTTAAGATGCATTTCTTTGTTATGTTACTACTCTCTGTTAAATAAATCCTGTCGGCTTTTTTTTACTTTTAGGTTTTTAAAGCATTCTTGCCTTTACATTCTTTTTTGGTATTAGTGTGCGAGTTACCTAACAATATCGTTACTCGTATTCCATATCTTTTCATAGATGCCCTTTCTTATCTCCAGTATCATTTCTCGGCAGCCATAATTTTTATTTGGGATTTTCACACCTATAACCTTGAGTAAATTTTCAATTACAATCATAACCCCGTGTAATCGCGAATTACACCCAAGACCCTGAATAAGTGCGACATCTTACATCCATAACCCTCCGTTAGTTTAGTTCATTAACTCAACCAGATGGCTGAGTTAATCTAACCAATACACGATCTGACGACTGTGATTAATCAAAAGTAAAAACAAAACAAAACTTCCCCCTTCCACCAGCCCCCTTCAGCGCCACCACCTCATCCATTTCTCCTCCCGCCGCCGCCACCCTCTCTTTGGCCTCCGGGATTGCAGGCAGGAGTGGAGAGTTCTTGATGGCAGGGAGCTTTGCTGGAGTCGGGCGGTGCTTTGCAGGAGGAGTGGTGATGGTGAGGATGGGTTTGCGATAGGGAGGCGACGATCAGGGAGAGGGTTGGGGGGTCGAGGCTTTGGGCGACCAGTTGAATTGGGGGGGGGGGGGGTTGGGTTTGCAAGAAGGGTGATGAATCTCGTATTCATCATGATAAAGTCTCGTATTAAAACCCCTGTCTTACATAATCCAATATAATCATCTTTAATTCTTTATTTTTATCTTGTATTATATTGTGTATAAATTACCCTTAAATTATTTTATTTAATTTCTCTTAGTATAAATTACCCTTAAATTATTTTATTTAATTTTTCTTACTTTTCTTGTATTTATTTTGTATTTTTTTAGTCTTTTTAAAGGTCAGTGTTTTACAGACAATTTATCTATCTAATTTTTAGGGGTTTTTGATGATAAAAAACAAATCAAAGATAAAAATCGATGTTTTTATCCCCCTTAAAAATACCCCCCAAAATACCTTTTGTACAAATGACCCCTTTTGGCTTTTTGACCAATATGAAAGTTGTAGATCTCATCGAGACGAGCAACTTTCATGTTTTAACATTTTTCCTAATTTTGCCTCTAACTGTTAATTTTGTATTTATCTTTGTATTTTCAGTCTGAATTTTTCTGATTGGGCCACGTGGCACCCTCTGGGCCGCCCACGTATCCTGCACCTCCTCTTGACACCCGGCGCCCATCTGGGCCATTGGATCTACTCGCCCCCGCCTTCATCTGGACCGTCCATCGCCGCTCCACATCCTAGCCGTATGATCTGTGCTCTGATCAGATCTGAGCTGTCCCCTAGCGCCTCGTTACCAGCCATCCGATCGTTCTTCCATCCAACGTCCCTCATCGCTCCACGTCACCATTTCATCTCAGCCGCCCGATCCCACTCTCATCCTATGCCTACTACTGCTCCACGTCATCCCTTCATCCTAGGCCATTGGATCCTCCTTATCTCTCCATCATAATCGCTCGTCACCACCTCAACCTCAACCATTCGATTAGATCCCTCGATCTGATCGCAACCGACTACCTACACTATCATCCTAACCGTTGGATCTTTTGATCCAACGGCCACTGGCCATCGTCCTCCTCCAGCTCGCCGTTACACCTCGTCTTTATGCCACCCCCTTCCTATTTTGGAAGATGACTATGACTTACTCTCCCGCTCATAACACCTCCCCCTCGCAGCCCTGTCCCCCGCCATCCTCGCGCGACCTCCATCACTCACTACCATTACCCCCTCGCCATTAAACCTCCATTGTAAAATGCCTCACCATCAACGTAACCTCCGAGCTCCTCCGCCTATAAGAACCTCTCCCCCGCCACCTGAGATTGCATCCACCATTTTGGGGCTTCAGCCCAGCCTTTGGCTCTCCGGTGACAACGGAGGAGCCTCTTGCAAGGAGGCGACGACGGCCGAAGCCCCAGTGTGATCCGTGGCCTCCGGCCACGTAGCGACTGCCTCATGCGTCGCCGAGCACCGTACTTTAGGCTGAGTATGTCGTGCGAAGACCCGAGGATCTTCTTGGTCCACAGCCCAAGCCACCTCCTCCACCGGGTCCCCCTCTCCGACAAGGACCCTCAATGGCCGGAGAATGCATCGGCAATACTTCAAACGTCCTCCCTCCGGCGAAGCTCCACCGAACTACACCACCGGCCTGCTCCGGAGTTTCGCCTCGCCTCCAGGATCTTCGCAAGCCTATCAGAGATCTTCACCGACCTTCATGCGAGCATGTGGACCACGGAGGAGCTCCAGCAAGTCAGCCGGAGCGCAGCCTCCTTCGGTGGCCCACGGCGGAGGACGAAGAACAGGTGCCGTTCGATCATCCAGATCGGACGGCTAGGATGAAGCCACGTGGTGATCCGAGCCTAAGTCCGCACCAACAGGCTCGGGTTCACCAAACCTCGAGCCGAGCCATCAGTTGCAGCCACGTGGCCCAAACTTGAGCAGCCACCCGAGCCTAGGCGCCTCACGTGCACTGCACGTAAGGGCATGGGAAAATTGCATGAAAGACCTCGGAGTTTCTTCTATTTACAATTTGGTCCCCAGGCACGTGTGTCACATGCGTGCCTGGGTTTTTTATAGGAAGGCCCTCCAAAGTTCCAGAAATTACAAAAAGGTCCCCGCACACAAGGAATAATTTCACAAGGGCCCAGGCGGTTTTTCCTATTTGCATTTAGGTCCCTCCAGGGACCTAAATACAATATTTATCCTTTTTATTTCTTGCATTTTTATTACAATTATGCCCCTGCATTGTTTTCTTCATAACTTGAGCATCGTAGGTCCAAATTGCATGATTTTAGTGTTGTTTTGATCCTTGTTTTGCCCTCTACATCTTAACATAATTATTTTTCTCATTTGTCACTGTTTTAAATGAAGAGATTTTTTATGTGATAAATGAGACCCTGCTCTCCTTGTGCTTGCTCTGATTGGATGGCCGTTTTAATGATAGGATTAAAATGACTCTGATTTCTTTTTATATTTTGTTGCTCATATTTTTTAGGGTATAATTGTAATCTTTTAGCATACATGTAAACTTGCATAGTTGTTCATCCATCGCTTTAAATTGCATAAAAATTAACTAAAAAATGCATAAATCATGGCATTGCATTGTAATTCACATAGTGCATCTTGCAGACCTGAACTTGAAATTAATCCACATTGTACTTCATGAATCAAAATTCGATAAATAAATTAAGTAGCTGTGTCCTTGCGTTCGACCTTGGTAGACTTGCCAAGTATAAATACTCCACAACATTCAAACAACTGTGGTTTTTGCTGAACCGAATTTGCCTCCTATACTACGATAATTATTCATTCTTAAATAGGCAGATTTTATGTTCATGAAAGGGGAAGCGATGGTGGGTGCGGGCAAGGAGGCAACTAGGGAGGGATGGTGGGGATGTAGTGCTAGGGGAGCTTTACAGGAGGGGCAACGATGGTATGGGTGGTAGGGAGGGCTGGACGGGGATGCAATGCGAGGGGGTGGGGGCTTTGCAGGAGGGGCGACGATTGCGACAGAGAGGCGACCAGGGAGGGCTGGATGATATGTAAGGTGGGGGGGATGGGTTTCGACGTCGGGATGGCAGGGAGGCAACGCGTGGGAGGGGGGTGGAGGTGGGGGGGGGAGGGGAGTGGGAGGTTGGGGGGGGGGGGCGCTCATCACTTTAGGCTATTAGGCTCGGTCCTGGCGGGGGGGGGGGGTGCGACTCAGGGTATAGAGGAGGAGGTTGACGGGGGAAGACGAAGTCTGCCGGCCGGAGGTGGAGGCGGGGGCGAGAGGGGAAGGGAGGTGGGTGCTAGAGAAGGTGGTGGTAGGAGTGGGGAGGAGAAGATGGATCTTGAGGGGGGAATGGACTCATTTGTAAATAATAGAATTTAAAGGGTAGAAAGTGTAAAATATTTGACGGATACTATTATAGTTAACGGGAAATTGGATGGAAGCTAACACGTGGTTATATATGTAAGACTTAAGCACTATTGAGGGTTCTGGACGTAATTCGTGATTATGTAGGGTTATGATTGTAATTACGAAATTAATTAAGATTATGGGTGTAAAAATCCCTTTTTATTTCTGTCTATTAATCTTTTATGTACCTTTCTTATGCACTATCACCTCTTCTTATCTGTTAATTTATTATTCGGTACATCAGTACTTACTTTTGTGATGTTTGCTGTCCTCTCCATCAACCGGTGTAGGGCTCGTAGCAATCCAAAGGTCTTCCTTGCAAAAAACCATGGAGAAGAACACCCTCAGATCCGCTCTCGTCTGATGTCCCTCGTGTTGAGTTGACCCCTTTGTCAGACATGGCATAAGAGAAGGACAATATGGCAAATGAAGAGAGAGACGAGTGCTAGGGGATCTTCCAACGCATCAGATTCCGAGTGATCGAAGGCTAGGAAAATGATGATCAGGGGAGGTTCGGGAAATCTTTCGAGGCGTTCAATGTGGACACTATGAGATGTCAACCGGTGGAGGAGTCGTTAGAGGCGAGCGTGTGAGTGGTCAGGGATAAGGATGACCGGATGTTCTCGACCTCACGCGAGGGCTCCCTGCTTTTCCCTACCGCTTCTTCATTATCGTTCATAGAGTCCTCTTGGTCTGTAAAATTTGTCAACGTCGCTGGCCCTGTAGGAGAAAGGTTCATTCAGGTCCTCTCTACCACCACCCCTCGGCACCAAGGCCCTCGCTTTCCCTGATGCCCGTGGAGTCTCCACCTCTTCCTTTGCAATATCCAATATGGGTCTGAAGCGAAGGATGGCACTCCTTGATCTCGAAGCCACAGATGTCGATGATGACAGAGTTGTTGGGTAATCAATTACCTTTACCTTCTATTCCATTTATTCTTCGCTAATATTTGTTGAGACTGAATTATGGAGTTGTTTATGGAAGGTAGGGATGAGCATCGGGCCGGGTCGGGCCGGGTCCAGTATGGCCCAACCCGAGCCCGGTCATGACTGCGGGCCTTGGGGGCCGGGCTTGAGCCCGAGTTTTTTGATGCTTTGAAGCCCAAGCCCGAGCCCGGCCCGCAAGGGAATGGGCCGGGCTTGGGTCGGGCCAGCCCATTACCAATCTGACTTATGAATATTTTTACTTAAAATCCCACTTAAAAACATAAACAGAAGGTTAATTATATTTTGTATTAATAGTCATTATTAGGCATTTAACTGTATGAAAGATTTGGCATGGAATAGTAAATTATTTTGTATTTGATTTTTCTAGCTGTACTGTCAGTAAACCCTATAATAATTTTTAGCTTTTGAATTTTTTTAATCGTCACTAAATTAGTATCAATTACAACGATTTTTTAATGAAATTGTTAATGGATATCAATCTTTGTATAAACTTTTAGCATAGAATATGGCATTCATCACAGATTACATAAACAAAACATAATCTTACACTGAATAATATTCTTGTTAGGCATTTAACATTGATAATATGATAATAAATATTTAAATAATATGCTGACGTGTGCCATTTTTATGGTATAGTTTATAGTGAGTTCATGAAATATTTAAAATTATAGGGTTATTTGACATATATAAAAGTTCATGGAAATATAATTCAAACAGGCAGTACAATGCTCAAAATTTGAATACTTCTTGAATACTGCTATCACTATTATCATATTATAATTTGTTATTCATCCTTCAGGTAGGGTGTGAAGTCGGGTTGGACTCCTGACTGAGAAATCGGACCCATTAGTCGGGTCGGGCCTATTGCGGGCTTCTATTCGGGCCGCCCATCGGGCTTCGGGTTCGGGCCTAGCTTAGCCCGAGCCCGGCCCGAATTTTAAAATGGGCCAAATTTAAGGCCCAAGCCCGCCCGTCAAATGCTCGGGCTCGGGCCTGGGATGGGCCTAATCGGGTCGGGCACCGGGTCGGATCGGGCCGGCCCTACACAATGCTCATCCCTAATGGAAGGATCCTTTACCCTTTATATTTAACTAAATGTGCAAGGTAAGATTAAAAACTTATTGTACATGTCATGCATTATAAAACTCAAAATCTGAAAGACTTACATGATGTATTGTTCAATCCTCACTATTTGAACCTTAATTTAATATCTAAGATGGCTTTGAATTATAATGTATTCTTTTGATTTGCATAAGTATGCCGCATTCCAAATTACATGTCTGTGGAAAAAAGTGTGGTACTTCATTAAATGCTGCTAATAATATAGAAGCTTCAGAGTTTAAATATTCACACGTAATCTCTCTCTCTCTTTCTCTATTGTCACACTGCTATCATGTTTTTGTTTTTGGTTTCTCCAATTTTATGTCTCATCCAACTGTATTAAATCTTGCTTCATACAGTGGATTCAATCTGCCGTGCATTATGCTTTCTGCTCCTACAAGCAATAGTCTCAAATTTGAATATGATATATCCTCTTCCATTTCCTATAGTGCTATAGAGTTCATAATTTATAAGCTCAAGAAGATAGGAAAAATCACTCAAGACGACATTGCTGCCATGTTGGTACGGAGCTCTTGATGTTGATCAGTCAGTGACTAAGAAGCTCCAAACATCTATAGATATGGAGTTGTATTCTTAAGCTCCCAACATATATAGATATGGAGTTGTATGCTTTTTATGTGGTTTGATTTATACGATAAATATTCTGGAGCATATGGATTTATAAATTGGAAAAATTGGGGTTACCCCTACCCCTATTTTCCACATTTTTTTTATTTTTTTTGAAAATATCACCATGTATATTAATCTATATATCCATTTAATATACCATTCGAATTTCGTAAGAAATAGAGACTCCTATGGCATCCATCTAGAACAGATAATTTTAATGTTCTAAACATTGTTGTAATCGACCTGTTCTAGATGGAGGGTATAGGAGTCTCTGTTTCTGACGAAATTTGAATGGCATATAAGAGGGATATATAGATGAATATACATGATGATTTATTTGAAAAAAAACAAAAGAATACACCGAAAATAAGATGGGGACAATCATGTTGGGGCAGCCCCATTGAACCCATATAAATTTATCCAATGGATATATACATACAAATGTTGATTTTTACTTCTTATAAGGAAGATAAAGATATGCTTACTATTTTTTTTTTAAAATACGGATATGTATGTCATTTTCAGGAAACATATACAAATATGATCACATTTTTTATTCCTAAGGACATTCGTTTATTACAAATATAAAAATATAAAGATATGTATATAAGTAGCACTCAGAGGTGAAGACTGTCATTTATTTTTTATATCATTATACGAATATAAACATATAGATATGTTATCGTATAAATAATACTCATCAGCAAAGTTGGTCATGATTTATCTCTTTATCTGCATACGTTTAGAAATGTAAGGATATCATTTGGGATATGGATAATATATAGATAGATGTTCGATAATTAAAATCGTTAGCAACTTCATTATTTCTTAAAACATATTTACCTGTGCAGTTGCACGAGTTCCCTACTAGTCCATTATATATATATATATATATATATAGGAGTGATCCTATGAGATGACATTTTGTGAGATGGTGAGATGAGACATTCTGGACCACAAGTTGCTGTATTCTCTCTCCTGCCTTTCTCTCTCTTGGCTGGAACTAGTGGTCCAGAATACCCCATCTCACCATCTCACCAAAATCTCATCTCATAGGATCGCCCCTCTATATATATATATATATATGAAAGGACGTCAATCCATTAACTTTCACCCATCAATTCCCAATTTGTCCTTTTCAACCGCACACCTCGAAGCTCCCATCAATTCCCATTTTGTCCTTTCCAACCGCACACCTCGAAGCATCATTCCAATTTACCCCCATCCTGTAAAGATATTATCCACGCATCAAAATCCTAACCGTGTCCCTGTCTCTTCGTCCACTTGTACATCCCGCTCTCCGTCTTTGGAACCTCTTCAATCTTCCCTAGGATCATACCCAATGCGAAGCTTACTCCTCTTCAGCAACCGGTGTGCGATCCAAACCTGCCAAACCAAATAAATACCCTCGCACATTCCCACCTCCAAATCCTTCTCCATTTCTCTCTCGCCCCCTCCTCTCCCAAGGGGTCATCGGCTTTAGGGTTACGGTTAGCTCTCCATCCGCGCTGGCCACCATGACGCAACTACCCGCATGCTTAAACCCTAGCCAGGTCTCGCCGCCGCAGATGGCTCAACAGCAGCCACCGCCTCAGATGGCCCAGTACTACCAGGCACTACCGTTGGAGTACTACCAGCCATCGTCGCCCTTGTGGAACCAGCAGCCGTCGCAGGTTCCGCCTCCCGCGCCGCAGCCGCAACAACATCCCGTGCAGCTGCTGGTGCCCATGAAGTACCAGACGATGCAGCAACATCAACCGCAGTACGCTCAGATGGCCCAACAGCTACCCACCAGACTCGACGAGGTCCGCATGCTGTGGGTCGACGATCTGCACCCCTGGATTGACGAAAATTCTGCAAGCATACAATGGTCAGCAGATGCTTAATTCTAAATTGAAGTTCAAGTTGAACCGGGCTACCCTTGGATCGGGAGATGGTGAGCGCTCCGCCAACTAGGGTTAAGTGTTAGAAATAGATCAAGGTCATTGCGACCCCAACCGACGAAGCGGGACTCAACAAGAAAAATATAGACCACCAATAAAAAGCAATCATGCTAAGCAATCTCACTATGTATTTAACCTGGTATAGCCACCAGGGTCGAACACAAGGAGCACAGGCTAAGCCTACAAAGTAGTCGAGAAATCGGAAATGAAAAGACATTTTTTGGTGGTTTTTAATTTGTAAATTTTTATATTTTCTAGTAAGAAAATGAATAAGAAAAATAAAAGAAATCACTCTACAATAATTTTTATTAAGGCTAAAAGGCTCAAAAATTCCAAATAAAACTGTTTTTATTTTTTAAAATATGCAAGTGTTTTTGGGTATTTTATGGGATTTTTCAAATTTTTATATAATTTTCTAAAAATGAAAGAAAGGCAAAATATGCAAATAATGTACAACCTGGATAAAAAGGCAACTTTAAAATATCTAAAGTGTCCCTACACTCCTGGTTGCAATTTTAGGTGAAAATAAATAAAAAAAGATAACTACAAAAATTGGAAACACATTTTTTTGATTTTTATAAAATTTTTAATGATTTTTAAAAGATTTTAGGTCTTTTGAGATTTTTGTGGGTTTTATAACAGATAATGAAATAAAAATGCTATATAAATTAAAACAAACCAAAACACACACTCAGGAATTTTTTTAGAATTTTTAAAGTGATATTTATATTTTTTATGGATTTTCTAAAATAGTCAGACTCAATTTTTAGGGTTTTTTGAATTTTAAAAAATAGTAATAAAATCAAATTACGTCACAAAAATTACCAAAAATATTACACAGTAGAAGGAGATACTGATAATTTTTTCAGAATTTTTGGAATAGATTTGATATTTATTTAATTAAAAACCAAGCACACATGTCATAGGGACCTAAATGTAATTAATTTAAGTTTCTGGACTAAATAATAACACGCACAAAAAGTCCAAGGTTGTATCTGTAAAATTTCTAGTAAATTCAAGCACATGCGTAATACAACGTTCACAGGGGCATAAATGCAAATTCAGAAAGTATTTCATTCAAACATGAACCATGAAAATGTCCAGGGTCAAACAAGCAAAAACATCACAGTGCACGTGATCAGGCACGTGTCTCAGTCAGGGATGACTAAAATGTAAATACCAGAAACTCTAGGGACTAAAGTGCAAATAGTTCCAACTAAAACTTTTATTTACAGACTAAAACATAAAGCATAGAAAATGCAGGGTAAAAAGAGCAATATACCCTTGCAGCACATGAGGCGCACGTGGGGACACGTGGAGGCCGCTGGTGGATGCACAAACGTACAGCTCTGATCCGCTACAGGTGTCAGATCTGACGCTCCAGAACTGGTCGGGGACGTAGGGCGCAGATACGCCAGATCTGACATCCAACGGTCTGAAAAGCATGTGGTGTCGGCGACATGAATTCGATCTGGAAAGGGCTGGCCGATCCAACGGTGCGGAGCACATCTGGAAGAACATCGTCGAGCGAACTTCACCAGAGCTAAGGAGGTGATCCTCAGCTCCGATGATCGATCAGAAGGCACTGGCGTGATCGTGGGAGACTTCCGCGTTGACTGAGCAGGTCAGATGGAGACTCCATCGACCGGATGAGCGTGGCGACGAGGGGGCCTGGAGATGCTCTCGCGAACCTCTGATGGATAGAATCAGGGGTTCTCAGTGTGTGCTATCACCTGCAAGGGGAAGCTGGGACTCGGGGCAGTGCTCCGGTCCAGGTTATTGGAGCTCAAAACTAAAGAACCGAAGGGGGGCGATGATTGATCTCTGACGAAGGTGTAGGGGAGATCTAGATCCTAATCTCGACATGATGGTCGAGGCTAAGGTGATCAGGTTGCAGAGCGAGATGGGGGGAGAGCGTGTGGGTTGATCGAAGCGGTTGGAAGTGGGTAAAGGGGTTCCGACCAGCTGGTTGGAGCAGGTGAACACACGGCAGTGCTAAATGGAAAGATCAGCTCGAATGGAAAAATGTGAAGGATAAAAGGGAAACCTGAAGGTCGAGATGTGCTCCTAAGCTCCAGGCGAGGATGAACATCGGGGTGATGGCCTCGACCTCGATGCGGAAGTCGGGGGAGGCTACTCGCGACGGAGGATCTGCCACGAAGGTTGAGCGTCGCCTCCGCTGCACCAAATCGAGTGCCGAGCGAAGCTCCGAGCAGCTGTCACTCAGCTGGAGGTGGCTAGGGTTAGAGAAGGGAGCGAGGAACGAGCTGCCTCTCCTGGGAGGCTGGAGGAATCAGGCAAGGGCACGCGAACCGAAGAAGATCCGTGCCTTCCTAGGGATCCGCGAGGGTCCTGGATCCTAGGAGGGTCCACCGGAAAAAAATCAGGGCAAGGGGTTGCGTGATCCGCCCGAGAAAATGCCGAGAAAAGGGTCCGGCGGAGAGATCGGGTCAGGTCAAGCCTGGGAAGAGGGGGTTGATCCGGGTCAACAATCTGACGCGGACCAATCAGAAAATAGGATTTACCAAATACTTTACAAATTCAATAAAAATAATAAATGATTTTAAATTAAAAGTATATAAAATGAAAAATGTTTGTTATTTTTCATACTATTTTTCTGTGACTTTTATTTATTTATTTTTGAAAAATAAATTAGTCTATATATAATATAGTGTAGTATATACATGTATAATATACTTATGTATTTTGTAAATTATTTCTCTTTTGTTATTTTTACACCAATATCCCAATTTTATATTTTATTTATTTACAACATAATTTTTGGAGTAAATAAATTTTATTTTATTTTTGTTATTTATTTACATGTATATAATAAATAAAGAAGAAAATATATATACATGTATTATGAACAAAAGAGAGAGAATTTTATTCTATTTTTATCTTATTTTTCCAATTTTTATTTTATTTTTAGAAATATATACAAGGAGGTAAAAAAAATATTTTATTTTATCAAAAATAATTTATTTATTTAGACCCATGATATGTACAATATAGAGTGGCCCTATCTCTCTCTACTTGTTTTATTTGATGACCAAGCCCATGCTTGGCCTTCTCTTGGGGTTCGGGTCACTCTATATTTATTCTAAATACCTCCTTCCTTTTTCTTTTCCTTTATTCTTTTATTTTTGCACAAATACATGCTAATTATGTAATATTTAATACATACATGCATAATGCCAACTTATTGTATTTACATCTATTTACATGATGCTTTGCCAAGATAAATATCTAAAATAAAAGAATAAAGAGTGATGATCACGGATTCATCAGGAGACAAGCGAGAAAGTGGTCCTGACTATTCAATAATTGTTGGGGATTTGGTTGCGGATGTACCGATACCATGTTCCTGTCATTTTTCAAGGTTGGGAAGTTAGTGAATTCTACATACCAAGAGCTTATGTAACCCATTGTCTCGAAGCAGGATGCCGAGGGGCTTTCCTCTTATACAGACCTGGGAATTGACTTCAGGAGTTGCATTTCTCCCCTTTAGTTTGTTATCTCTGTTAGGTCAGTTTTCCTATTCAAAGTTTCTGTTTCTTCTTAATTGCATTTTTGACATTCTGGTCGTGTTCTTTATCACGTTATTTCGCATTGTTAACATCAAGTTATTTAGTTTTCATGGCCTTTATCATTTTCAGGTTAAGATGCATTTCTTTGTTACGCTGCTACTTTCTTGTAAATAAATTCTGCCTGCTTATGTACCTTTATATAAGGTATCGACTGTTCTTGTCTGTTAACTTATTATTCAATATATCAGTACTTACTTTTGTGAACTTAGATGTTCTATTCTCCTCTCCAACAACTGGTGTAGGGCTTGTAGCAATCCAAAGGCCTTCCTTGCTGGAAGACACGACGAGGAGAACACCCTCAAATCCGCTCTCTTCCGATGTCCCTCGCAATGAGTTGACTCCTTTGTCAGACATGGAAGAAGAGAGGGACGACATGGCACAAGAGAGGGACGAGTGCTAGGGGATCTTACAACATAACAAGTTCTGAGTGATCGAAGGCTACGACACGGATGATCAGGGGAGGTTTGGGAAATCTTTTGAGGCGTTTGATGTGGACACTATGAGATGTGAACCGGTGGAGGAGTCGTTAGAGGCGAGCGCATGCACGGTCAGGGACAAGGATGACCGGTCGTTCTCGGCCTCGCGCGAGGGCTCCCTGCTTTTCCATACCACTTCTCCATTCATAGACTCCTCTTCGTCCGTCGAATTTGTCAACGTCGTTGGCTCTGTAGGAGAAGGGTTCGTTCATGTCCTCTCTACCACCACCCCTTGACACTAAAGCCATTTCTTTCCATGATGCATGTGGACTGTGGAGTCTCCACCTCTGCCTTCGCAATATCAATATGGGTCTGAAGCGAAGGATGACACTCCTTGATCTCAAAGCTACGGATCTCGATGATGATAGAGTTGTTGGATAACCACTTAACTTTACCTTCTATTCCATTTATTCTTCGTTAATTTGCTGAGACTGAATTATGAATTATGGAGTTGTTTATGGAAAGATTATTTACTCTTTATATTTAACTAAATGTGCAAGGTAAGATAAAAAACTTATTGTACATGTCATGCATCATAAAACTCAAAATCTGAAAGACTTACAATGTATTGTTCAGTCATCACTATTTGAACCTTAATTTAATATCTAAGATGGTTTTGAATTATAATATACTCTTTTGATTTGCATAAGCATGTTGCATTCCAAATTACATGTATGTGGAAAAAAGTATGGTACTTCATTAAATGCTGCTAATAATATAAAACCTTCGGAGTTTAAATTGTCACACGTAATTTTCTTTTTTTATTGTCACACTGCTATCATGTTTTTGTCTTTGGTTTCTCTAATTTTATGTCTCATCCAACCGCATTAAATCTTGCTTCATACCGTGGATTCAATCTGTTGTGCATCATGCTTTCTGCTCCTACAAGCAATAGTCTCAAATTTGTATATGATATATCCTCTTCCATTTCTTATAGTGTTGCAAAGTTCATAGTGTATAAGCTCAAGAAGATGGGAAAAATCACTCAAGATGACATTGTTGTCATGCTGTAACGAAACTCTTGATGCTGATCAGTCAGTGACTAAGAAGCTCCAAACATCTATAGATACAGAGTTGTATGCTTAAGCTCCAA
The DNA here is from genome assembly GCA_037367405.1 of Ottelia alismoides. NCBI lineage: Eukaryota > Viridiplantae > Streptophyta > Magnoliopsida > Alismatales > Hydrocharitaceae > Ottelia > Ottelia alismoides. The sequence goes on along the minus strand of JAZKJV010001090.1, from coordinate 1,423,658 downwards.
ACATCTATAGATATGGAGTTGTATGCTTTTTATATAGTTTGATTTATACGATAAATATTCTGGAGCATATGGATGTATAAATTCCTCCAACGGATGTATACTTACAGCTATTGATTTTTACTTCTTCTAAGACATATAAAGATATGCTTATTCATTTTTTTTTAAATATGGATATGTATGTAAAATCTTGTCATTTTCAAGAAATATATATCGCATTTTTTATTACTAAGGACATTCATTTAGTACAAATATATAAAAATATAAAGATACATATATAAGTAGCACTCAGAAGTGAAGACTGTCATGTATTTTTTATATCAGTATACACATATGTATCTGCATATGTTTGGAAATGTAAGGATATCATTCGAGATACGAATAATATATAGATAAATATTCGATGATTAAAATTGTCAACAATTTCATGATTCCTTAAAACATAGTTACCCATGCAATTGCAAGGGTTCCCTACTAGTATATATTAAAGATGGTCAAATCAATAGTTTTCGCCCGAAAATTTCCATTTTACCCTTGGGACCGTCCGTGCCCACTGCCCAGCCGCCATTCCATTTCTATCTTTGACTTTCCGAAGTATTTCCTTGTCATTCCATTTCTGCCTTTGACTTTTCACCCTCATCTACCTCCACTACGACACCCTTAGGGCCCGTTCGGTAGGAGAATAAGCAGGAATAAGGATGGGGAATAAGGGGAATAAGGGTCTATTCTCCGTTCGGCTGGAGGATAGAAATAAGGAGAATAAGGTGAAATAACGGTAGGTAAGGTGGGATAAAGATAGGAATAAGAGTGAAATAAGATGAAATAATGGGGAATAGTCGTACCACGGGGAACCGTGTTGGAGGCTTATTCCCCTTATTCCATTCCCCCTTATCCTCCAAACGAACAAGGCCTTAGGTCCAAATAAGCCCCTTCGTGGTGCCATTCTCTCAGCAATGTTCCACCACACGCAGCCTTGTCTTCATTAGAAGGACTCAAAGCGCCAAGTCGCTCGGTAGCGATCCGCCAAGCTGGAAGCCAGTGCGATGAATTTCTCTGGTGAGAGCCATATCTGAATACACGTTGCCTGCGACGTTGAGGTGGCGAAATCGAACCACCATGTTGCACTGGATCAGACGATCGAGTTTCGGGGAAGCGAAGACCTCGCCGCACTCGGGTGAACCATTTCGGAGACACCATTGCCCAATTTTATTCCCATTATTGCCAAATTGCCACGACCTCCACCTTCGTTCTTGTCGTTCCCATCTTCTAGACAGCCGTAGGATGTCTATTGCCTCCACACCTCAAAGGCTCGTTGCACCGACATCATGCAGCGCTTTACATCCTCTTGCTTTAACTGATGTTGATGTGGTCGAGACCAATGCCGATGACATCTTCCACAATTCTATCACGAGATTCAACAACACCAACGATGTTGTTGGCACAATTGTCACGAGGTGACGAAAAAGAGAGGTCAACAATGGTCTCGCTTTTGACTTCCCCGTAGAGTCACATTAAATTCCCGACGATTTAGGCTTTGTCATGCTGCTTTGACTGCGAAGTTGAGTTGGTTATGCATGCAATTGCTCATATATCCCGTGTTTATCCATGCCGATGCTGCCTCCTACTTAGCAGTGTGACTTACTTCGATTTTGACTCTATCCCCCGATAGTATGCGTATAAAACTGCGTCGGATCCTCCCCGAAACATAACCTAGAATTAGATCCTCATTATCTAAACGGACCCGGAACATACCATTGGGAAGTGATTCAGTAATTAAACCCTCATGAATCAAATTTTGTTCTTTCATTCCTGGTGACCCCCCTGGAAGTATCAACTAATGGAGGAGTAGTCATACAACTTACCTTTTCTTTCCTTTTCACGGGTAATAAGTTACAGATCAAATTAGGACGCTAGAAGGGGGGGGGGGAGATCAACATATATATATATATATATATATATATATATATATATATATATATATACATACACACACACACATATACATACACACACACACACACACACACACACACACACACACACACACACACACACACACACACACACACACACACACACACACACACACACATATATATATATATATGTTGATCCCCCCTTCCTTTTAGTCGGGCTTCTCGATCTGTCATTCCGACGAGGAGACACTAATGCGTGATCTGCCAGTGCACTACCTCTCGTATCCTTCCCGACAAATCTTGATGAAAACTTTCTTCTTTTGCACTTCTTCCTTAGTTGTCAGCTTGGTTTCAAATCTCAGAACTGGACATGGAATGCTTGCTTTCACTCTCAACGACACTTTGTTTTTAGAACGTATTTCAATTGTATTTACGTTCGTTGGAAATTTGTTGGGACCTATAATTCATCCCAAAACACAAGGGATAATTATTTAGCTAGATTTATTTGGAGATATTTTTTTGTATAAATGTGAATAAATAAAGTTTAGAAAATAAAAAACTAGAACCATATAACTAACATTAGTAATTGTCTCGATGTTGATAATTCTCCATCTCTCCCTTGTGCATTGTCGTCCATCTCCGTTGCTTCCTTGCCGTGGAGCACCAAGATATATTATACAAAATCGGGGCAGATTTTGTGAAAACATGTATTTGATACAAACGCCACCTGATTCGGCTGGACATCGAGATTACCTTTAGGCAACCTTTTATGAGAAACAAATAATAATGGTAGCTTGCAAAGAAAAAGTGCAATCGTAAACAATGAAAATCAAGTTGTACATCGTTAGCAACATATTAATCTTCAGCAGCATATAAAGTTATTTGGTCATGTATCGGGGATTTTAGTTGGATATTTATTATCATGTAGCAAAATAATTAAATACAAGCCTTTAAAAATGTCATAAGCACACAAGTAAGCATAAAAACAAGGTCTATGTCTACTTTTTATCAATCAAGTTCTATATCTAAGTTAAAAATAAAGGATTTTACTATATTTCTTGAAACTTGAAAGTGGTAAGGAAAAAAATCAAAATCTGCCTCCAAAAAGTTCGAAATATAATCCCATATGTCAAATCATGACAATGATCAATAATTTCAAATAGTAGCCCAGGCTATAACACGAATAGTATAATTAAACAAAGTAAGGATCATGTTTCTTTGTAAATATTTTACTGCATTTACAACATAACAATTACTTGTATTGGATTAATCGTGTCGATCGGTGATAAAAATGAAATAATCATTTAATTAACCTCAAGTGTGATGGACGATAAACAAATAGAACAATTTGATACAAAAGATGCTCCCTTGGCCTAAGAAAGATCAATAGTGGTTAGAGGAGTCAAATTGAATAAACTAAGCAACGAGCTAGTGGATGAGTAAAAAAACACAAGGATATCAAAAGTTTTGCTTTAGTCAGGGAAGACTGAGAATCTTAACTCAAAAGGTGTAATTACGAAAATAGTTTAGTAAAATAAAAAAAGACTTTAAAGTTGCTAACAAGAATGGGTATGCTAAAAAAAGACTGATAATCTTAACTAGAAAAACATTGTGATGTCAACTTGCTAAACACGTGCAACGGTTATAACATGAATAGTATAATTAAACAAAATAAGGATCATGTTTTTTTTGTAAATATTTTCCACATTTACATCATAGCTATTACATGTATTGGATTAATCGTGTCAATCAGTGATAAAAATGAAACAACCATTTAATTAACCTCAAAGGTGACATACGATAAACAAATAGAACAATTTAATACAAAAGATGATCCCTTGACCTAAGATCAATGGTAGCTAGAAGAGTTAAATTGAATAAACTAATCAATGAGCAAGTGGATGAGTAAAAAAAATATCAAAACTTTTGCTTTAGTCGGTGAAGACTGAGAATCTTAACTCAAAAGACGTAACTAAGAAAATAGTTTAAGAGAATAAAAATCGACCTTGAAGTTGCTAAAAAGAATGGGTATGCTAAAAAAAGACTGACGCGTAGGTTTACCAAGTTGACATCACAATGTTTTTTTTAGTTAAGAGGTGTGCACTAGTTAGTATCAAAATCGGAAAGTGCCCAACCTCAAATCTCAGAGGTCTATTGCAACCCAAATCGAGCACATTATCACATATAGGTTTGGTGATTTGAACTCGACGTCTTATGCATAATAATGATAGTAGGCATAATGGCGTTTGATTGCAAACTCTCATTCAAAAATAACATGTGTATAGTTAGAGAGGCCACCAACCCTCTCCCTTTTTTTCCCTTTCTTTTGCCCATACAATAACAATATAATATAGTACTGAAAAATAAATCATATAGATTGTGGGGGAATATCAGCATGCTGTAAAAGCAAATCTTCTGCAATCGAAAAAAGTTTAAATAGGGATGGAAATAGTCGAACATGAATACATGTATAATCATATCTTTATGCATTTCAAAATACGAATACAAATACATATACAAATTTTGACAGATATGAAAAAATGTGTTACCATATCTTTAAAACAAATATAAAACAAATACCACTCGGATACAAATAATAACATAAATTCTGTTATAAATTAATTAAAATATACTTGTTTAGGATAGTTTACACAAAATAGATATACCAGATATATTAATTTCATGATTATTATATCAACAACGTGAATGCGATCATAAAATATTGTTATATACGACTATAAATAAATCGATTACTATATTATATTAAAATGGATTACGAATGCAGATATTAGCGAATGTTAAGGTGACACACACACACACACATACACACACACACACACAATATAGGATAAATGGGGCTGCCCCCTGGGAGTAGCCAACTTGGCTACTCTAACCCCTATTTTTCCTTCATTTTTTATTTCTTTAGAAAATAAAAATTTGTAAATTCATCATTATATCCCTCTAATATTTTATTAAAATTTTGTCAGAAACAGAGACTCCTATGGCCTCCATCCAAACATGGTCGATTTGAAAAATCATGCGACCGTTAAAAAATGACGTCTGGATGGAAAGCTTAGGAGTCTATGTTTCTGATGAAATTTTAATAGAATGTTAGAGAGATATAGTGATGAATATACAAATTTGTTTTCCAAAGAAATGAAAAAATGAAGGAAAAATAAGGGGGAGAGTAGCCAAGTTGGCTACTCCCAGGGGGCAACCCCATTTTACGCAAAATATATATACATATATATATATATATATATTAGAGAATGCCAAGGTGATATAGGAAGGTTGCCCTATTTTGGTAGAAAATATGAGCACTTTAAAATAATACGTATACAGTTTGTATTATAACTGCACATTAAAAATACAAAACCACATACATAACTACACATTATAATACCAATATTAAATCTGCACACAAATACAAACTGTTTACATATTCTACTAAATTCATCATGTTTGCTACAAAAAAGGGTGGCTTTCCTGAAATCAGGATGGACCACGTCCTATTGGAAGGAAATCTTATATATATATATATATGGGTTAAATGGGGCTGCCCCTTGGGAGTAGTCAACTTGGCTACTCCCACCCCTATTTTTCTCTCATTTTTTATTTCTTTGGAAAATAAAAATTTGTAAATTCATCATTATATCCCTCTAACATTCTATTAAAATTTCGCCAGAAATAGAGACTCCTACGGCCTCCATCCAAATAGGGCCGATTTAAAAAATCCTGCGACCGCTAAAAAAATGAAGTCTGGATGGAGGGCCTAGGAGTCTATGTTTCTGACGAAATTTTAATAGAATGTTAGAGGGATATAGTGATCAATATATAAATTTTTATTTTTCAAAGAAATAAAAAAATAAGGGAAAAATAGGGGTGGGAGTAGCCAACTATAAGGGAAAAATAGGGGTGGGAGTAGCCAAGTTGGCTACTCCCAGGGGGCAACCCCATTTTACCCTATATATATATATATAGAGAGAGAGAGGTTAATGGGGCTGCCCCCTTGGGGCAGCCAACATGGCTGCCCCCGCTCCATTTTCGACCTTTTTTTCAAAAAATATCGCCATGTACATTCATCCCTATATTCCTCCTATATGCCATTTGAATTTCGTTAGAAACAGAGACTCCTACGACCTCCATCCAGACAACCATTTTTTAACGGTAACCGAATTTTTTAAATCGACACAATCTCAATGGAGGTCGTAGGAGTCTCTGTTTCTGACGAAATTCGAATGGCATATAGGATGGATATAGGGATGATATACATGGCGATATTTTTTGAAAAAAATAAATAAAAAAAAACACCGAAATAAGGGGGCGGGGCAACCTATTAAATCCACACACACACACACATATATATATATATATATATAGAGAGAGAGAGAGAGAGAGAGATAGAGAGAGATGAGTGATCCTATGAGAGACAAAAACATGTGAGAGCATGCATTCTAGACCACTAGATTCAATCAGGAGAGAGAAGACCATGAGAGAGAAGACAGAATCTAGTGGTTCAGAATGCATGCTCTCAAACTCTCACAGTTTTTTACTTTCACAGGATCACTCCTCTCTCTATATATATATAACGAATTAAGGGATTTTTACCCAGTAGATCCTATAAATATTTTAAAATGTCTCTACAATCTTTTGCACAATGTAATTACCCTATCGACTATGTAAATTACCCGAAGAACCCTCACGGACTTAAAACATATTATCCGGAGGGTTCATGGGGTAAGAGTTGACAAGTTTACGGAGTCAAGAGGGGAATTAGGTTGCTTCAAAAGTCGTGGAGGTGATTGACAAAATTTATAAGGACTGACGGGTAAAAATTCCTAAAATTAATTCAACCTTCGAATAACGCATGCACACCCTCTCTTTCTTCAATGAAGGAGCCACGTGCCTGTAATCATTACCATCACAAGTTTTAGATGACAATATTGCAATAAAGCCCGTTACGTTTAAGACATTGTATTCAAACCCTAAACTTCAAAAATTTGCATAACTACGTTACAGTTTGGTCGACTTCCATGTTTTCAAACAGGAAGAGAGCCCACCCAACATTGGCCTAACACACCACTCCTTGATCATATAATTGCCTTTATTCGCATATTTGTGCAATAACATCAGAGGATAAAAGCAACACAACGTTTTTCCAGAAACATTTTCTAAGATACATGATACGGGATAGTAATTGGAGCTGAACGCGTTTTCATTTTCTGATTACTATGATGCTTTGAAGTAAATGCTTGTTTCCCGATTATCCATAGGGAAAATGTGGCTGCCCTCTGATTGACTATACACGTCTTATTTTTTGGGTGATTTTTTTTGTTTTTTTTCAAAAATATCGTTATTTTTTTCATTGCTAATCCTTTTAATATGTCATTTCAATTTCGTCAGAAACAGAGACTCGTATGCCCTCTATATAGAACATTTAATTTTAACAATCTTAGGATTGCTATAATCAATCTGTTCTGGATGAATAGTATATGAGTTTATATTTCTGACGAAATTAGAATAACATATTAGAGAGACATTGATGAAATACATGGTGGTATTTTTGAAAACAAATAAAAAAAGAGATTTTTACCCGGCAGACCCTATAAACTTTGCCAATTGCATCCACGACCTTTGAAACAACATAATTCTCCCCTCGACCCCGTAATCTTGTCAACTCTTACCCTATAAATCTTGTGATTACTCTGTTTGAAGCTCGCGAGGGTTCTTGGGGTAATTTATAGGGTCGATAGGGTAATTACGTTGTGCAAAAGGTCGTGTAGGTGATTGGCAAAGTTTATAGGGTCTGCTGAGTAAAAATCCCATAAAAAAATTCACCGGTAAATGAGTTAAAAGAGGAAAATTACTCTTACAAAAATTCGCTGGAGTTTACAAAACACATATACCCATTTACAAAACGGAAATACAGATTTACAAAGTAAAAATACAATGATAAAATGAAATTATTAATAAAATTACAAAGCGGAAAATTACTTCTTTTGCCCTTTGATATCAAGCGGGAGACACTTCCTATCCCTCCTTTCATCAGACTGGGCAAAGGATAGTGCAAAGAGGAACATAGCTTCAAGCAAGATGCCCAACTCTAACAAAGCGCTACCTCGAAGACCCTGGCTTAGAGCCGCAGTAGTCATATACTTCGCTATCGGCCCTCCAGGAGTATTTAGCTTTGCAAGGTGGTCCTGGGTGATTCACACGGGATTCCACGTGCCCCATGTTACTCTAGTCAGAGCGTAAACTAGTGATGCTTTCGGCTACCGGACTCTCACCATCTAGGGTGCAACATTCCACTGCTTCGCCTAGCATCTCAAGGCACATCACGACCTGCTAGGCAAGACAGACGAGGCACCGGAAGGTGACCTGTTAAACAAAAATTTACTGGAGTTTACTAAGATATGATTGAATTCAAATCGTTCACAATAAATGTACAAAATGATCAATAACGGTATTAGTGAAAACTACCAAATCTAGAAAAAATTAAAATGGCAATTCGAAATTATTAAATGAATCTCGAATTTAATAAGATTGAGGATGAAAATGTCCTTTTGGACAAGCTTTTTGATGCAACCATCAGATTGAGATCCGGCGAATCTAATTGATGGTTCATCACAATATTGGTGAAACCCCACCTCGTTTGAAAGGTCCCATATATATATATATATGATTTTATCTAATAAGAGCCGTGCACATTAGAGATGAGATGAGCCACCTTCATCTCCAGCAGCTTCAGTAATAAAAATACAAGCTTCAGTAAGTAATACATATCCAAGCGTCAGTAATATATATCGAAGCTTCAGTAAGTAATATCATAGCTCCACTAACTTATATAAAATACAAGTAAATGTGAAACAAAGTTACTGATTAAATTACTTCCTTTACTTATAATTGATTCAAAGATACTGAGAATACAAAAGGTACTGATACGTTTAGTATTACTTATAAAAGGTCTTACTGATGGTAATGCGAAAGTTACTAATGCGTTCAGTATTACTGATATAAAGTGCTACTGACGGCGATACGATAGTTACTGATGCGTTCAGTTACTGATGGTAATATAAAAGTTACTGACCGTCAGATTAAGATCTAACGACTGAGATTAAAGGCTCATCTCATCTCTAATGGGCACGTGGCCCATTAGATAAACCCTATATATATGTGGGTTCAATGTGGCTGCCCCAAGGGCTGCCCCTATGCCATATTTTGATGATTTTTTTTATTTTTGGAAAATACCATAATGTATTTTCATCTCTACATCCCTCTAATATGTCATTCCAATTTCGTCGGAAACATAGACTCCTATGCCCTCAATCTAAACATGTTGATTATAACAATTCTAAGATGTTAAAATTACATGTTCTAGATAGGGGGCATATGAGTGTCTGTTTCTAAGGGCCCGTTCGGTAGGAGAATAAGCAGGAATAAGGAGAATAAGCAGGAATAAGGATAGGGAATAAGGGGAATAAGGGTCTATTCTCCGTTCGGCTGGAGGATAAGAATAAGGAGAATAAGGTGAAATAAAGGTAAGTAAGGTGGGATAAAGATAGGAATAAGAGAGAAATAAGATGAAATAATGGGGAATAGTCGTACCACGGGGAAGCGTGTTGGATGCTTATTCCCCTTATTCCATTCCACCTTATACCCCAAACGATAGGTCAATATAGTAATGAAAATATATGACAATATTTTAAAAAAAAACAAAAAGTTTCATCAAAAAATGAGGCGTTGATTGGTCGATTTCAACAATTATAAGATCGTTAAAATTGGATAGTCTTGATGGATGGAATATAGGCTTCAAAGTAAGTTAAATTTTGAATGACACCATGATGATATGTTGTTATCTGGATCTCCCAAGATTTCATGCTGTGAATGACGGTAAAATGAGTGGATGAGATTGTCTATCTCACCATTTCACAAAACCCCATCTCACATTTTCACTCATTTATATATATGAGTATTATTTTGAGACTCTTTCTATCGTTATCAGTATTCAGTTAATTAGACCCACAGAAAAATTAATTAAAAAAAATCATCGAAGAAAGCTAGCTAGATGCTAAACGATGTATACTGTATGTATATTATATGATAGTCTTCTACTTTTCCTATGCAGCTTAATCGAAATATGCTGAGAATACATATTAAAAAAATGCTCATTGAACAAATAACTTATTCTCATTATTTGATGGAGGGGAGAAACATATCTAGACTCTGTCTGCCGAAAGGAGCAAAGAGGGTGGAAGAAGCATCGAATGCCCTTTCTCATACCCTCACTGCTCCCAGAGCAGAACGCAACTATGAACGGGGACCTTAATCCGATCCTACTCTATAGCAGCGATGCGCTCAATGAAGAGACTGAACGCTGGATCACGGTCCAGCATGCTGATCCTCGCATACTTCGGGCTCGAGCCAAAATGCAACCCGCTACGCGTCAGTATCTTGTGGCTCTTCAGAAGGCTGTAGCAGTCGTCGACGTCCTCCTTCTCGCATTTGATCCACGCAAACGCTGGAGAGAAACAAGTAAATGAAGCTTGATCGGCCACAATAACACGGTGCACAAAACTCGATAAATCCTAGGAAACTATCACATTAGACATTCATAATTGGGATTTTTATCCGGTAGATCTTAAAAACTTTTTAAATTACCTCTACGACCTTTTGCACAACGTAGTTATCCCATCGACCTAATAAATTACCTCAAGAACCCTCAAAGGCTTCAAACAGATTAACCGAGGGGTTAATGGAGTAAGAGTTGGCAAGTTTACGAGGTCTAAGGGGGAAATAGATTATTTCAAAGATTGTGGAGGTAATTGGCAAAGTTTATGAGGTCTGCCTGATAACAATCCCTTCAGAATTCATCTTTACATGTCAGTTTGTTCGAAAAAGAAATTAATTACCTGGATAACTTTCAGTAAGGTGCTTGCTAAAATTGCACTGCTCAGTTGGGAAATCAGGCAAACTGAAGGTGCCTGTTTCCGAGACGGCCTCCCGAAGCCGCCTCCATCTCTCACTCATAGCAAGCCTGCCATACTGAAAGAACTCCTCGCAGCCCTGCTCTGTGCTTGGTTTCTCGAGGCCATCGGCTATGACACTGAGGAGTTTCGCAGCCCGGAGCTGGGAGTCCTTAGATACCCCAATTGTGTTGATCCCTATGAATTCGGTCATTTTCTTGGCGACCTCTTTGTCCTTGACCACAGCCCAACTGCCATCATACCAAAAATTTAACAACAATACGATATCAATGTAGATCGTGTATGCATAACGTGTAGCTGATCTTGAAATTAAATAACACATGGGAGTTTCAGGTGATCGTTACCCGATACGGGCACCCGCGTGGCCTGTGCACTTGGAAACAGTAAACAGCATGATATCCTGATCTTCCATTTTTGTAATTGGCGTATACTGTGGCCAGTAATATGCCATATCATGGATTGCATTCACATCACCATCTCGCACTATGGCTTGCTTCTTGTACCCGTCCGGGTTATTAGGCGAGCAAACGACCTCGATGCACGGAGCATTTCCCTTGTATGTGCAAGCATCACCTGCCCACTGGTATAGCCGCGACTGCACAAGGCTTGTTACCGCCGGATACGACTGTTCAGGCAGCACCAATTTTAACCATGCGTAGAATCAGTTATACAAGACAAAACAACGGGAAAACGCATCTAACAATTTGCAACATTCTTCCAACAATATTTTAAGATCGTGGATGAGGCATGCCATGAGATGATGAGAATAAATCTATAAAAGTCCGAACTTGGCCACATGCAGAATGTGGGAGGCAGGTGGGTAGAAGCACAAGGGTGTGGGGAAACAGCATCAGAGATCGAACCAAAGCAATAAAGTGAGATATCCATGGAATCTTCTTTATTATGCTATGGAGAATAATCTGACCACGACAAGTCACCACTTTTTTTCTTCTGAAGAGGGCTAAGAAGAGGTCGTTTTGGGGACAACTTACATATAAAAATTCTAGATCTCATCATTCGTAAGTGCGATGATTGGACCAGTAGGAGAGTAGGAGCCGCTCCCCCACAAATTATACATTGCTTCATTTATTTCCCCGACTATAATGAGTTGGGTATTAACTAAATCCCATGAAAAGCTGCTTGGGATCATCAAAATTGTTTCTTCAATGCAAACTACCGGATGTTGATGCAGCTCACCGAGTAATAAGGTGCTGCGCAAACGACGTCAGCCGGCCGGGGAGCATCAGCAGGGGAGAGCGCGTACAGCGCGGCCTGAAACAGCTGGGATGAGCCCGTGCCGACGACTATGTGCTTGCCATCAGTCTTGGCATTGCCAACAAGCCCATGGAGCCGGCGCACCTCCTCCTCAAAGCTTGGTTCCAGGAACCAGCATATGCTCGAGGGATCCGAGAAGTAACTCATCGTCTGCCAGCTCGGGATCACCAGCGTCCCGCGCTCCCCGACCTGCATCCAGTACGCCTCATACATCGTCGGATCGCCGCTGCACACCTAGCCCAAGTTAGTATACATATGCATACATACATCTAAAGAGAGAGAGGATCACAGAGATTACTAACTGATCCAAGTTGACGACAGCATCCTTTGGGAGCTTCTGCGCAAGGTATGGAATGGTAGCTGCTGCCTCACCCATGTCTCTCACCTCCTCTGCTCTGTTCTCTCTCCCAACACAAGGAGATGCGGTGCTCTTCTGTTGCAACGAACGAGTTTTATAGGCCCTGAAGAGAAGTGGCAACGTGGTTAGGTTCAGTGCAATTGAAAAGAGCGTCACGCCCAATGGCAGGTACCCCGTCATCTTCTCTGGCAAAGTAAAGAAGTTGCAGGAAATGGAGGGAGCGGAAATGGTGAGGGGCGTCAACAGATGGCAAGTGGATGCGAAGGGAGATACGAACAAGGCTGTCTTGGGGGGAGGAGCGGCGCACCTGATGAGCCCAGAAAGGCAGAGAATCGAAGGTGGATCGGGAAGGGGCATTTAAAGGAAAGATAATGCTTCTGAGATTGCAGGGGGACCCAAACCGAGAGATGGGATCAGGAGGTAATGAACAAGAGGGGATTGCATGGAGAAAGGTGGAACGATTGGACGATCAGGAAAGGAAACAAAATCCAAACCTTTGCCGTGGAGATGTTCATTCTTCTTCTTCTTTATCCTCGATAAAAAATCCAAATCTTTTTCCCTCTGCAAGTTGTTATCCGTGCTGGAGATTTAGTGGGTCGCTTCTGAGTTCTGAGTCCGTTGGAGATGGAAGGGAATCCGACCTTTATTTAAAAGCTATTTCCTTTTTGATGTTGGCTGCTTCTCTCTCTCTCCTCCCTTTTAACAGGTCCAATTAGTTTTTGCTGCTCCTTGCTTTGTGCACAAGGAGATGGTGTACGTTGGACTTGTTCAGTCAGCATATCTAGGCGGAATTAACGTGACCACTCTTCCAAATCTCCGACATTATCGGTTCACTCGAATAAAATATGTTTTTTAAAGGAAGCAGAGGATGGGTAGGATAGTTTGACATTCACCTCGATCTAAGGTGCTTTTTGGGAAGGAGAGCACTGGTGCCCATTCCGAAGGGTCCAAAGGTCATGTCATGGCCCTTTTGTTAAGCTGGATTAGAGGGGGAAAGAGAACATCATTCTTCTATGGGATAATTACACTCATAACCTTGAGTAATTCCGCAATAACATTCATAACCCTGTATAATCATGAATTAAATGAGAAATCCCGAGTAATGCTTAACTCTTACACAATATAACCTGAGTTATAGTCCGTTTGAAATACCCGTTATATTTAACGGTTTTCGTTGAAAAAAAACAAAACTACCCCTGAACCATCGCTTCCCCCTCACCATGTCCTGCACGCCGAGCGGCTCCACCCCTACTCGAAGACACCTGTCGCCGAGCTGCTCCGCCCCGTGCTCGTCCAAGCCCCCCCGGGCCACCTCCTCTCCTGCTCGAAGAACCCAGCCTGCCACCTCCTCCGAACCCTCCCACTCCGCGCCAAGCTACTCCGCCCCGTGCTCGTCCAAGCCCCCCCGGGCCACCTCCTCTCCTACTCGAAGAACCCAGCCCGCCACCTCCTCCCCTTCTCGAACCCTCCCTCCCTGCGCCGAGCTGCTCCAACCCCCCTGCACCGCCTCTACTGGAAGCCCGCCCCCCTGCCTGAAACCCACCCCGCCACCTCTTCCCCTGCTCGAAAAACCCACCCCGCCACCTCCAACCCCCTGCTCGAAGCCCCCCTCCTCCCCTGCCTGAAACCCACCCTGCCACCTCCTCCCCTGCTCCCCTCCCCCGACCCTATACCCAACGCCCTTCTCGAACCACCCCACCTCCCGGCTCCCCTCCTCCCCTACCTGAAACCCAACGCCCCGCTCGAAACACCCCACCCCCCCTCCGGCCCGTCGAGCTCGAAGTCCCCCGTGCCAACCCTCGCACGCCTGATCAAACCACCCCACCCACCCCGGCTCCCCAACGCCTTGCTTGAACCATCCTACTCATCCCCCTCCCGGCCTGCCGAACTCGAGGTCCCCCCCCCCCCCCCCCCCCCCCAACCAAAGTAGCAGCACCGACCTTTGCCCCTCCGCATGTTCGAAGCCCACGATTCTGCTCGAACCCCCGCATTGTCGAGCTGCTTCTCCTCCCTGCTTGAACCTTTAAGTGATCACTCCTCCCCTCTTGCTCCCCTGCTCGAAAGCACCCCCCGATCCCCTGCCTATTCGAAGCTCGCGGTCCTGCTCGAAGCATGCAGCCTGCCTTCTCCAGCCCTTCTCCAGTTTGTTGCTCCTCTGGCTCGGCGTTCGTATTCGCACCATCCCATTGAGGTGCGGTAGGGACGTCTGAGGGTATAGGGTGTCAGTTGAGGAAGGTCGATAGAGGTTGAAGAGAGATGTGTATTATTTTTGTTTATTTCCATTTCCTAATCGTTGGATTGAGGATGAGTTATATTAACTCATTCATATGGTTGAGATAATATAATAAACTAACAGAAGGTTATGAGTGTGAGACGGAGTGACTATACAAGGTTTCTCATGTAATTTATGATTATCCAGGGTTATGAATGTTATTGCGGAATTACTCAGGGTTATGGTGTAATTATCCCTTCTTCTGTCAATATGGACACACCATTCTTAAAATTATTTTATATGGATGGAGTAGATTGGACGTCATTTTAAAATACGAATGTATATGGATAACAAAGTGATATTGTGCATGTATTTATTCTAAAACGGATATCGATACATATCAAAAACAGATATCTAGAGATTTTTATACATATAACTCTGAGTAATTTCGTAATTACATTCATAACTTTGCATAATTGTGAATTACATGAGGAATCCTAAGTAATGGTTAACTCTTACACAACATGAACTTGTGGTCACCTCCGTCCAGTCTCTCTGTTATCCTTGACGGAATACGTCAAATTTTGACGATTTTACCCCTTAAACTGAATTATATTTGCGAAAGATGTCATTGATCTAACAACGACCCAACCATGTATATAAACCCCACGCTCCTCAATGCCTCATCGATGCTCATCGCGTTCGACGCTGCTACCGGAGCCAGCATCATGGAGGACTCCGGCACGGGGATCTCGAGGTTCGTGGAATCGAGTTACAATGCGCTCAAGGACAATCCCCTGCATCCTCCAGCACCCACCTCCCCCCATGCCGCCTCCCTCCACCCATCACCCCCCCGAGCTCCTCCCTCCCTTCGGAAGCTCCTGGAAGCCCCACCCCCTGGAGAGCGTTTTGCGGCCTTCAACGCAACGTCATCGAGTTCCCGATCATTAGATCGGTATTGTCTGGGAGGAGAAGCAGGTGGCGGCGAGAGAGGTCGAGGAGGAGGGGTGTGATCGGGGAGGACATCGCGGGGGCCGAAGGGGAAGGAGAGGATGGAGGAGAGGGAGCGAAAGGAGGCTTGGTCGGAGGTGACGAGAATTTGGAGGTCATGGGGATCGTCGGGGCAGTAAAGCTCCTGGAGGAACTGGCAGAGGGCCTTGCTCCTTCAGGATCCCGAGCTGATGAGACCACTCTTCCTTCCATGTAGGCCACCAGGGCGACGCGATTCCTTTCTGTAACGGGAACCTCCTCTGAGGTGGGTCGCAATGCTGCATCAGTGCGGACATCATCGATCCCAAGGTGGTGTCCTGGAGCTCCTGCAAAGTGTGGGGAATTGAAACTCCAGAGTTGAGCTCAGTGTTGGAGCCAGGAAGCGTGTGATCATCCTGGTATTTGGCTATGGCGACAGGGCTGTTTCGATCGAAATGCACGCTCTCGTTCCACCAGCCATGTAGATTGTCGGAGGCGCTGCTCACGGGCTTCCCTTTCTTGGGGATGATGCCGTAGACAAACCCATGGTGGTGTGCACACCTCCATCATCTTCAACATGTACTTAAGGATCCCGACTTGTGCTCGGGACATCTTCCATCTATCCTGCTCCTGCCACTGGAGCTGCTTCGCGGTGTCGCCTGCTCCTTGTTCGTGTTCTGCCGCTTCTCCTTCAGGCGCCTCAGGCGCATCCTGTCCCTCCACATCCTCCTTTCCAGCTCGTCGACTTTGATCTCCTACTCGCTCTCTTCGTCATCATCCGACGCCCCCTCAGGGAAACTCTCGAGCGGTGGTGGGTCCATCGTTTCTCCTTCCCCGGACATATGCCTGACGGCAACATTGAGATTTAGAGGGAATTCAAGATCCATGTAGTCCGTTTGAGGTGGCAGCTGTAGAAGTCGAGGTTCCTCGAGAAGCATAAGTCCTCAAATCTCAATCCACACATCATTAACCAATTGCGGTCCAGTCTGTGATGATATCAGGAGCAAAGAACAAACTCCCTGCGTAACAAAATCACATAAGCAACCCAATGATTGGTAAACCATGCATAAGAAATGACCACAAGTAAAATAGAGAAAAAACATGGAGAAAAAGATAACATGACACCAAAGAAAAAGGTTGGCAAAGAACAATAGAGATCTATGGAAACATGTATGGTTTCATCCATGCTACCAAGAATAGGAAGATCCCCAAGAGGGAAGGGGAGGGTGTCGGACGTTGCGAAGGAAGGGGGAGGAGCTAAGAGATTTTTTATTTTTTTTATTTTTTAATAGTTGTTGGATAGACCATGGGTTAGATTGGCCCAATGATAAAAATTAATGGAGGGTTATGGGTGTGATACAGAGTGACTATCCAGGATTTCTCGTGTAATTCACGATTACGCGGGGTTATGATTGTAATTATGAAATTACTTAGGGTTATGTGTGTAAATATCCCTTATATCTACATGCATATTAGAGTTGGTATAAGGGATATTTTGATAAGATAAATATACTAAATGTGTTTATTTCATAAGCTTGACTCGATGATACATTCAAATTGATCAAAACAAGAGAAAGAAAGATCAAAGATTTTTTTCAAGCTAGATGCATCAAGGATGAGGAAAGACATGTACTTGTTACTGAAGAGGATACAGAGACTAGATGGAAGCAGTATTTCCACAAGCTTTTCATTGGAGAATAAAATAAATAGATTTCTTTGGGAGATCTTGTTGGTATGAATGTTACCTGAATCATCAAGCTACAAATGGATACAAATGAATGAAGTACATGAAGCTTTAAATGTTATGAAATCTGGGAAAATGGTAGGATCCGATGCCATTCATATAGAAGTTTGGAGAGTTCTAGATGAACGGGTTTTGACTTTGCTTACAAATTTATTCAATGTTATTTGAGAAAATAAGAAAACGCCCGGAGAATGGAGGAGAAACATTGTGGTGCCTCTTTATAAGAATAAAGGAGATAATGAAAATTGTTCGAACTATAGAGGTATCAAATTGATGAGCCATACTATGGAAATTTGGGAACATATGATCGAAAAAGATTGAGGTAAGTTTCTAAAGTAATTGAAAACTAATTCGGATTCATGTTAGATCGCTCAACTATTGAAGCTATCCACTTGTTGAGGAGAACAATGAAGGTTTACAGAGTCAAAAAGAAACTCCATATGTTTTTTTATTGATTTGGAGAAGGCTTGTGAATCAGTCTCACGAAAGATATTGTGGAGAGTTTTAAAGAAGAAACAAGCAGTGTCTTATACATTAACCGTATAAACGATATGTATGATGTGACTTCATCTTGTGTAAGTATCCCGTTTGGAAGACCGACTATTTTAACATCAACGTTGGTCTGCATCAATGTTCAACTTTGAGTCCATTCGATTATGGATGAGTTGATAAGTCATATGTAGGATGAGATATCTTGGTGTATGTTGTTCATCGATGATATTGTGTTGATTGATGAAACAAGAGATTGAGTAAATAAGAAGTTAGAGGTTTTGAGACATGCCTTAGAGAATAAATGATTTCGTATAAGTAGGGCTAAGACTGAATATACGGAGTGCACATTTAATGAAAATAACAGTGAAGGACATGGATATGGGTTTTTTTACCGATATAGATATGAACATGGACACGGATATAGATTTTTATTTTTTTCTAATATGGATATGTCAACGTATACCAATTTCAATTTTTTATACATGATATAGATGTGGATATGGACATGGATTTTTATTTTTTTATGGATATATATATGGACATGGATATGGGTTTTATGTTTTATAGATATGTATATGGACATGGATATGGATATGGATTTTTATTTTATTTTTTGCAGAGATGGATATGGATACACATAACGTTTTCAATTTTTTCGGATATGATTGCAGATTATATTCTGTGTGGTACGTATACAGACATCGTTATGCATTTTTATTTTTTTTGCAGATACGAATATGGATACAGATAATATTTTAAATCATTTAAAAGAAATGGATACATATACTATTTTTAAATTTTTTAAGAATATGGATGAAGATTTGATTGCAAAAAACATTCTAACAGCTACAGATATCGATATATTAAATATATCAATTATATAAAAATTATATTAAAACAGTCTCCATTACAATATAAACATTGATTCTATATATATATATCAAATATATCAACTATAAAGAAAAAAATATGTTTGGGGATACCGATTCTATTTTTTACCTACGAAATATACCAAAAGAAAGGTCAATTTCTCTCTATTCTTTTCTCCTTTCAAACATAGAAAGGAATGTGTCTCATATTACATGTTCCATTGCCAATAAGAATCAAATGATGGAATGGAAAAAACTCATTTGTTTCCGGTCTATTGTTAATTCCATTCTTGTCTTATTTTCATTTCACTGTAATTTAAATTACAACCAAACAAACAAAGCATGAGAAATTGAAGTACAAAGCAACGTAGCAGAATGAAAAAACTTACAAAGAAGATATTACATTTACATATTCGTGTAAAACGATATAACTACATTTAAATTTCTGTGTAGTCGACATTTACACTCCATTTCTCGTTGACTTACTTTGTAGTACACATATGTTTCGTTTGTGTGGTTAAGTCCACAAGCCTAAGTAAATTTTTATTAAATTTAGCCATCTTTACTATACTACTATCTTATAACAATCCATGACTACGTACAGTTGTCTAACAAACATGCTATAATGGAAGGAGGTTGTCGGAATCGTTGATGGGGAGGAGTAGGGTGGAGCATTGGGCCGGGCCAGCCCGGGCCCAGTCCGAACCCGACCCGCAAAAGCCCGGACCCGACCCGTACCCGATGTAAATAAGGGCCGGGCCCGGGCCCTCATTTTGCCGATTTTTCAAGCACGGGCCGGGCTCAACCCGAACCCGACTTGGCCCTCGAAAGCCCAACCCGACCCATCGTTTATGGATGTAGTTTTGTTTCTGTCGCTTCTCCATCGTCGTTAACCTCCTGGTTGCTTTCCTCTTGGGATTTCTCTTGCTCGGCTCCATGTTTGGTTCTGGAGTTTATGTTTGAATCTTACATTTAACAAATCTAATATTATTAACTAATTCCAGAGCATGTAGCATTCATTCATTTTCCTAAGATTGATTTCTATTAAATCAATTCTTCCATTTCTTGATTTCTGTGGTGATTTAAGCAAGGTCTGTGTTACGAATCATGAAATTTCAGTCACGGTATATTATTTTCCACTAAGGTTGTGTATTAATTCCCAAAAGGTATTCTGATTAGCAATACCATTTGATTTTACGTGGTTTGCAATTCTTACACAAACCTGCATTATAATGACATTCTTATTTATATATTTAATTGATTATCTGCAACAGATTCTCAATCATGCATCTGTTTATATTGAATTGGTTAAATAGTTTTTATTGCATTAAGTGGTATTCAATCCCACGCCCAACATTCAACCTTCGTATAATTGAAATGGGGGCGGGTCGAGCCTGACCCGAACCCGGGCCCGATCCGGGGGGGCCTTGGGCTAGGTCCGGGCCTCCGATTTGTTCAAAAAGTCGGGCCGCGATCCGGCCCAAAGCCCGAGAAATTATATTGGGTCCGGGTCGAGCTTTCCCGGGTTGGGCCGGGTTGAGCCCAATGCTCCACCCTAGGGAGGAGGTTATCGAGGACCTCATCTTACTATCTTATTGTATTTAAATGCCCGTGGAGGTGTAGTTGCAACTCCTCATCTCTCACTGATTTCATTCCCAGAATGCCCTTCATTTATTTTTTGAATACCTGCTTCATCCGGACAAATCCATTGCCAACCTTATCTCCTCCCATTAGGGCTACTAATCGAACGAATACCTTCCAATCCACGAGGATTTTGATTTGATTCATTATAAAAGTTTCGAATTCGAACTCAAATCGAATTTCAATCGAATTTACTAACTTAAATTCAGATTCAATTCATTTTGAGTTTCCAATATTCAAATTCGATTCATTTTATTTCGAATTTGAAATGTTAATTGATGTTTTAGAGCTTATGTAAATAACATTATATGAATAATAATATAATATAAATATTATTGTATAATTCTAATTTTGAAAGTATATTACTAATATAAGTTGAAAAATTATAAAATCAAGGAAAGTATCAAACCAATACAATATAATGGATAAAAGTCACTAAAATTTACAATTATAATGTGTCTTTTACAATCGAAATATACTCTTTTTTCTACGATGAAGAAATGTATACATATGATATAATTATATGAGCCTATCAAAGGGATAGAATATCATTGACGAAAAAGTTGAACACATTATAATTACCATTGCAAGTTAAAGCAAGACAAGATCAAACTTATATAGAAAATTGATACAAATTAGTATTACTATTTGGAATAATGGGAATAACAAAAAATAATGTAGCAAGATAAAATCTCTTCATTATGTATGAGGATCTTCAATATCAAAAAACTAAGCCGTGAAAATAAAACATACGAATATTTGATGTACAAAGGAACATGTTACTTTATGATGAGAAGAGCTTGTATATTACTCATGTGATGATAAATGTCGCCTTGACAATGATAATCATCATGGATTGCCATGCAAAGAAAATCAAAACATCAAAAAAGCAAAGGAGATATATCTAGATAAATTTCGAATCACGACTAATGTTAAGGAGGAATGTGAAGTAGCAAAATCATCATTTTCACGTGCTAGGAGAAAGGATACCATAATCTACAGTGGATTTTTAGGATCTTTGGTAGATAATGACAGGGGAATAGAAAATGTAGTGTAAAGAGTTTTGGAACATGAAAATAAATGTGTGGATGGGAATTTAGAATAACACTCTTAAACATTTGATCTTTTCTGTTAAATTTTATGACTAATATTTTTTATTCTGTTGTTATATCAAATATTTAATCTTTAACTAATAGGATTACATATATATATGTATTAAATTGGGTATGGTTTAGAGTTCTTTGTATCCTCTTAATATCTCAAAATTTCTGAATAGCGCGTTAAGATCGATTATTGTACTTATACAAAGTAACTCATACCTAAGGTACTGTCACTAGGCTAAAATAATAAGTAAAGACATGAACTTGGTTATTTTGTATAACCGATACACGAAGGATCCGCATTTCTAACTCATAGCATATTTTACAGTCAAACCATTTGAACTTGGTTATAACGAGGAAAGGAAAGAGATTGAGTCTCATTAGGGGGGGCCCAATGTTGCATATACACAACACTCATTGATAAGTCACGTCGGTGTAGCGTGGGAGTATGGAAATCATAGCGGTGAACGTTGGACATGACACATCATGTCAATGGAGACTAGATATAATTATAAGTTTAAAATTAACCACGTAATAATTGTAGTAAGTTGATTTGAGAGTATCTTTAGTTGCTTGCACATGTTATAAATAATGATATAATGAAAATGCTAAATCTTTCAATGTAAATTAAATGTAGTAACGTTTTAATACATATTCATATACTCTTTTCCACATACATTTACTTACAAATGATCTCGAACAAATGCATGTCGACCTTTTGATGAACTTACGCTATAATTCCTTCACAAGAACATTCATAAAAGATCCTAATCGACCCCAAGTGGTTGTTGCATGCATGCATGTATGTATGTAAATATGTATGTGTTATGTGCATGTATGTGTATGTATTATGCATATATATAAATATATGGATACATATATACATATATGTATGTATATAAACATCGAATCGAATTATTATCGAATGAGTTCATGTAAATTCAGATTCGATTCATTTAGGAATCGAATCCACAAGTTAAATTCAAATTCATTTCATTTGATTTAGAATCAAACTTTTTTTCAAATTTTTATCGAACGAATCCTAATCGAATTCGAATGATTCAGTTCAATTAGCAGCCCTACCTCCCATCATCTGACTTACCCCAAAAGCTAACAATCCTACCCATTTGCTATCACACTCTTCTCATCTCCTTCACCCTCCTGGGATCGACTTTCATTAGAGTGCACCTTCTGATCGTGTCTCCCCGTCCTTCACCCAAGTCGCTACTCCTCAACCTTTAGACTATGCTTCACCATCAGCCTGCTCCAACATCGAAGTCGCGATTGTTTTTTAATCCTCCTTGTAATCTGCGACCGTTGATGAATCCATGATCTAACCACTTTATTACTCATTGTTAGCTTACTCCACGCATTAAATCATTCAATAAACTCCCTAATAATTGAAAATAAACAATAGACTATTTATACATAATTAGAATGGATTAATGTGTAGTAATTGTTCAATAAATACTAATCCTTCTTTTGTATATATTGCATATATTGTACATATTTTCCCTTGTTTTATTCCTATAAAGATATGTAAAAAAATTAGATTAATTAGTGTAATTAATTAGTGTCCTTATTTAAAATACAAAAATATAAGAATCACAAAAATGAGGTATTCAATACCCATTAAATACCCACCGAAAATACAAATTTGTACAAATGTGGTCCTTTGTGTTTTTGTCTTGCGTGGAAGTTATAGATCTCATTGACAAAACAATTTTCATGTTATAAACTTTTTCATTTTAGTTCATTTATTATTTACTTTTGATTTTTCTTTGTTTTCTATTTTTCTAATATTTATTGGGCCATGTGGCTGCATTTGAGCCAGCCACGTAGCCTGACCCTTGATATCTGGCCATCGTCACCATGTGCCATTGGATCATTTGATCCAACGATCCCCTTTTCGCTGACCTGCCTTTGACCTCAGCTCATAAGGGTTGTTGGATCTCATCTTCAAGATCTAATGTTTCCTGCTTTTCCTCCTCCTCCAATGCCCTCTCTCTTCCACATCTCTCACATAGTCGGTGCATCTTCTCCCTTTTCGTCCTCAAACTCCGCGTGTCCTCACACCACTACAAGATGACCACTGATTAGCCCATTCGTTCCCCTCCCTTGCTAACTACTACATGAGCCCTGATAGATTAGCGCAACCCTCCACACTCGCTCCTAAACCTCAATGCATCTTGAACTCTTCACCATAAAACTCCATCGTCTCTGCCGAGCCCCATTTGATCTAGCTTTATGCGAAGACACCCGAGCCCACTGGTGACATCACAAGCCATTCAGGTCGAGCAAAGACCATTTTCTTCTCTGGTGAGATCTGGCAGATCACCTCTGCCATTGTAGAACCTCCTTCTTCGTGCTGCTCGAGCTCAGGCATCGCCGATGAATCCTTGATTCATCAACATTATTTAGATTTATTATTCATTTATGTTTAACACTTTGCAAATAATTATGGTTAGTTAGTGTTCATGATTAATCACATATTATATGTATTAAGTTTCTATTTATTTTATATGTTTTTATTTAATTTAAAATCCAGTAAAAATTAGATTAATATTGTGTATAACATATTATATATTATTCATTATATAAGAATATCAAAAAATAATAAAATAAATAAAACAAGTATTTTTATTCCTTAAAATTACTTACAAAAATATTAACTATGTGTATGATGTATTTTGACTTTGAGTTCTACATGAAAGATGTATATCTTGAAAAGATGAACAATTTTTATATTGAACAATTTTTAATTTGACTTCATTTGTTATTTTATTTTGATTTTACATCATTATTTTATTTCTTTATTTTCTGATTGAGCTACGTGGCCCAATCATGGCTCAGCACTTAGCCGAACCTTTATACTTACCTGCCTCCTTCTGGATCCCTCTGATCATTTGATCAGAAGGCCTTGATCGGTCCAAGCCCGCTCGCATCTTGGTTGCTTGAACATTTGATCAAGTGACATTTGTTCATTCCCATGCGCCCAAACTGGGGTCGTTGGATCTGATTTAATGTCATCTATGTTATCTTCAACCTCCGCCAAGTAAATCCCCAACGAACACAACTCTTTGCCTGTGTCTCTTCATCAGATTCTCCTAATTTCTCCACATGTCCCATGTCCTCGTTGGTGGTATCAAGACGAAGCCCAAGCATCCCTCATCCATTCCAACCACAATGACATGGACTTCGCCTTCACGTGTCCTTCTCCATGGTGGTTGAAACCATCATTCGACAACCTCCTGCAACCTCCCCTCTTCTGAATAAAAACCCTCTCTGGAAAATTGTTCTTCCCTATCCGCCTTTACGAGTGGTTGCATCCTAGTGTATCCTCATTTCTAGTGATAGTGATAAAGTGAGTAGAGAAGCCACGATGGTGTGCCACCTCCATCGAAATCCTTAGCAGGCCAACCATGCCGCAACCTATCTGACGATAACTTCAGCTTAATATACACGCCGTATACATGAAGCGAAGACCATAGAGCATTATAGAGCTTCAAGAACAAGCCACAACCTCCATCCTCTGTTCTTCTTCATCCTTCTGGTTTGATCGTAATATCACCCTCATTATGTTCCTTTTATATAACTACATTCATACGTGCATCACCAACCCAAATTGAATACACCTTCATCATTGCCACACTTTGCTGATATTCGTGTACCACTCCATTTCCATTGATCCCTTCTCTAGAACATCCCCCACTCAGATCGAGTTCACCTCATTGCTCATGAGGTGAATCCATTAGGGATTCGCCTCTCCACCTCTGGTAGACCTTCAATTGTGTCTTTCCCCCTTATTTGAGGTCTCTTTGCTTCAACTATGTGATAACACATGCAGGTAATCCTAGGACATCACTGATCGGAAATTTCAACCCCTCTTTGATCTCAAGCTTCATCTTCGATGAAGCTACACTTACACAGAGATTGAGCCAACACCAGGGCATCTTCGTATTGCCATCATCTTCATCAGGCCATTGCCGAGGAGATTTGACCTTTATCGACACTAGAGAGCAAGGAGGAGAAAGAGCATCATCGTCGGAGCTTTGCCCCGGAGCCATCTTTGCGGAGGAGGAGGTGAGTGCAAGCACCATTAGATCTATCCGATCCTACAATCCACATTCAAAGTCGCACTGCCCTCTAAGCCTTCAGCCTCGGGTGGACATGCATCTATCCTAAAGCGTCAGAGCCACCAACATGGCCTGGATCTTGAGCACTACTCGAGTCGCGATCCAGACCTAGACCACATGCGCCTCACGTGCTGCGTCGAGGATTTTTGCATCTAACCCCCATCGAGGCTCTTGAATTGCATTTATACCACATGCATGCAATATTTACAAGATAAGTTTGACAATTTTATATATTTGCATTTTTACATGTGTTTGGATTTATTAGAGCTAATTTTAGTTATTTTAATTGACGTTTTATTGCATTTAAGCTTCTATCTTTAAACTTGAATAACTTGTACATATAGAGTCTATTTTCGATGAACAGAAAGCTTATTTCATGCTCTATACAATTACGGTAGTTATTAATTGATATGATCTATTTCTGTTGAACTAAAATTATAGAAAATTTAAGGGTAATATTCACTTAGAGTTGCTTGATTCAATGATCATTTTTCATTCTATCTTAATTAATTGCTTATTGTACCTTGATTTGTCATTTAATATAAAGTTAATGTTGAAATTGATCTCTAAGCCTTCCTTATTGATCAACTGCTTAATGAAAATGCATTGAATGAACTGTCAGTAAATCAAGAGCATGAATTGTCAACTTAAATTGAGAACATTTATTGATTAGTAAATTAGACCGATCATTTGTTTACATTAATGTTCTTAATCGTAAATTAATTCAGGAGCTCGCAGTATGCCTTAGTTTATTGTGTGTTTTTGTATTGTCTTGTATTTTTATCGTGTAAAATATTTTTATTTAAATTGCAATTAAAACCTTAAAAGGGGGCATGCATTCAGTTTGTGTTGCATTCCTGACCTAGATACACTTCACGATTACTTAACCTAGGTATTTAGACCCTAAGTAAATAAACTAATACGTTCATGTTCTTGTGTTCGACCCTGTACTTATCCATGTTAAATTAAGCCAAACCTTCCTCACAGAGATTTATAGCTTAGTTCTGATAGATTGTTAAGTGGTCGCACTACAATACGATAAAATTAACATAGCCATATAGCGATTCATCAACTGACATGCCTTCGAGTAAGGACTAGGAGCTTCGCAACTCCAGCCCAAGC
Source organism: Ottelia alismoides (assembly GCA_037367405.1). Taxonomy (NCBI): domain Eukaryota; kingdom Viridiplantae; phylum Streptophyta; class Magnoliopsida; order Alismatales; family Hydrocharitaceae; genus Ottelia; species Ottelia alismoides. Next base: position 1,396,843 of record JAZKJV010001090.1, on the reverse strand, counting down.
ACCTGCTTTATCTCTCTGTTCGTCTTCTTCCTCAGGTAGCTCAGATCTTCCCCCTTTTGCTTTTCTTCAATTTTATTCTCCTCCCACACATGCACTCCAGTCGATTCGATTTCTACACCTTCACCAAAGAACCCTCACCTTTGCCGATTCCTTGTAGTATTACCTTACCTTCTCGAGATCTTCATCCATGACACTCCACCCTCATCATTACACATGATGAGGAACCATAGGGTCCCCAATTTCTTTGCCTCCCTAGATCCTTCAGTTCACCCCCTCTTGCCCTTTCCATTTTGCTAACAATCATAAGAACCACAAACGCCCATTGATCGGATTTTGCAGCACCATTTCGATCTCCAGCTCTGCCTTCAATGACCCTTAATCGTTTCACTACATGCGACCGCTATGATTTGATAGCAACACATTTGCCCTTGCCTCATCAAGCTTCTTGATCCCTCAGCAACAACATAGGACCATAAAAGAGCTTGAAAGGGGTTGTCAGAGCCCCGCTTTCATGCCACCATGCAAGGGGGAAGGAGAAGGTACAACCACCATTGGATCGAGGAACGAGCCTGATCTAATGGTTCCTAGGAGCGTCATCGACAATCGTCCACCCCACATTAGATCTTGGTCATTCGTTCATGTTGATTTGATGATGTTAATTGAGTGTGAGCCATCCCCTATGCACTAGCAGGCTTGGATCACTCGAGACACGCCCGCCTACCAAGTTGCTTGAAGAACCGTCCAAGCCAGCTCCCCTCATGTGTGGGAGGCACGTGGGTAAATATTTTACAGCACCTTCCCAGTTCCTTTCGATTTGCACCCAATCCTACTGCACTCTCAACTAAGGTGTCAGCCTGGGAAATTTGCACAGACCCCTAATGAATCCATGATTCATCTCCTTTATTCATTCATTTTGTCTAAAATCCTCGATAAAATAAATGTAAATATTAACTAATTCTTATAAATTAACATTCTAACTTCATTTATTATTATTACATATTTAACTCTTATTTTATCCAAAACAAAATAATAAAGAAGAAAAATTTAAATAAAAGAAGAAGCATGTAGATACGTAAATATTTATAGACTGATCCTAACCTCGAGACATGGTCAATATTGACTTGTTTGATAAAATAAATAAGTAGGGGGAGATAATGATCATAACATATAATATATCAGAAAATAAAGAGCACAAATATACTTAGACACATTTTTCACCTTTTACATATGTTTACCTATTTTATTTATCATTCAAAAAATCTCAAATTAAAATATTTACTTCTTGAAATTATTTATAATATATATATATTAAATTCTAAAAATATCAAAAAATTTATTTAGTGAATAAATAAATAAATAAGATGAATCGAAAAAGTCATAAAAACTAACTTCTATGGTCCATATCTATTTATAGAAAACTTCAAATTTATCAAACTCACTTTTAAACTTCTAATTAAAGTTAATGTTATTTACTAATAATACTAGAAAAATGTACAATTAATCATGCGAGTTTTTATTTTTGGACCCCTGTGTATATATGCACTATATATACATAAATCTTCTTTATTTTCTATAAAATTCATACTAACTCGGATTAACTTAATTCTTTTACTAAAATGTTTTTAAAAATCTATAAAAAATAAAAAATATAACTTAAAATTAATTTCTAATAAATATAAATAAATTCTAAAACCAAAAAGTCATAAACCTGAACTTCCAAACCTCATATCTCGACCATATGAACTCCTAATTAGGTGTACTCACTTTTAAAGTTTATTTTATAAATTTATCTAATCGAATAAAATTACTAAAATTAGAGTTAATGTGCTAAAAGTAGGTTTTGGGACCTATTAGTGTACTTGTACAATGTATTTTTATTTTATTTTATTTATTTATATTATTTCTTTCATATTTTATACTTTATAAATTTTATATTAATAATATATTCTAATATAAAGTAAAAATAAATATTAAAAATAAAACAATATAAAATAATTTATTACATTAATTATATATGTATAGTTTACCTATGTTTATATATATATATATTTATTTAACCAATTAAATAATAGCATTTATATAATTAATTGTATCATTATATTATTTACTAAATTATTTATAATTTTTAATTAATTAATTAACTAAGTATTAATTAATTAATATTTATTTATTTTAAATTAATCTTGGTTTGGCTGGTCAAATCGAGGTTTTAGCAATTAAACCTCATCCCCTTCCTCCGACTCTTCTTCCTCATCCTCATATTCTCTTCTTATTCTTCCCCAACGACCTGGAACTACAAGGCCATTGCCTCAACAACCTCGTCATGCTCCCCAAGCTTCCTCTTGGTCATAATTCCGTCCATGTTCGTTGCAGTTGGACCTTCTTCCTTTTCTCTATATAAGAACCTCCTCCACCTTCAGCTCACGTATCCGCCATTTTCCAACCTTCACTCCCAAAGCTCCAGTTCTAAGCGAGGAAGGTGACAACATCCTGAGTTGATCTTCCATTGAACAAGGTCGCGGAGAACGAGGGTCGGAACGTAAAATCCGCCTGATCGATACACCAACCATTATTTGTTTAGTCTTTTTAGAACATCTGATTGGTTGTGTTTTTCATATGGTGCCGTTTCTGAGGAGACATCGTTAGAATAGAGATTAGAGCCTTAGTTTTTAGGGTTTCATTTTCTCTCTAGTTTCATCATCTTATTTTTGTTGCATTTTATTTTTAGTTTCTTTCTTTCTCTCTCTCTCTCATACATTTTCTTGTATCTTTTTATGGCTTTTTTGTTTGTTTTGTGTTGCAAGGCCTAGGTATCGAGGTCGATGTCTTTGGGAGCTGAGCAATCAAGGTATATAGAGACTGGTGTTCGTCGTGAGCCAGTTGTTGAGAAGCAGCATGAGGTGGATATGAGGAGCCACATAGTCACTTCTGTTTACATTTTTTTGTTTTCTTTTGTGAGAGAGATGGGAGTGCTTGCCTGTTTTTATATTTTGTAGAAGGGGTCCCTTAAGGCCATCCTGACTTGCACCAGACCTTTACATTCTTCTCGGGTTTTGTTTCGCCAAGTGCCAATGTACTTGAGGGACCTCATCGCGGTTTTGTTTTCATTGCACTTTTCTTTATTTTCCACGGTTTTTCTTTGAGTGTCTAGGTGCTTGATTAGGATTTATTTCTTTGCTTGTGCATTGTAACTTAATTAGACTTAAGGATGCATAACCTAATCAAATAAAATTAGTTCTTCCCTGATAGAACTATTCACTCTTTATATGTCAGACATTTTTTTTGTTTTTCATGCATCTAGGGTAGATTTACTTTTCTACACAGATCACCCTGCGTGTAGAGTGTTGGATTCAGGTATAAACTTCTATCTTTGCATGCATTATTGATTTTCATGCATTGCATTTTCATATTCTTCCCATGTTTTTCTTCACTTAGGATAAAATGGGAAAACATCAAAAAATTCGTTAGGCATTTCTTTTTCTCAAATCAAACAGATCAAAAAAAAGTTATAACCAAAAACAAAATCATGACTGCTAATTCTACTTGACCTAAAAAACGTAACACATTCCATTCATTGATTTGGGAGAGCAGTCCCCTCATTATCGCAAGTACTCTCCAGACTGAGCGAGGTGTTTACACATAAGGAGTAGAGCCCAAAGCCCTAGACTTGTGCCCTAAGCACTTGGAATTTGACTCTCAGGTCCTGTTATTACTGCAAGAACTTCCCCTCAAATGTTAGCAGAAGTAGTTATGTGAGTAGGGAGGTGAATTTCCTTAGAACTAGTCCTGAGCTCTTACGTGGATAGTTCTCTTGGGGGATTTATCAACTTGTTCACGGTCGACTCTACGGAGTCCATTTGTGAAAATTGGGTTTTGGGACCTAATTGCACATTGTACATATTTGCTGATTTTGACCCATCATTTCATGCGCATATCTCATTCATTGTATTTATTTTCTTTCTCATTTCTTTAATGTATTCATTGTTTTAATAAATTACATAAAAATCAAAAAACAAAAAAAATCAGAAAAGCAATAAAAATGACATATTCTGACTTAAGCTTTTTAAATTGATCCATCTGTACATATTTCACTTCTCTGATTTATTTTGACATAAACTCAACCCAGAAAAATCCAAAAATATCTTTTGAGTTCATTGCATTATTTCATAGCATGTTTGATTTTTGCATACATTTATTTATCATCAGAAAATCAAATAGAAATTACAAAACCAAAGTTTCAAAATATACCCCAAATATCACCAAAAAGAGCATATCTTGCATAGCTCATTTCATTTGCATCTGAGTCCTTCATGCACATTGTAGCTCACATTTAGAAGCACATTTTCATTTTATGCATTTCTTCATTTGAGTCCATCTGATATGTTATCTATATTTATTTCAATATTAATTACATTAATCAAAAGTCAACCTACATGTGTCCTTTCCCCATTTGTCCACCTCACTACCCAAGTCAAACTGCCCCTGCTGGTCAATTTCTTTTGTCATGTAGTCCACCCTATCCGGAACATTAGATCAATGTTGATCCAATGGATCCTAGCACTCCACCCTTCCCTCTCTCTCTTTCTCTCTCTACGTGCTAAGCATGTGTTCTCCGTCACGTGTCTCTTTACGTGGCCTTCTCCTCCAGCGACTTCTGCTGCATCACCCTCTGCCTTCTACGAGCCACAACGTCAGAGCACCACCTTGCTCTGAATAGCCTCCAATTGCACTCCATCAGCTCTGCCTCACTTCTCTCAACCAAACCCCTTGCTTCTCTCAGCCTTATCCTCACCAACAACCCTAACCTCCCTCAATTCTTCCCCGTCCAACCACCAATCCCAATTTATGGAACCCTATCTTACCCATCTGGCCAACCCTCTCTCTATACCCTCTAACCTAATCTGAAACCCATCGATGATAACTCTGATGATAGACCTACTAGTAGACCCATTCCCAAACACAATGCTTCTATCCCCATCGTTGACCGTTAGGAACTCCAGCTTCTAGGCCTTATCCTCCTCTAGATCCGCTTCCTATTTAAAACCATCGCCTCTCACCTTCCGAGGATCATCTGCCATATCCACATCTGTAGGAGAGAGAGAGAGAGAGCTCGAGTATAGGGTGGTGATAGCTCCCCACCTCTACCGACGATAACCCTCTCCCCAGGCGCGATCCACGACATCCCACAACCTCGTGTTGATGCTCCACCCTGTGGCATCCGAGTCACGTACTTTGTCGCCAAGTACAAAGGCAATCACAGGAGAGGGCATCTGTAGCCATCTTCATCCTCAGGTGACTCTCCATTCACACTTATGCCCTCTTCATCTTTTTCTTCTTCGATGTACACCTGATCGCCTACGTGTTCCCACCGCTCCGACCCTCGCCTTTCACCATCATTCCACCACCTTCGTAGCAGCCATCCTCCACCTTCACCGATGACCATTAGCCGCCACCACCTCGACATTGACAGCATCACTACCCAATCCTCGTCAAATGAAGCCCCTTCTCTAGGCACTCCAGATCACGTACGATCAAGAACTCATGCAATCTTAGACGTCCAAAAATGCCCGAACCTCGATCGTAGATCGAAGCTCCATCGGGCGACCCTCAGAGATCCACGAACCTACATCCAAGCCTCCAGCATCGGGCATTCATCGAGTCTTCCCTAGCTGACTTGTGGAGGTTTGACTATGAACCTGAGCCGTGCAACTCGAAGATGCCAGGAGCCTCCACGTGGAGCGTTGGAGTCACGCCGCTATCTTTGTTTGTCGTGCCTCACGTCCTCATCATGTGCAAGAGGGCAAATTACGCCCCTACCCCTAGTATTTTGCAGAATCACCAAAGGTCCCGATCATGCACGCAAGGTACATGACTTTGAGAAAATTACATGTGGGCCCTCCAAGATTCTAGATATTACATCATGACCCCTGCTTGGGTAATTTAAGAGGAGGTCCAGCTGGATTTGCTAATTTACAAAACAACCCCCAGAAGGTCTAATTTATGAATATTTTTAATTATTTTATTTACAATATAGTCCACAAAACTTAATTTATTCGTATCTTGAGTATTTGGACTCGTAGTTTTAAGTACTTTATATCGTTTTGATCTGTATTTCATTGTCTTTCCTCAAGAATCATTTGAAGACATCTTGGGCATCAAGATATTTGTAGAGTTTATTTTGAGCACAATTATTTAAACTCATCAATTTATTCTTGCTCAATATATCGCGAAAATTGGGGGATTCCATTTGAGAATCTTCTTAATATTAATTGAACATATATTCTTGTGATTGATCATTATCATCTATGCTTTAAATTAATTGAGTGATTTGCTCATCTTGTTGCTCTGCTTTGCTATCCTCACATTCATTCCTTATTTAAAAATTAATAAAAAATGTATTTGTTTTATTTCTTCCTCATCACATAGCATATCATTATTTCTTTGCATTAAAAATTATTTTTTAAAAGCCATGCATAATAGTTCCTTAATTAAGTAATTACATCTCTTTTAAAAACCCATAAAAAGATGAAAAGGGTAAAAATACCAAAAATATACCTCTCTCTCTCTCTGAAAATTAATTTTCTTAAATTATTTAGAGATTAATTCTTAACCCTCGTATTACCTCCCTGAGTTTGACCTTGGAACTTACCCAAGTAAAATAAATAAATCCGATTGCATTGAGACTTGATTTTTTATATCATTTCTCAATGTAATCATTTCTGACGATTCGCTAGATTTTCCGACTACAACTACTTCGACATCAACAGTTAATTTTTGACAATTAACAAGGGCAATTTAGTGCTTGTCAGTTGCATAAACCAAAGGGCATACGTTGGAAGGTGTATGTTCCGAATGGGCATGTGAATGTAGTCATTTCTTAATACTCATGTGCAATGGCAACTTGATTATACCCAGAGTAGCTGTCCAAGAAGCAGGAATATTCCTTCGCGGTCAGCCATTCAGCTATCTGGTTGATGAAGGGCAGTGGGAAATGGCCCTTCTTGGTTGCAAGATTTAAGCGTCTGTAGTTCACACAAACATGCCATGAGGCCGCATTCGGGTCGGAATGTCCTCTCCTTTATCATTGGTGACTGTGGTGATCCCTGGTTTCTTGGGAGCTGCATCCAAGGGACTCACCCATTTACTGTCAGAGATGGGATAGATTAATCCCGCATCACACCACCTCGTGATTTCCTTCATGACCACCTCCCACAGATTTGGATTCAATCTTTCTCTAAAATTCTCGAGAGGGCTTAATATCTTCTTCAAGATAGGTGTGATGCAAGCATAATGATGAATTTATCCCATTGAGATATGTGATATTCCAGCCAATAGCCTTGCAGGTTCTTTGAAGAGCCTCAAGCAGACGAGATTCTTATTTTTCAATCAAATGAGAATTAATGATGATCGGATGCATGGCAGGCTCACCTGCAAGGAAGGCACACTTCATGTTTGAGGGAAGAGGTTTCAACTCTAGGGGAGAAGGAGTCACCTTCATGGTGACTTCAGTAACCGAGACAAGTGTTTGTACTTCCATTTATTAGATGTCCACAACCGGGCATTCTGAACTAGGAATTCCGCACATATCTGCAAAAATTTCATCCTTCTTAGATGAGGATGATTGTTCATAAAGGATATGGGAAAATCCTTAAGCGCATCACATAAGTGTGGAGATCACATCATATGAGATCGGGAGAAACTAGTCACACTATTTTCTCAGGGCAGCGGAATTTAAAACTTTTAAATCGATGCAACCACATGATCCAAGAACACTTATCGGATCATTTCATATAAACCACAAACAAGATATTAGGATTATCTCTTGAAGCGTGGTTGCGATCGAGTCTCTAAACAAAGAGACCTCCTGTCTCAAGTTTGATCTGACAGATGAGATGCTTGCGAGCACGTTGATGAAATGCGTGCACCTCTCAATCCATGTTGATGATCCAAGCGGTGAATCTCCTGATCTCATCTCATGAGATCTGATATCTTCTTCATGAGCGTGATGCACCGAAAGAGATAGAGATACATGAATGGTCGAAGCGGTGGCACAACGATGTGGCGACAATGATGACGATCTCTCTTTAGGGCATCAAGGTGGACTGTCATAATGAGGAAAGTCTCCTTCCAAATAAGGGGGGACGTCTACCTTGATGCCTAAATCAAGAGTGGTCGACCACCCTCCTTATATGGAAGGGTCGCTCCTCATTCCAATTCTATGAGATCTAATATCTCATATAATCCTTCATTATTTACAACAACTTTTGTTGTAAATTATTTCACAATAATAATTCCAAATTAATTTGTAGAATATCAATCATGCCATTCAAAATATATGAATCAGATTCACAACCCAAAATAAAATGTAAATTATATTTTAATTAATTGTCCAATGTGAATCCAATTCACATCAGCATTTAAATTGTAAACGTTATTTACAAATAGCTCTCTCATATATAATATAAATCACATTTATAATATATATGATTAAGGTGGACAGTGCTATCTACATTATTCATATCCATGATAATTAAATCACATTTAGTTGTCGTGGATCTCTATTCTCACGTGCCCAAATAATATGAATCACATTCACATTATTCATATCTTTAATAATTAAATCACGTTTAATTATCTTAGATAACTCTCCTCATATATCTAAATAATATGAATTAAATTCATATTATTCAAGATAATTAAATCACATTTAATTATCCATTTCTCAGTGTTCAGATACATTATCAACAATGAAATTATCCTTGAACTCTTTCAAGGACAATGTGCTTTCTCCACTGATACTTGGAGATAAGGACAGTGCGATTGTACGTTCCATGTACAATGACTTTGATATTGAGATCACATCTCAAATCTAGATTACAGGGACCTCCCATAGATTTTTGATTAAATCAAATTGTAGATCTAGTCTTCTTTTTTCATCTGAATCACATTCAGATAAATGTACAACATTTGGATTAAGATCATATCATTTCTCTATGATAGAAGTTACTAAAATCCAGACCTGTTTCACCACTCCCTTGGAATGGAAGTGGTTATACAATTGTTTATGATCACATCATCCTCAGGTATTCCTAATACATATATATCCTGCATACTAAAAGACTTAGAATAAATCCGAAGTTTTAGATCTATTTAGACTGTCTCCTTCTGGGTTTTATCATTAAGTTTCGCATTTGATCATTGAGATTTGGTGATCATATACTTTCCAAAAGCATATATCATACCCAGGTATTGATCATATACTTTCGAAAGCATATATCAAACGTACAAATTCAATCAAGCTTCCAAAGTGAGACAACCGTGCATGTAGTTTGATTCCAATATCTCATGAATGAGCTCATGTCTTCCGGTTCAGAAATGAACATGTATGATCCCTTTGAGAGATCATATTACTAATATGCTCTTGTATGCACACCAGTGCACTAGGGTATAGACCTTGATTATAGCATCAACCTATCGGTCTGTCAAATGTACATATTCAAACATATAGTAACACATCTGTCTCCGGTCAGAGGGTGTGTGCCTATATCGTGACCGCATACAACATAGGACTTTGGTTAGCTCGATCTCGTTAAGTCAACTCCTTGACCTAACTTATCTAACACCTCCAAATCTCTATTCCCATGTAGAGGACCTGTATCAAACCATTAGAGAAAGGATTTCCATCTCCTACTCAAGATGTAGATCATCTCTTAATAATCATTTGACGGTGCTTGATGAGTCCTCAATCTAACTTTTTAGATATTCATCCAAGAATCAGCCTTCATGATTCAACAATTGAATCAACAGTTGTATGATCATCAAGATGGCCATGGTACATAACCCTAATTGTAATAAGGGACCTATTCTGAAAATTAATTATCCTTCATTTCATATCAGGGAAAGATATTTGCAATAACATTTATTGCATAATGGCTAGTCGTGGGCTCGCATGTCCAACAATCTCCCACTAGCCCAAAGAGCCATCAATGGGCTAATATTTAAACCCACACTCATGTGACAATCATAGGCTATTTAGAAAAACAACTAGGTAAGATGATCAGTCACTCTGTTCTTGGGAGACCATGTCAAGTCTTTTATGGTACTTGCATATCTCCTAGTAACAGTGCCCACATCTAATGCGAATGTTGCATCTTATGCAACAAATACTTAATATTGTTAAAGAAGTTACAATGCCTTTAATACTACAACTCAATAATCGTTATAACCAGTATGTAATTTCTATTATCCTTATCAGAATGCCCTCATTCCCGAAGATCTCTATCTCCCAAGTCTTAAGTCTTACGAGGCATCTGTACATATATTGGTGATATATCCCAATATATCCTTTTTCCAGGCAGACCGATACGATATCTATATTGATAGGGCCTTCTATGCCGGTACTACATGAGCACTTGCATCTGTACGGGCTGTTGTTGCGACTGCGGTGCGGGAGGCAGAACCTGCGAAGGTTTTTGGTTCCACAAGGGCGGCAGTGCCTTGTAGTACTGGCTATTTGAGGCGGTGGCTGTTGTTGAGCCATCTGCAATGGCTGGACCTGGACAGGGTTTAAGCCTGCTGGTAGTTGCAATATGCATCATGGTGGCGAGCAAAGGTGGAGAGGTAACCCTAACCCTAGAGCCGACGACCCCTTTTTTATATGGGAGTGGTTTGAGCGAGAGAGAAGGGTTTGGAGGGTGGGGATGTAATAGGGTATTTATTTGGTTTGGCGGGTTTGGATCGTTGTGGCACCGGTTGCTGGAGAGGAGAGCCTAGATGACGACGATGGTAGTGGGAGCACAGACTCCTCGTATGCTTCGCATTGGGTATGCTCCAAGGGAAGATGGGAGAGTTTCCAAAACTAGAGAATGGGTCGTGAAGGAGGACAAAGAGGCGGTGACACGGCTAAGGTTTCGATGCCGTCAAGGTGGCGGGAAGATGGCATCATAGAGGGAATAGGGAAACGTGGGTAATATCTTTTACAAGATGGGGGTAAAAATGGAATGATGTTTCGAGGCGTGCGGTTGAAAAGGACAAAATGGGAATTGATGGGTGATGAAACCCAGTTTCATTGTCTTAATTCGCGGTTATTAACCCCCTATCTTAGACTAAGTGTCAATAAAAACTAGATAAATCCTTGTTTATATCAGAGTCATGGAATAAATTAAAAAAAATTACAAAAAATAATAAAATAAAATCGGAGTGTATTTAAGCATTTAAAAACGCTCACAAAAATATTTCTCCCGATGTTTGACTCGTCTTCATTTTTGGTCAACATGAAACTTATAGATCATCGAGATCTACACCTTCCATGTTATGAGTTTTTCCAAATTCGGCATCCTTTTCCTTCATATTTCACATTCTTCTTCTGAATAACCCTAATTGGGCCCACGTGGCACTTTCTGGTTGTGCCATGTGGCCCGCTCCTTCATGCGCCACATGCCTCCACTTCCCACCGTTTGATCGCTCCATCGTTTATAAATTTCTGCCTTGCATCCCGCATGGAGAGAGCTGGGAAGCGTTGTAACTAATTTTGTCTTAGCATTCATCATTCAAGTTCAAGGATGAGATTTCCATACTTGAGTCGATTTGCATAGCTTTGTCGCTTTCTCCCTTTGATTTTGAGCACCTAGACTTAAAGAAAATCCAAAAAATCATTAGGCACTTTGCATTGAAAAATACTCAAAAATGAAAATAAAATAAAATAAGGACTGTTAATTGAATTTTGATGTAATTAAAAATCATAATGGACATCATTATTTGGGGTTCATAAAGCCCTCATTATATTTAGCTACATTCCAAACAGAGTGAGGCACTTCCATTAAGGAATAGAGCCAAAAACCCGATATTGTGGCTGCCTCAACTATCACTTGGGTGTGGCAAAGTATTGGCCCTTCTATCATACATGGACGAGTAGGGTCTTGTCGACGATAGTGTTTCTCACCTTGTGTAGAGCATCCAACTTGATCTAAAGTACTGAGCATAGGACACACCCTCATGGGGGTGTCTATCTCGTCGTCTTGCATCCGAGGTACCTTGCTTGCAAGGGAAGTTGTGGTTTCACTTATCAGCTTCCCTTCTATTTTCATTGGCTGAGTAGCCCCCCAAGATCGGTATGGAGGATCTCAAAAAGTGTAGATCACATGATATAAAAGAGGTGGAACAAGTACGGGATAGGTTCCTAGCAATACACGCTCTCCTCTTGGGCAAGCTAATTAGGACTCGTGACAATTTTTGCCTGAATAACAACTTTAAAACTGAAAACACAAAAATAAGTGAACCTTCATGACTTCACATTGAGTTGAATTAGTGAATCCATTTTGCTTAGTGTTTGGTTGATTTAGCATTAGGTCCAAAGATCAAAGTTTCACGTACTTGTGCATTTTTTCATTCCTCTTTTCATACGTCCTCTTTGATACCTGCTCATCGTGAATCTTCTACGGTTTTACACTCCATTTATTTCTTGTTCATTAGTGTATCTTTCATCTATCATCTACCCTCTTTCATTTAAGATGTCGACTCTAGGACAACTTGGTCAGGACTCCGTCGACAGCCACATCGGCTCCTCAGTTCGACATCTCAAATAATTCAGGGCGATTCTGAGGTACATGGCTCAGACTCCGTGAACCATCCTCAGGACTCCCTGCTTCTTCTTCTTTCTCTCACGGATGGGAAAACTTTCTTCCCAAGTTTTTCTCCTTTTGATGAGATTCATTTTAGTCCATATACCTCCCCGTCCCTAATAGAAGGCAAAATTGACCCTAATTCTGAATTATTCTCTTCATTTGGTGTCTACATACAAACTGATTGGGGTATATTTCCCATTGCTGATTTTAAACCCGATCTGGAGCTTGTTTCTTCACAGTCTGAATCAAAGAGGCTTGCACTGGCAAGGAAGGGACCACAACTCCCCAGCACATAGCAGAACACAGAGCATGGCATAAATCAGAATGAGGTTAACAGCCAGCTCTTAGCCTCCATCCAATCCATTCAGCAACAACTAATTGATCAAGCATTGGGCCAGGATATCTTCTAATAGATGTTGATGACCCAAGGAGAAGGTCAGAAGGAAGAGGAGGAAACCAAGGAGGAGGTGTAACCTCCATGGTGATGACGACGATAATCACTCTGTAGAGTACCTTACAGAGGTGAGGGAGAAGCAAGGAGAGGTCAATCCAAGCCCACATTAAAGCCGACCTACAACCCAGGGGTCGGCCGCATTAATGAGTGGTACGGAGAATTTGCAAAGTCAAAACATGAAAGTTGTAGATCTCGAGGAGATCTACAAGTTTCATATTGGGTCCCCAGACACTTCGAGTTGAAACCCCAACTCCTTTCACTTCTCCCAGCTTCTAAGGGAATTCCAATGAGAAGCCTTACATCCTTCTGTAACAATTCGTTCGTATCTGCAACACAACGTACTACCCTAACATCCATTGGATGTAGTCAAAATGAATGCCTCCCCATTGAGCCTTCAATGTAAAGAAATCTACTACATCAACCACTCGGGGAAGGTGGTGACGACTTTGGAGGATCTGATGTCCACATTCTTACAAAGTATTATCCTCTCGGTCATCTCAATCTCATGCAGTCGAAGATTGCCAGCATTTCCCAAGGACCCCAAGAATTCTCTTATGAGACATGGGAGATATTAAGCAATCTGATTGAGAAAATGCCACCGCCATGACATATCGAGGACCATCTTGGTCCAACATTTCTTCGAGGGTCTGACAGAGACTAGTCAATGTTTTGTTTGACGTCGCCTGTGGAGGTTCTCACTTTCACAAGGACGAGGATGCAGTATGGCATATCTTTGAGGAAATGGCCAAAGGAGAGGCCACATTTTCCTCATCTCGTTCCTTTCAGATTCAGCTGCCACCCCAGATCCTATACAAGAATGTGGACATGGTGGATACACATGAATTCAATAGGTGTGACAAGTCCGACTTGAGCATCATTGGGAGTCACCTGTAGAAAGTAGATATCATTGAGAAGATGTTACATGACATAGAGAAGCTCAACGGGATCGAGAAATAGGTGAAGGGTCTGGAAAAGGTCAACATCATTACCAAGTAATTGGCGATGCTTGTAAATATCATCAGTGCTTGAAATGCAGTGACAACCACACCTGAGCCTCTAGCTGAGAAGAAGGAACATAAACAAACAACCACCTCACCCAAGTCCCATCTTCAATACATCAAGTCGTTTTCCGCACCTAATGCACTCATTCAGGAGGTGAATGATGTATGGACCAACTATAATCAGCTGAACCATCCTTAGGGACAATCGCAAGGTCAGAATCATGCCCACCAGTCATATCATTAGCAGCAAGGAGGGCGGAACTACCAGCCCAACATGTCCCATCACCAGAAGCCTCTGCATGAATGATATACCTGGAGGTAGAACAAATACCAGCAGCAGTCCAGATACCATCACTAGCAATATCAACAACCGACTGCTCAATATCATCACCGGTACTCCTCCCGGCCTTACCACGAATACCCTTTGACGAGTCCGATAACGTGCTTTTTAAGAAGATGTTTCTAACTTTTTGCGAGTGAAAATAATAATGTCGTTTGTTGTAGGCGGCGATCGGATACGGTTAAGAAATGACCACAAAAATTATTCGATTTTTAATCAAGTGGTTTTTTGTTTATTTTACTTGGGAAAGTCCCAAGGTCGATTACAAGGAGGCAAAGGAACAACCTAGAGTTATGTCTATCAATATTCGTGCACGGTTTTTTAGGCGGTCTTTTTTGGAATTTTTAATGCAAATAAAGGATGCAAGATGCAATTTCGGCCTATTTTAGGGACTAAAATGTAAATTGGCATTCAAATGATGTCCGAAAAATACGAAACTTGGTCACAATGCAAAATATGATGAAAGAAATGCAATGAATTTTTTTGGAATTTTTGGATGCAATATGATTTTTTTATGAATTTTTAAATGCAAACAAAATGATTTTCAATATTTAATTATAATAAATACTAAACCTACTTGTTTTCAAGGGATAAAATTATCTAAGATCTATCACTAGGTAATGGATCTCAGAAAAAACCTAAACATCGAAAATGTCGGGTTTAATACCTATTAAAAATTAAATATTAAAATATACAAAATGATTTTTACAGAGCAAATTATGCATGTAAATGTAAATCTTTTTGGGCACAATGTCAAACAAAATTAACTCTACAATGTATGATTTTTGGGGAATTTTTAGAGCAACAGTCAATCAATGGCAATTTTAAGAGCATAAAAAAGTTTTCTAATTTCCACAGAATAATTAATTATTAATAGACTACTGATCACAAAATTATCCACAGTATATCAAAATGTAGAGAATTAATCAACAAACATCATGCTATTTTTGTATTAAATAATAATGCATTAAAGAGGTTCAAAAGTAAAGGGGAAGACATGGGTACATATGCAATATAAATAAAATAAGTAAATATAAAAATGCACTAGGGAGGATCTAATTATCATTATCAAAACAGACGGGGGTGCTCTTGCAAATTTCCCAAGGGAGCATGTGCGGCGCACGTGCTCCTTGGGTGTATAGGCTTCTTCGCAAATAAGAGGAGGTCCAGGGGGCTGTCTGCAAATTGACCCCTGGTCACGTGCAGAGCACGTGACCTGGGCGTGATATGGAGCAGACGTAGTCCCTCCCGTCATGTGCCTCGCACGCGGGGAGGGCCTCGGGCCCACCGCCCGGCGGTCGAAGGTGGAGTGGCGGAGGAGTCGTAGAGTTGGTGCGGTGGGCGTTGTTGAAGGTAGGGTAAAGTCGTGGGCAGTCGATGTTGACCGGCGAAGAAGGGGCGGCGGTGGCCGTCTTCGTCGTTGGCGAAGCTTTGAAGCTTAGAGGAGAACTTGGTGAAGATGGTTGTCATCGTGGTGGAGTCGTGGAGAAAAACAATGGCGGACGTCGTTGTCGATGAAGGGTCGGTGGAGTTGTCGTGGATGTAGGCAGAGTAGCTGGAGAGGCACTGCCTCCTGCGGCGGTTGGAGGTGGCGTAGAAGGTGATGAAGCTCTGGAGATGCGTTGGCGGAGACAGTGACATCGAAGAATATGATGTCGAGGCAGAGTCATAGTCGATGACGGTTGACGCACGGCGGAGTTGCTAGCTGGGCTCGACGGCGATCGATAATGGCCGGAGAAGGAGCAGAAGTGCGGCGAGGGTCGCGTCTGCGACGAGGGGTGGTGAGCACCCTTGGATCTCGCCGGCGAGGCCTCGGCAGAGCTGTCACCTTCGTTGAAGCACCCAGCGGCGGATGATCGATCGGGGGCGACGAAGCTCATAAATAGGGCACGAGAGGGGTCGGCACGAGATGGTTGGTGAGATCAGTGGCGTCAGGTGGTTGGCGGAGATCTCGGGGAGGGGAACGGCGGCGGTTGGCGAGGATTGCAGGAGATCGTTGGCGGAGATCATGGGGCGGCGCGCGGTTCGTTAGCGGCGGAGGATTCAGAGCGAAGTTGGTTGGTCGGCGCGAGTTTGGTGGAGGGCATTGCAGGAATTGGGGGGGCAGCGGCAGGAGGTTGAAGACGAAGAGTAGGGGCCGTCCGATCGGCCGAGAACGGACGGCCCTGCGGTGGCCACGTGGCCGACGAGAGAGAGGCATGGCACGTGCGGATCACGTGCTTGGGGGCACGTGCATCGTACGTGCGTTTAATTTTTTATAAAAAAGAATTATAAATAAATCCCAAAAAATGCTGACACATGGCGGCCACTGGGGCTGCCACGTGTCAGCACCAGAAAATTCGCCAATTAAATACTTTATAAAATCAATAATAAATAGTAGACGACCTCATATCGAAAAAGTTTCCTCACGAAAATTTCTTGTCTTTATGAGATCTACAACTTTCATGAGGACATCCAAATCAAAATCGATCAAATGCATAAAATGAATTTTTTGGGGTATCCCATGTACATAGAATACCTTGATTTTTGGGTTTTGTAATTTTTTTGTTATTTTTAAATCAGATAAAAATCCGAAAAAAAATATGAAGAAATCAAAGATAAATAAAGATACCTAAATCTAATTTTTTTGGATTTTTATTAATTAAGAAAATATGTACATAAAATGTAAGATCAAAAACCGCTAAAATACGCAATGTACAAAAGAGGCCCAAAACCTAACTTTCACATACGAGCTCCGATTCACTTGAACTTAGTCTTGTTTGAAGGTAATTGAATGTGCATTAGTTCAAAAGTTAGCAGGATCAAATCGGACACTGGATGAGGAAGATATGAGACCTTTAGTCCGAAAATCCTGAAACAGGGGTTTGGGTTTTTGGTCCACTTAACAGGGTTAGTGATTTTTTTGTATTTTTTATTTATTCTTGTTAGTGATATGTACACAGTGGAGGTGGCTTTGGGTAATTCGGAGTTAGCATGAAGGAGTTAAAAATCCGGGAATTCAGGCTATTTACATGTCAACTTTGGCTTGGATTTTTGGCTTCTTATTTTGTGCAAAAATGATAGATAAAATGACGTTCTTATGCAAACATGCATGAATGCTAATTATACAGAATAAATGCAGAAATGCTGATGATTTTGAGGGAATTGAGCTTAATAAATGAGTAGAGTGATGAATCCGAGATTCATCATCCCCCTATACTTAAACCATGCTCGTCCCTGAGCATCAAAAAAAAGAAATGCCATGAAGTGAAATGAGATTAGGTTCCATACCAAGACCATGAACTGAAGGTGAAAGTGAAACTAAACTCGACCTTTGGACTATTTGTGTGTCGGAACTTCTGTGAGACTTAGAATTTTAAAATCAACAGCCCTCAAGTTCTACACATCATTGTCACAGTTTCGGCTCAGAAGTCATCTTAGATCAATCCTCTTCCCAAAGTATACCCTATGAACATTGAATAACCGACTCATGTGTGTGAAGGGTTTTAGCTCTTCCCATCCAGAATGTCGGACTACCATGCTCCTCTCCTCTCCAGTAACTCATCCTCGGGGAGTCAGGTATTTCCTTCTAAGGTCTATCGTGCTATGTTCACAATCGAATTGGGGGAGAAGATAGAAGAAGAGGAAAAGAACTAGAGGGTGGCCAGTGTAGTCAGCTCTTCTTGTGAAGATGGCCAGTGTAGCCGAGTCTCCACCAAGATCTGCAGGTTTCTTGAAGCTTGGACCCTTTTTGGTCAGATTTTATTTGGTAGAATGCTTCTTTGTATTTGGAATTTTTGGTGGTTCTGCTTGGATCTTGTTGTGCCCCTACGGATATAGAATCTTTTTGTTCCGTCGTACATTTTTTGGGGTCTTAGAAAAAATTATGCCCAGCCGTCCATCCCTTTTCTGAAGCTTTATTTCAACTCATACTCCGGTCTTTATATTTCCACGCTACCAGATTAGAGACTAACACAGCCTTCCAACATCCCATCTGAGTTGAGCTAAGTGCAAAGTGCGAGAGTACAAATTAATTCCCTATTCCAGAGTTGTACCCAGAATGAAGAGACCATGTTAGACACTAAGAGTCAAACGTTGTACATTGTCATGTGGAACTTAAAGAATTAAGTCAAAAGACCTGAAACTCTTAAAATCCTATTTCTCGGTGAAGTTCCTCTGAAAATTAGGTGGATTAAGGTCAAGTCCAGACCACTCTCGGTTTCTATTCACAACTCGGTTCAGAACCCAATGACTTTTCACAGATGTAAATGCATGTGATGTTGGATGAAGTGCAGGTGTGTGAAATGCTGATACATTTTTTTATGCAAAAAATGAAATAAGAAGCCATTTTTTTCAAAAATTTTGGGCAAGGTTAGTGTTAGTAGAAAAACTCTTCTTTTCCCTTTTTTGTTTTTTTGTTGTTGTTTTTTTTTTCAAGTTAATTCTCTTCTTTTTTTTTGAAAGATTACCCACCCCGTAAATACATATAGACTTACGCGAAAGTACGATATATTGGTAAAAGATATACAAAGTATATATACAGACCCCCCTATACTTAGCGAGTGTTGTGTCCTCAGAGCACAAGAAGCGTAAAGAAGACATAGCTCGGGCTAAGCGTAAGAGAGTGAAAAATGAAAAAATGAAGTGGTCGAGATATGTGAATGAGGAGAGTATAAACAGGTGGATGTCGGTTCCCCCTATACTTAGGCTCTGATCAGCCTAAGTATGGAAGGAGGGTGAATATGGAGTGATCGGGAGGAGGAGTGTGATCCGGGGAAATGATATATATATATAGATGGCATCGGTCTCCCCCTATACTTAGGCCTTAGCCTAAGTAGAGGAAGAAGCTGTACAAGGAGACCGATGTGGTCGGGAGGGAGGGTGGGTAGCCGATGATTAAGG
Source organism: Ottelia alismoides (assembly GCA_037367405.1). Classification (NCBI taxonomy): domain Eukaryota; kingdom Viridiplantae; phylum Streptophyta; class Magnoliopsida; order Alismatales; family Hydrocharitaceae; genus Ottelia; species Ottelia alismoides. The sequence goes on along the minus strand of JAZKJV010001090.1, from coordinate 1,377,544 downwards.
CAGTTTTCGGTTGATCTTTTTGTGAGCTTGCGGTGGGAGATCGTAATGACGAGATGGAGATGAAGCATATGATTCTCAACTATGATCAGTGTCATCCTCAGAAAAATCATGATGGATAACAGATGAAGTGTTTGAGTCAAAAGAAAGATATCCATCATCAGAATTATCCTCAGAGGAGTAGTATTTCCAAGTGGACATACTCCAAGTATTCATGTCTTTTTGTTTCTTCAGTTGTTTCCTCAGAATTCGTTCCTTCTTGGGGTCAATCGGTTTGTCCTCGGATGAATACTCAGAAGCACCGGTCTCAGTCAGCTTATACAAAATAATTCCAATGTATTTGAAGAAAGTAGGAGCATCAGCTTTGGATGAGTAGTAGTTAGGAACGGGAGTTGTCCAACGAGAATTGAATTTTGGATCCTTACGAAGATATGGCTTTAGAGCTGCTGAATAAACTTCACTCATGTAGAATACCTTTTCCGGACCTGATGAGGGATCATCAGCTGATTCCTCTTCCGAAAGGTTAAAGGTAACTCTCTTTTTCTTTCTTCATGAAGGTGTCGGTTCACTTGAGTATCCAGATGGATAGCCATTAGAGTTCTTCTCCTTGGTCAGTTTGTGTTTATTCTTGGTCGTTTGAATGTTGGTGCACTCTCGATTTGGGATGATTTGGTCCAGGTATTCAGAGAATGTTGCTCCAGGGTGCGACCATGCATATGTTTCAGGATCGTAGTAGAAGGATTTGTCTATTTTGAGATCTGCGGGAATTGAAATACTGGGGAGAGTTTCTAAACCAATAGTCTCATCAACAACCGCTATCTTAGGGGTAGCATCGGGGTAGGGCTCTTCTATCGCTTCATGGTTGCGGTTGTCGGGGACTTCATGGGTTTCCTTAGAAGATCGTTGTTCCTCAAAGAAAGGGTCAGATCTAAGTGCTTCCAATGCTGTGAAATTGACTTCTCGAGTCTCACAATCAATAATTGCCTTGGCCAATGCCAAGAATGGCTTTCCGAGAATGATTGGAGCCTGGGTGAATTCTCCTTGATGCTCAATATCAATGATCGTGAATTCTACTTTGAGTGGAGCACCTTGGAATTTCATGATGACAGAAATGATTCCTCTCGGTCGCTTTATTGATCGGTCAGCCAATTGAATAATCTCTCGTATCTTTCGAATCGGTCCAAGTTTGAGTTCATGGAATACAGAGGTCGGGAGGATATTGATCGGTGAATCGTCATCAATCCGAGCATGGGTGAAAATTGTGTCTTTGATTACACAGTCAAATCTGGGCAACCGCTTCACTATGCGGCTCTTAGTTTTTCTCCTCAACACCAAGGAGGAGGCCATTGACAAGATATGTCTCTCGGTCTTGGTTCTAATCCTGCCCGACTTTTTCATAGTTTATTTTTCCACTAAAAATCTTTTAAGGTCGGGGAAGTGTTCAATGGCTTGTAGAAAGGGAAGTTCAAAAATCAATTTCTTTCCTAGTGCTTCCCGTAAAGCAGGATCCAAATTCTTCAAATCTTCTTCAGTTTCAATTTTTATGTATTTTTCGAGATTTTTCAATTTTTTTGTGATTTTTGAATATTCCAATTTTTTGGTATTTTGTGTGTGATGTGGTGATGTGGTTTCTTCTGTCGATGAGTAGGGGCTTTGATGTTCTAACTCAAAATTGTCAAAATGAGATCCAATCATTTCCTCATTCATTTTTATGTCTGAGCTACCACAGAGTGAAATTAACGGTAAATTTTTGAAATCTATCCTCTATTGAATTCAATCTCTTATTTATGCTCGAAATATCATCCTCAAAATTCGGTTCATGATCAATCATGGGAGCAGTCGGTGTGTGTTCGATAATTTCATCTTCCATTTTCTCGTTTGTGCTGAGAGGAGAATTTCTTGGAATATCCAACATATGATCATTATTTTCTGAAAATTTCTCCTCAAAAATAATAGAAGGAGGTTGCTCATATTGTCCAGGCATGTGTATTTGATCTGAGTGGAGTTCAATCCTTTGATCATGATTGGTCAGACCTTGATATTGTGGAGTCAGCATACAGGGTTTATGTGTTTCTAGGAGATCAGTCCAGTCCTCTGTATAAGTATCATGTCTGAAGAGGGGTTTGTCATGGTCAATCCAACACTGATGATCATTAAGTGCGGGTCTTTCCATCTGGGTTTGGTTTCTCTGCCAGTCATGAGACTCAAAGGGATTTTGATTTTGAAATGTTTCATTGGCGAAAAACTGAGAATAAGGTGGTTCAGTCCAAGATGGTAGGTGGTTATGTGTGGTTGGATGATTTGAGTAAGAATTCAATGAGGAGGCCGAATTTATCTGTGGGTTAATGTCTCCCGCAAATGTTGGAGGATTATTGAAAGAAGAGGATTTGGTTGATTTGGGCCTAACCGAGACAAATTCATTTTCATAGTATAGCTCTGATGGGTTTTCAGATAGATGTTCGATCATTTTTGAAAGGAATGAGGGGTTGGATCTGCAAGAGTTATTGGATAAGAGTTCCATGATGATATTTAAATCAAGAAAGGAGAGAGATGATTGCTTGGGATAGTCCAAAGAAATTTTATCAAATGTGCGGCTATTGATCTTGAAATCGGTTCACGCAAACCAATGCAAACACAATTCAAACCCTAGGTTTACCAACTCACACAATGAAGCTGTAAGAGTTCGGCTATTATCTTTTCAATTTTAGTTGGTGATAAATAAATCTTGGCAAAAATTTAGCGAGCTGTTAGGTGACGAAATTTTCGTAATGACTGACCCGAATTCTTCGACTAGTTGCACCTACTTTCAGCCTATATGGGTGTAAGTACGGACCGTAGAATGGATACCCGTGTTACTTGAGGACGGAGCCTTACACAGTGTCCTCTAAACCACCCACTCTGCTAAGGAAATCCGAACCGTTTACCGGCTACCCGTAGATCCTCACTGAGAAGTAGCTAATCGTTTTTGGCAGAATCAGTAGTCAAGATGAAAATCCGGATTTGGGCTCTAGCCTTAAGTGTCGTCTCTCGCTCACTCAGAAAAAATAAAAATAATCCAAGGTCGGGGTTGCTCTCCCGCAGAAATTCTTGATTTTATGGGTTAATTTGAAATCGGCTATATTTAGCAGTCCCAATTTTTATTAGGTGATCACTGAAGAATTTAAATGAGTACAAATACACGTCTACCGTCCAGTCTTAATTTCCTTTAGAATTATGTGATAAAACAAGAGGGAGAAATTCGAGAAAAGCCGATGCACGTGGAAAACTATGATGAATGCTCAGTTAAAAGACTTACACTGAATCCTCGCAATCATCATGTGGGATGCAATACAAGAATTGAAAATTATTCTATATGAAATGCAAGCCAATGAAAAACCGCACCTAGCAGAAAGTTCTATTAGCGGGAAAGAATTGAGTTAAATTTTGACTAAATTGAACGATCTATGTGCGTCTCAGTTAATGTGAAGTGTGGCCAAATCCTACGAGCACAATTAAAAATAAAAATGCTAGGAGAGCTGTATGTGCAGGTCCATCCTAATCGCCACTCAAGTCGAGCCCCACCCTCACTGGATAGTGAAACAGGCCACGACACACCACAAGAAGAGTTTAGAGTCTTTTTTACACATGCGAGAGTCCAATCGGACACTGCTGTAAATGAGCAGAAATTGAAATTTGCAGAAATTTAAAACCTAGACTCTACGCTCTCTTATGACTTGACTCGATCTTAAATTAATTGCGGCTTCTTCGGATGTCGGTGAAGATGCATTGGTTTTTAAAAAAAACTGCTCCATGTACGCCGGGTACCTCGCAAGAAAAATAAAAGAGAAGATGTAAGAGAGTGACTCAAAAAATGATCCGAAATAAAATAAGAAAAATAAATGCTGAAAAAATAAATACGAGAAATAAAATGGGATTTACAGAGAAAAGTTCGGGGGTCAGACTACCCGAATGCGGAAAACCGAACAAAAATTTTCAAAACACAAAACTAAGCTGTTTGCCTCCCTGGCAACGACACCATCTAACGTGTCCGATAACGTGCTTTTTAAGAAGATGTTTTTAATTTTTTGCAAGTGAAAATAACAATGTCGTTCGTTGTAGGCGGCGATCGCAATCGGTCAAGAAATAACCATAAAAATTATTCGATTTTTAATCAAGCGGTTTTTTGTTTATTTTACTTGGGCAAGTCCCAAGGTCGATCACAAGGAGGCAAAGGAACAACCTAGAGTTATATCTATCAATATTCATGCATGGTTTTCGAGGTAATCTTTTTTTGGAATTTTTAATGCAAATAAGGGATGCAAGATGCAATTTCGGCCTATTTTAGGGACTAAAATGTAAATTGCATTCAAATGATGTCCGAAAAATATGTAACTTGGCCACAATGCAAAATATGATGAAATAAATGCAATATAATATTTTTTGTTTTTTATTAATTAAGAAAATATGTACATAAAATGTAAGATCAAAAACCGCTAAAATACGCAATGTACAAAAGAGGCCCGAAACCCAACTTTCACATACGAATTCCGATTCACTTGAACTTGGTCTTGTTTTGAAGGTAATTGAATGTGCATTATTCAAACCTGAGTAAGATCAAATCGGACACTGTATGGGGGAAGATATGAGGCTTTTAGTCCGAAAATCCTGAAACTAGGGTTTGGGTTTTTGGTCCACTTAACAGGGTTAGTGATTTTTTATATTTTTTTATTTATTCTTGTTAGTGATATGTACACAGTGGAGGTGGTTTTGTGTCATTCGGAGTTAGCATGAAGGAGTTAAAAATCCGAGAATTTAGGCTATTTACAGGTCAACTTTGGCTTGGATTTTTGGCTTCTTATTTTGTGCAAAAATGATGGATAAAATGCCATTCTTATGCAAACATGCATGAATGCTAATTATGCAGAATAAATGCAGAAATGCTGATGATTTTGAGAGAATTGAGCTTAATAAATGAGACTTAGAGTGATGAATCCGAGATTCGTCACCCTTCTCTTCCTTCCCCTCAATACTCCTAGGGTTATCGGCACCAACCTCCCTCTTATCATCCTAGTAACTGAACTCACTAGGTCGAATCCTCTAAGTATACCCCGGTCAACTTTGCATTAGACTGTTTGGCCTAGATCATCAAGAACATGGCTGAGATGAGCCAGAAGATCGACGATCTGACGGCCATGAAAACTGCCATTCTGGCCTTGGTTGAAGCAAATCCAAATAACTTCTATTACGTGGAGCATGTAGTTTGCGGTGTTCAACCCAAAATTAGGTAGAAATGAAATTGCTTTATCTAATGTTGTTACTCTAAAGAGCGGTAGGACACTCCATCCGTCTGCTTCAATGAAGGGAAAGTAAAAAGCATTTTATGGTGAATCCTCAACTGATATAGGAAAAGGGGACATAAACATTTTTGATGATGCAACACCACTAAAAACACAAAAAATGAAGAAAAATAAAAAAAACACAAAAAAGGTAGCAACAACAAAAGTGAACCTGTGCCAGTGAAGGAGTAGCCAGACGCAGAAGGAACCGATCTCACCAGCCGAAGGAGCCAAGTCTGCACCATTTTTTGGTACACAACTTGTAGATGATTTTGATTATTTTTTCCATCTACTTGTAAATAAAGATATCGACACGTTTTCTACTAGATACAGATTCTTTTGATGTAAATATTCCTTTTCCGCAAGCCATTAAAGCAAAAAATATAAAAAATAGAAAAATTCTTTGTCTGATCATGAAATTATTAGCATATTAAAAAATCTTATTCTTGAAATGCCATTGTTGAAAGCCATGGAGTACATGCCTGTAGTAAAAGAGGGCTTGAAGACGAATGTACCACAAATTATCCGAACAGAAGAAAGAGATAGAGAAAACCAAAGATGCACATTCTGACCATGTCTACTGTGAACACCATCAGTAATCTCCCAAGCAAACAGAAAGATAAGTGATCGCCTCTCGTTTGATGCCAAATGTTCAATAAAGAGTTCGAGCGAACACTGCCCGATAGTAGGTCGTCAATCAATTTACTGCCTTCTTCCCTACTCAAGTAATTTGGAGTAGCATCACTTAAGCCAACAAAGATGATTCGACATCTTGCAGACAGATCTGTCGAGTGACCTAGGGGCATGTTAGAGGATGCCATCATCACAATCCAAGGGATGCAGTTCCCTGTGGATTTCATTGTCCTTGATATGGACACCGTTGCACCTCTGCTCCACACTCCAATCAAACTCGTTTAGACATTCCTTCGAATGACCGGGACAATGGTAGACTACAACACTAGAGAAATTACATTCCGCTCTGGCAACAACAAAGGTCTGATCGAGATGGTTTTAGAAGCCAAACCAGTTAAAGTTGCATATGTTACGAGAGTGCTTGAACCTCATGGCAAAGAAAACTGTGAATTTCTAGCTGAGATCAGAAATATAGATTTGTTTTTTGATAGCAATGAGACCCAGGCATTCCTCACTCCAGAGGAGGGTCTATAAAGTGTAGTTTATTTCCATAATATCTTCACTGATGACATCTTTCTAATGAATACTCTTAGACTTTTGAACTGTTGGACATGCAAACCCATGACGAGCCATAATGCAATAAATGTTATTGCAAATATCATTCCCTGATATGAAATGAAGAATAATTAATTTGCATAATAGGTCCCTTAGTACAATTAGGTTTATGTACCACGACCATCTAGATGATCATACAACTGTTTATTCAATTGTTGAATCAAAGAAGCGAGTGATTGGATGAATATCTAAAGAGTTAGATTGAGGACTCATCAAGCACCGTCAAATGATTACTAAGAGATGATCTCTAGCCTGAGTAGGAGATGGCAATCCTCTCTATAATGGGTCGATATCTAACCGACCTCTTGATGCAGATCCTCTACATGGGAATAGAGATTTGGAGGTGTTAGATAAGTTAGGTCAAAAAGTTGACTTAACGAGATCGAGATACCCAAAGTCCTATGTTGTATGTTGTCACGATATAGGCATACATCCTCTGACCAGAGACAGATGTGTTACTATATTTTTGAGTATGTACATTTGGCGGACCGATACGTTGATGATCTAATCAAGGTATATACACCGGCGCGCTGGTGTGCATACAAGGGCAGATGAGTAATACGATATCTCAAAGGATCATACAGGTTCATTTACTGAATCGGAAGACATGAGCTCACTCATGAGATATTGGGATCAAATTCCGTGCACGGTCATCTCGCTTTGGAAGCTTGACTGAATTTGTAAGTTTGATATATACTTTTGGAAAGTATATGATCAATACATGGGTATGATATATGATTTGGAAAGTATATGATCGATAACAAATCCCAATGAAAAAATGAGAAACTTTATGATAAAATCCTGAAGGAGGCAGTCTAAATAGATCTAAAACTTTGGGTTTATTCTAGGTATTATGCAAGATGTATAAGTATTAGGAATACATGAATGTGATGTGATCATAAACAATTGTATAACCATGACGCTTCCATTCCGAGGGAGTGGTGAAACATGTCTTGATTTTAGTGACTCCTCTCATAGAGAAATGACATGATCTTAATCCAAATGTTGGACATTTATTTGAATGTGATTTAGATGAAAAAAGAAGATTAGATCTACAATTTTGATTTAATCAAAAATCTATGGTAGATCCCTGAGATTTGGATTTGAGATGTGATCTCAATATCAAAGTCATTGTACGTGGAACATACAATCGCCCGGTCCTTATCTCCAAGTATTTGCGGAGAAAGAACATTGTCTTTGAAAGAGTTCAAGGATAATTTCATTGTTGATAATGTATCTGAACACTAAGAAATGGATAATTAAATGTGATTTATTTATCTTGAATAATGTGAATTTGATTCATATTATTTAGACATATAAGGAGAGTTATCTAAGATAATTAAATGTGATTTAGTTATCGAAGATGTGAATAATGTGAATGTGATTCATATTATTTGGGCACATGAGAATAAAGATCCAAGACAATTAAATGTGATTTAATTATCATGGTTATGAATAATGTGGATAGCACTGTCCACATTAATCATATATATTATAAATGTGATTTATATTATATATGAGAGAGCTATTTGTAAATAACATTTACAATTTAAATGTTGATGTGAATTGGATTCACATTGGACAAATAATTGAAATGTAATTTACATTTTATTTTGGGTTGCGAATGTGATTCATATATTTCTAATGGCATGATTGATATTCCATAAATTAATTTGGAATCATTATTGTGAAATAATTTACAACAAAAGTTGTTGTAAAAAATGAAGGATTATATGAGATATTAGATCTCATATAATTGGAATGAGGAGCCACCCTTCCATGTAAGGAGGGTGGACGGCTACACTTGATTTAGGCATCAAGGTGGACGTCCCCCCTTATTTGGAAGGAGGCTTGCCTCCTTCCTAATCCTTCGTGGATGATTGGTTTAATTGAATTAGATTTTATATTGATTATTCAATATATATTAAATTAAATTTATTTTTGTATTTTTTTACAATAAAATCATGGCCATTGAAAGAAACACAATCAATCTTATCCATTGATTTTGTGTTGTCCATGGATTGTTATACATAGACTCCCAAAATATTATATATGAAGAGACAACCCTATCTCTTCTTTAGACACACATAATATGCTCTCTCCCTCGCTCTCTACACGCCAAGTCTCTCTCTCTCTCTCATTGTGGTCGTCCACCTTGATGCCCTCAAGAGAGATCGCCATCATCGTCGACACATCATTGTACTGCCGATTCGGCCATTCATAGATCTCTGTCTCCTTAGATGCATCATGCTCATGAAGAAGAAGCCAGATCTCGTGAGACGAGATCAGGAGATTCGTCGCTTGGATCATCAACATGGATTGTGAGGAGCATGCATTTCATCAATGCACTCGTAAGAGTCCCCTCCGTCGGATCGGACTTGAGACAGGAGGTCTCTTCATTTAGAGACTGGATCGCAACTACACTTCAAGAGGTAATCCTTATCTTGTTTGTTGTTTAGATGAAATGATCCGAGAAGTGTTCTTAGATCATGTGGTTTCAACGGTTTAAAATTTTTAAATTCCGTTACCCCGAGCTACTAGTGTGACTAGTCGCTCCCGATCGCATATTATGCAATCTCCACGCTTCCGTGATGCGCTTAAGGATTTTCATGTATCCTTAAAGTCGTATCAGAGCCAGGTTGTAGGTTTTGGATATAATCCATAAACCTAAGATGACTTGGGACATTTTAGTTATGTGAAGTTTATCCCATTTTATTCACGCAACCCTATTTTGTGTGATTTTTTCGCCATATTTAGATATGTTTAAACTCAAAATTATCACTTGGATTATGTTTCTATTAAATATGGAAACTGTGGTACTTGCGTTTGGGCGATTTGGAATCTGTTTTCTCAAATTATGATTGTTTTAGTGGACATGTATCCACTGTTGCGGGAATGGTATTTTAAAACTTAATCAAGAGATAACCATGATTTTTAAAAAACTAGAAATGTATTTCTATCACTTGGGTCTTGTTATAAATCAAATTGACAAATAAAAAAACTTAATTTGCGTGATTTGGATTTTATTTGATCGATTTGTGCTAATTTTAGTAAGTATGGGTCACTGTTTGAAATTATATACTTAATCATGAACCTTGTGATTGACATTCAATTAAATTAATAGAAATTAGTGGTTAATTTCTTGAAATAACTATATGAATATTTGTAAAATATTTAATGATGATGATTATTTCCTTGAATGACATTTCCTTAATCAAAATTAATAAGATAATTGATTTTGATCACAATTGGTTACATTATTTCCAACAAAACATAGTTGCTTGAATATGATTGGAGATTTGTTTAGAAAATCTCCTTATAATATTGATAAAAATATTTTAATAAATATTATATGGAATAACTTCGATTGAAAGACTGATTATCATCTCAAATACAAAATGATCAAATCGTATTATCATGACCTCAGGTGGATATGGTGTCTAATCGAGGATCGTTGGGGTAGCAGGTTGCTCGATGAACAGTCTGTCCTACTCCCGTTAGTATTGGCCATGGCAGTGGGTAAGGAAAGGATAATGCTAAAAGAGACCATGATGTATTCTTTTAATTATTACAATTCGAATAATACGTATTTTGATATTATACCATCCTTCAAGTAATAATAAAAAATTATTTGTTGGTTAATTGATTAGATTAATAATTGATTTAATATGATTAAATTAATTAGATCTACTTAAATTCTCTATTATAAATAGAGTAGTATTTCCCTTGGAAGAATTAATTATGTGAATATAATTCATAATAATTAATTAAAATTTAAACATGATAGGGAGGATCATATAAGTGATATCCATGGTCTCCCATCAAGGTGAAGGGTTCTGTCGCCAGGGATTTTATATAGGAGATGCCTGTCTGAAGTAACATCTCCTCCATAAAAGCGCATCTAGATCGGGCTCCTTTCTTCTCGAAAGAGTAAGATCGTATCTGTAGTGATCACAACATCAGTTCCTCATATTATTGACGTAATATTGGATTGTGCATAGCGATTGCTATTCCTATTGACGGTTGGTTCAATTAACAACGGGTCAACATCGCCTTAGGTGTGTTGGGCGCGGGTGTTAAATACTGAATTGGAAAATACAAGTTGAACTTGCAAGGCGGAATGAGTTCCCGCTTCTTTTTTATCTGAGTTACAGTTTCTCATATTATTGATAAAAGGAGATCCGGATCTTGCTTGAGATATAATGGTAAGTGTATCTCTTACAATGAAAGTGAATAAGGGAATGAACTTTCAGTGTTAACATGACAAGACAACTTTGATATAAAATTCCCTAAATGAAACTAATATATATAGGAAATATATCCAATAAGGAGCACCTTTCCTGGATGCAAGGAAAGCCCACCATCTCATCAATATGCAATTAATCTGATGGTTACAATTAATTCCTTTTTAATCTCTTTTAATGTTGAAAACCTATTTTATTCTTTTGTCTCATTCTAAAAATAGTTTGTGACAATCCACATTCTGTTCTTCGTACATTCGTTGGGAATCCCTTGTTAGGATTTTCCCCTCCCACAACAAACGACGACGGCTTGAGTTCCACGTGGTGGAGCATGAAGGCAACGGAGTTGGTGGTGGCGTACATGGTGGAGCACGACGGCGGTGGAGGAGGAGGTGGCACACATGATGGAGCAAGACATAACATGTAATGTTGTGTTTTTTATTTGCGCTTTTTATTTGTGTTTGTTATTTACGTTTTTATTTGCATTTTTTATTTTTATTTTTTATTTGCATTTTTTATTTGCATTTTTTTACATTTTTTATTTACGTTTTTTATTTGTATTTTTTAATTTGCATTTTTTATTTGTGTTTTGATTTCAAATCCATTCATTGATTTCTTTTTATAAATTATTTAACAATATCAATTAGAGTCTTCGGTATTTTTTTACAAAATCAGATCATTTTCTACAAATCTCAAATTCTTTCTATAATATTATGTAATTTTTTACATGTACAACTTTTTATTAATCTCAACTCATTTTTTAAAAATCTAGATTATTTTTACAATCTCAGGTCATTTTTACAAATCTCAAGTCATTTCTTACACTCTCGTATTGTTTTTACAAAACTATTATCAAAATTGCAATTACACCAACAAAAATATTACTAACCGTGATTTTATTTTACAATGCATGATATAGTTTTACAATGTCAATACGAATTTTACAGAGAATTTTGACATTCTACGTAATGTGAAAATGCTACCACTTTGGTGAATTCTCGTTGAATAAATAACAACAAAAAAATACCAAATCAGATAACCTAACAATGGAAAAATAATCAGATTAAATGAAATTCATATTCAAAATGAAATTCTAATTTAAAAAGAAAACGTGGACTAAGATACCCTTTTGGATGAAGAACCATTAGATTGAGATCTAACGGATCTCGTGATGGGTTTCCCATTGATGCAGGAAAGGTGTACCTCATTGGAAGGGCTCTCTCTCTCTCTCTGTATGTGTGTGTGCGTGTGTGTGTGCGCGTGCGCGCAAATATCTTATTTCAAATAATCCTCATTAAACCCACTCAATACAATACTCAATAATAACCAATAAAATATCATGGATTGGATTCATGATCAAATTGTTGTTCTTGCAGTTGGACACATAATGTATGTGGATACAATGTGCAAGTTTCCTCATAATAATGAGGAATGACAGTTAAATTGGACAATAGTACACCAACCTTGGGATTGTATGCCTCTATATTCTTGATCTTTCATCGAGTGTGCTTTGGAAGTATCGTGTTGACGATGATAGTAATTGTCAAATAATCCTTATAAAATCTAAGAAGATGTTTTGGCATACATATGTGCTATCGACATTTAATCATGAATGACATGGTTCACTGCATTGTGCAGAATGGTGGTTCGATAAAAGATGATGTGCTCAAAATGTTTGAGTGCCTACCTAAACCGAAGTCTTTTACAGTTTAGATGGATGTAGATACGATGCGTGTCATCATTCTATTGCCTATACTCAAGTCATTCATGAAGCTTCATAATATTCATGGTGTATGAATTGAATGAAGCATGTATAAATGTTGAAATACTCTTATATTGAAAACCCTTTGAATTCAATATAAGAGATCATTTGTCTTAAGCAATGGTTTTCTATAGATGAAGGGAGTGCAATGGAAGCATGGGTCGGACCCAAGTTTGAAGGAAAGTTAAAGAGTTGATTGTACTTCTATGGTTTCTATACATATGACATCCAAAGAGTTGGATGAATGCCAATACCGTAATAAGTCGACGTATTGATAGTATGACTATCTGCACTATCCAAGATCCTTAGAGAAAGACTTGGATAGTGCATCAGAACAATATACATCTACATATCATCATTGAAATCGACTTACTTATTAGATAAGATCAAAGTCCAACAATTGTATCTCATTCTTCTAATAACACTTGCAATTGGTTGCATATATTGCTTAGAAGACTAGAAAAAATTGATCATAAGGTTTAATAGTCGTCCACATGGATATTGTTGCAACAATCTCTGTTGAATAGATAGACTTCATATTTTTAGTGGGAGAGTCCTTAGTCTTAGAGAATGTCTCTATGACCTAGATATTAGAATAAGCTCATTATTTATTTCTAAATGTTGGAAATAAAAATGAATTCTGGAATAAACATATCATAAAGAGTTATGATGGATATATTTCAGAAAGTAATCTAACATCTAGAGGACTCTACCGAATTAGAAAATTATTGAATGGTTCATTAACATTTCTAATACTGAAAATTAAACCTTATAAGATCGGAAATGACATTTTTTACCATTTTTCAGAAATTAAGATCATCCAAGATATTAAAACAATAAATAACCTATAAATACACACTTATATCACATATATCGGTCATTTATACCCCATATATCACATATGCTGGTCATTTCGAACATATCGATGTTAATGTTGATTCTTGATTTATAGATATTGGAAATAGAGTTCGTCCAAGTTTTAGAACACTAAATAACTTACAAATATACTTTTATATCACACATATAAATCATCTACGACCCTTATCTCGTACATATCAGTCATATCGAACATGTCGTTGGTATTGTTAATTGTTGACCTATGGATGTGGAAAATGGAGTTCGTCCAGAACACTAAATAACTTACAAATATACTCTTAGATCACATATATCGATCTATGACATTTATGACCTTTATATTGCATATATCGATCATATCATTGTTATTATTGATTGCTAACTTGTGGATATTGGAAATGTACTCCATTCAAGTTCTTATAACACTAAATAACTTACAAATATACATTTATATCACACATATCGATAATCTATGACACATGTTGCAAATATCTGTCATATTAAGCATACCCGTGTTAACGTTGATTGTTGACTTATAGATATTATAAATGGAGTTCATCCAAGACTTATATTGCATTACATATTATTTATAAACAATATTTTTGAGCTAATTTTGGAACCAAACAAATAAAATGCATAATAGCATTTTTTAAAAGAGGCACAACTCATAATAATATTTTTGAAAGGGAGAAGAAGATAATAAAAATCGATTGGACCCTCAAGTTGAAGAACCATTGTATGCCCCCCCGTCACACCATACCCTACCAGACGGGGGTCTTGCTACCCGGTCAACGAGCCTAGGGGGGATAGGGGGGCCAGGTTAGCCCTCCCTTGCGGAGTACAACGCCCCCGATCAGAAACAAAATATATAAAACATGATGTATTTTAATGTCAGACGTAGAAAAAATAATAGTGAAATCAATCTTACAAGGGTATTATTCATCAATATATAGATGTCGACAAAATTTCGACGATATCGGTCGACATCCAGGATTTGTTTGTACTGAATCTAGTCATTTTTGACCGATATGAGCTGATATGATGATATATCGCCGATATATCGGTCATATATCGTTGATATCCTGGTAAATAGATATGCACCCTGATATCGACATCCTCTTTCTCTCGATACCAATATATCGGCGCTATATCACTGATATATCGCAATATGACCTTCTATGAGTACCCGACGATGCAGTAGCAGTAACCACAGTATGCGCAGATGGCCCGCCAGCTACCTACCGGACCCGACAAGGTCCACATGCTGTGGATCGGCGATAGGCACACCTGGATGGACGAGAATTACTTCGTGAATTACTTCTACGATGCTGGGGAGGTATAATTCTATCGATGTGCGCTCTATCTTTTTTAGTTTTTTAGTTTTTGTTTGGTTTCAAGCATTCTGGAATTTGTTCTGATGTTGACAACCTGCGTACGCTGTTGGTTTTTCTTATAACTGTGGGGAAACATATGCATAAGAGGGAAACAAATGAGAACGGAAGGAAATCTGTTTATTTTCTATTTTCTTGAAATAAGTGACATAAAGGATCGGAAGAATTGTAGCTTAAAGCATATTACACACGTCCAATAAACATCTGATTAGCGATATAAATAGTTATCAGAAATTTTCTCTCAATGTGGCCATCATATCAGAAATGGAAAAATCGCTCCAATTACTCCCATCATATTGTACTTGTCATGTTTTTCATCATGTGAATGTAAACACCCAAAATTACTTTCTATCATGCCCCTCTCCATCCATGTAATTGTAAGGGTGAATCCATATAGAATCTTATAGAAGCAAAATGCGAATTTGAAATGATGCAATGCTGATGTTCACTAGAGCATGCTAGTTTTTTTTCACTTAAATGGTTGTTGCCCTTTGTACAATTAAGATTTGTTAGATCGTCATAGTGCGGGTTGATGCACTGAAGTTGCACTTATCCTCTGTATTTGTTTTCAGGGTCACATTTGACTACTTGGTTTTATGTTTTCTGAACTCTTCAAGTGGCCCGTAGGATGATAGTTACATTTTCGTTTTCATTTTTTACAGGCAGTTTCTATCAAAGTTATACGCAACAAGCAGACAAGGATATCTGAAGGGTATGGATTCATTTAATTTGCTTCACATGCATCTGCAGATAGAATTCTGCAAGCATATAATGGTCAATAGATGTCTAATTCTGAATTGAAGTTCAAGTTGAACTGGGCTACCCTTGGATCGGGAGATAAGCGAGAAAGTGGTCCTGACTATTCAGTATTTGTTGGGGATTTGGCTGCGGATGTTACTGATACCATGTTCCTGTCACTTTTTCAAGGCTGGGAAGTTAGTGAATTCTACATACAAAGAGCTTATGTAACTCATTCTCTCGAATCAAGATGCCGAGAGGCTTTCCTCTTATACAGACCTGGGACTGACTTCAGGAGTTGCATCTCTCCCCTTTTGTGTGTTTCCTATGTTAGGTAAGTTTTCCTATTCAAAGTGTCTTTATATTCCTTAACTCGCATTTTTGACATTCTGGCCGCATTCCTTATCACGCTATTTCGCATTCTTTTGTCAAGTTATTTAGTTTTCATGGCCTTTGCCTACCATTTTCAGGTTAAGATGCATTTCTTTGTTATGTTACTACTCTCTGTTAAATAAATTCTGTCGGCTTTTTTTTACTTTTAGGTTTTTAAAGCATTCTTGCCTTTACATTCTTTTTTGGTATTAGTGTGCGAGTTACCTAACATTATCGTTACTCGTATTCCATATCTTTTCATAGATGCCTTTTCTTATCTCCAGTATCATTTCTCGGGAGCCATAATTTTATTTGGGATTTTCACACCTATAACCTTGAGTAAATTTTCAATTACAATCATAACCCCATGTAATCGCGAATTACACCCAAGACCCTGAATAAGTGCGACATCTTACATCCATAACCCTCCGTTAGTTTAGTTCATTAACTCAACCAGATGGCTGAGGTAATCTAACCAATACACGATCTGACGACTGTGATTAATCAAAAGTAAAAACAAAACAAAACTTCCCCCTTCCACCAGCCCCCTCCAGCGCCACCACCTCATCCATTTCTCCTCCCGTCGCCGCCACCCTCTCTTCGGCCTCCGGGATTGCAGGCGGGAATGGAGAGTTCTTGATGGCAGGGAGCTTTGCTGGAGTCGGGCGGTGCTTTGCAGGAGGAGCGGTGATGGTGAGGATGGGTTTGCGATAGGGAGGCGACGATCAGGGAGAGGGTTGGGGGGTCGAGGCTTTGGGCGACCAGTTGAATTGGGGGGGGGGTTGGGTTTGCAAGAAGGGTGATGAATCTCGTATTCATCATGATAAAGTCTCGTATTAAAACCCCTGTCTTACATAATCCAATAAAATCATCTTTAATTCTTTATTTTTATCCTGTATTATAATGTGTATAAATTACCCTTAAATTATTTTATTTAATTTCTCCTACTTTTCTTGTATTTATTTTATCATCAAAAACCCCTAAAATTAGATAGATAAATTGTCTATAAAACACTGACCTTTAAAAAGACTAAAAAAATACAAAAAACAAATCAAAGATAAAAATCGGTGTTTTTATCCCCCTTAAAAATACCCCCCAAAATACCTTTTGTACAAATGGCCCCTTTTGGCTTTTTGACCAACATGAAAGTTGTAGATCTCATCGAGATGAGCAACTTTCATGTTTTGACATTTTTCCTAATTTTGCCTCTAGCTATTAATTTTGTATTTATCTTTGTATTTTCAATCTGAATTTCTCTGATTGGGCCACGTGGCGCCCTCTGGGCCGCCCACGTGGCCTGCACCTCCTCTTGACACCCGGCGCCCATCTGGGCCGTTGGATCTACTCGCCCCCGCCTTCATCTGGACCGTCCACCACCACTCCACATCCTAGCCGTATGATCTGTGCTCTGATCAGATCTGAGCCGTCCCCTAGCGACTCGTTACCAGCCATCCGATCGTTCTTCCATCCAACGTCCCTCATCGCTCCACGTCACCATTTCATCTCAGCCGCCCGATCCCACTCTCATCTTATGCCTACTACTGCTCCACGTTATCCTAGGCCATTGGATCATCCTTATCTCTCCATCATAATCGCTCGTCACCACCTCATCCTCAACCATTTGATTAGATCCCTCGATCTGATCGCAGCCGACTACCTACACTATCATCCTAACCGTTGGATCTTTTGATCCAACGGCCACTGGCCCTCGTCTTCCTCCAGCTCGCCGCTACACCTCGTCTTTATGCCACCCCCTTCCTATTTTGGAAGATGACTCCGACTTACTCTCCCGCTCATAACACCTCCCCCTTGCAGCCTTGTCCCCCGCCATCCTCGCGCGACCTCCATCACTCACTGCCATTACCCCCTCGCCATTAAACCTCCATTGGAAATGCCTCACCATCAACGTAACCTCCGAGCTCCTCCGCCTATAAGAACCTCTCCCCCGCCACCTGAGATTGAATCCACCATTTTGGGGCTTCGGCCCAGCCTCCGGCTCTCTGATGACAGCGGAGGAGCCTTTTGCAAGGAGGCGACGACAGTCGAAGCCCCGGTGTGATCCGTGGCCTCCGGCCACGTAGCGACTGCCTCATGCGTCGCCGAGCACCGTACTTTAGGCTGAGTACGTCGTGCGAAGACCCGAGGACCTTCTTGGTCCACATCCCAAGCCACCTCCTCCACTGGGTCCCCCTCTCCGACGAGGACCCTCAATGGCCGGAGATTGCATCGGCGATACTTCAAACATCCTCCCTCCGGCGAAGCTCCACCGAACTACACCACCGGCCTGCTCCGGAGTTTCGCCTCGCCTCCAGGATCTTCGCAAGCCTATCAGAGATCTTCACCGACCTTCAGGCGAGCATGTGGACCACGGAGGAGCTCCAGCAAGTCAGCCGGAGCGCAGCCTCCTTCGGTGGCCCACGGTGGAGGACGAAGAACAGGTGTCGTCCGATCATCCAGATCGGACGGCTAGGATGAAGCCACGTGGTGATCCGAGCCTAAGTCTGCACCAGCAGGCTCGGGTTCACCAAACCTCGAGCCGAGCCATCAGTTGCAGCCACGTGGCCCAAACTTGAGCAGCCACCCGAGCCTAGGCGCCTCACGTGCACTGCACGTGAGGGCCTGGGAAAATTGCATGAAAGACCCCGGAGTTTCTTCTATTTACAATTTGGTCCCCAGGCACGTGTGTCACATGCGTGCCTGGGTTTTTTATAGGGAGGCCCTCCAAAGTTCCAGAAATTACAAAAAAGGTCCCCGCACACAAGGAACAATTTCACAGGGACCCAGGTGGTTTTTCCTATTTGCATTTAGGTCCCTCCAGGGACCTAAATACAATATTTGTCCTTTTTATTTCTTGCATTTTTATTACAATTATGCTCCTGCATTGTTTTCTTCATAACTTGAGCATCGTAGGTCCAAATTGCATGATTTTAGTGTTGTTTTGATCCTTGTTTTGCCCTCTACATCTTAACATAATTAATTTTCTCATTTGTCACTGTTTTAAATGAAGCGATTTTTTATGTGATAAATGAGACCCTGCTCTCCTTGTGCTTGCTCTGATTGGTTGACCGTTTCAATGATAGGATTAAAATGACTCTGATTTCTTTTTATATTTTGTTGCTCATATTTTTTAGGGTACAATTGTAATCTTTTAGTATACATGTAACCTTGCATAGTTGTTCATCCATCACTTTAAATTGCATAAAAATTAACTAAAAAATGCATAAATCATGGCATTGCATTGTAATTCACATAGTGCATCTTGCAGACCTGAACTTGAAATTAATCCACATTGTGCTTCATGAAGCAAAATTCGATAAATAAATTAAGTAGTTGTGTCCTTGCGTTCGACCTTGATAGACTTGCCAAGTATAAATACTCCACAACATTCAAACGACTGTGGTTTTTGCTGAACCGAATTTGCCTCCTATACTACGATAATTATTCATTCTTAAAGAGGCAGATTTCACGTTCATGAAAGGGGAAGCGATGGTGGGTGCGGGCAAGGAGACAACTAGGGAGGGATGGCGGGGATGTAGTGCTAGGGGGGCTTTACAGGAGGGGCAACGATGGTATGGGTGGTAGGGAGGGCTGGACGGGGATGCAATGCGAGGGGGTGGGGGCTTTGCAGGAGGGGCGACGATTGCGACAGAGAGGCGACCAGGGAGGGCTGGATGATATGTAAGGTGGGGGGGATGGGGGGGGGGGGCTCATCACTTTAGGCTATTAGGCTCGGTCCTGGCGGGGGGGGGGGGGGTGCGACTCAGGGTATGGAGGAGGAGGTTGACGGGGGAAGACGAAGTCTGCCGGTCGGAGGTGGAGGCGGGGGCGAGAGGGGAATTGAGGTGGGTGCTAGAGAAGGTGGTGGTAGGAGGGGGGAGGAGAAGATGGATCTTGAGGGGGGAATGGACTCATTTGTAAATAATAGAATTTAAAGGGTAGAAAATGTAAAATATTTGACGGATACTATTATAGTTAACGGGAAATTGGATGGAAGCTAACACGTGGTTATATATGTAAGACTTAAGCACTATTGAGGGTTCTGGACGTAATTTGTGATTATGTAGGGTCATGATTGTAATTACAAAATTACTTAAGATTATGGGTGTAAAAATCCCTTTTTATTTCTGTCTATTAATCTTTTATGTACCTTTCTTATACAGTATCACCTCTTCTTATCTGTTAATTTATTATTCGGTACATCAGTACTTACTTTTGTGATGTTTGTTGTCCTCTCCATCAACCAATGTAGGGCTCGTAGCAATCCAAAGGTCTTCCTTGCAAAAAACCATGGAGAAGAACACCCTCAGATCCGCTCTCGTCTGATGTCCCTCGTGTTGAGTTGACCCCTTTGCCAGACATGGCATAAGAGAGGGACAATATGGCAAATGAAGAGAGAGACGAGTGCTAGGGGATCTTCCAACGCATCAGGTTCCGAGTGATCGAAGGCTAGGAAAATGATGATCAGGGGAGGTTCGGGAAATCTTTCGAGGCGTTCAATGTGGACATTATGAGATGTCAACCGGTTAGGGAGTCGTTAGAGGCGAGCGTGTGAATGGTCAGGGATAAGGATGACCGGATGTTCTCGACCTCACGCGAGGGCTCCCTGCTTTTCCCAACCGCTTCTTCATTATCGTTCACAGAGTCCTCTTGGTCTGTAAAATTTGTCAACGTCGCTGGCCCTGTAGGAGAAAGGTTCGTTCAGGTCCTCTCTACCACCACCCCTCGGCACCAAGGCCCTCGCTTTCCCTGAGGCCCGTGGAGTCTCCACCTCTTCCTTTGCAATATCCAATATGGGTCTGAAGCGAAGGATGACACTCCTTGATCTCGAAGCCACAGATGTCGATGATGACAGAGTTGTTGGGTAATCAATTACCTTTACCTTATATTCCATTTATTCTTCGCTAATATATGTTGAGACTGAATTATGGAGTTGTTTATGGAAGGTAGGGATGAGCATCGGGCCGGGTCCAGTATGGCCCAACCCGAGCCCGGTCATGACTGTGGGCCTTGGGGGTCGGGCTTGAGCCCAAGTTTTTTGATGCTTTGAAGCCCAAGCCCGAGCCCGACCCGCAAGGGAATGGGCCGGGCTTGGGTCGGGCCAGCCCATTACCAATCTGACTTATGAATATTGTTACTTAAAATCCCACTTAAAAACATAAACAGAAGGTTAATTATATTTTATATTATTATGCAGTTTTGACACTTATTTTCTTCTTTATGATTTATTCATAAAATAAAGAAACTTTCTACATGAAAGTTGTAGATAATAATAATAAAAATACAAAATTAAGTTTGTACAAAAATAATATACAGTGTGCATTTTATACACAAAATAAAAAGCCAAAAACCCAACTTCACACACCCATATCTTTCAAATAAAAACTCAAAACATAGCAAAATCTCTCTAAATGTATGTAACTTTTCACAAGCAATTTAATGGTGGTGGGTTTATTTTTTTGGAGTTACTGTGTAGAAGTTAGGTTTTGGTCCCCTATTGTACAATATACCGATTAAAAAATTCAATTTATTCATTCTTTATTATTTTTACAAATTTTTATTTTATAATTTTGTAAACATTATTTATAATACATGTATATATTAAAATTAAAATAAAACCAAAAAGAAAATGCAAAATAAAATAAGTCTATGAAAATACATAGACACAATACCTATGTTCTTATATGTATATAAATAAAAGGGGAATACATTCTTTAATTCTTTATAATATTGTAGATATTATACATATTTTATTAAAAATACAAAACTAAAATAAAACTCAATAAAATACATTAAAATAAATAGTATACATAAAACATAGGTAAAACACCTATAAATATACATACATAATATACTTATCTATTTATTGAAGTGTACAAACATCATAAAAATAAAATAAAAATATATTTATACTTACAAAAATAAGTTATAAATATATAAATAAAATAATAAAATAATAAAATAAAATATACAAAATAAAAATAAAAATAGAAATACACAATATATATATATATATATATGAATAGACCTATAAATAAGCCATTAAAAATAAGGGTTTAATGTGGCTGCCCCTAAGGGGGAGCTAACTTGGCTCCCCCTCGTCATTTCGCTCATTTTTTATTTTTTTTTGAAAATTTCTTCCATGAATATTCATCACTATATCTCTATATTATGCTATTAAAATTTCGTGCGAAACAGAGTCTCCTACAGACTCCATCCAGACATGCATTTTTTAATGGTAACATAATTGCTAAAAATGACCACGTCTGGATGGAGGTCGTATGAGTCTCTGTTTCACACGAAATTTTAATAGCATAATATTGGGCTATATTGATGAAAATCCACGGAAACAATTTCAAAAAAAATACAAAAAATGGGGAAAATGGGGCGGGGGGAGCCAAGTTAGCTCCCCCCTCAAAGGGCAGCCCCATTTTACCCTAAAAATAAACTTGTAATAAAATAAGCCAAAAATAAAAATCATAATAAAAAAACTACATAAAATAATAAACATTTTTTATTTTATACTCAAAAATAATAAAATC
The DNA here is from genome assembly GCA_037367405.1 of Ottelia alismoides. Taxonomy (NCBI): domain Eukaryota; kingdom Viridiplantae; phylum Streptophyta; class Magnoliopsida; order Alismatales; family Hydrocharitaceae; genus Ottelia; species Ottelia alismoides. The sequence goes on along the minus strand of JAZKJV010001090.1, from coordinate 1,355,086 downwards.
ATTTATTATTTTAAAATAATTATTTTCGAATAAAATTGCTATTTTGTCCTGTAGTACGCCTATGTGGACTAATGGCAGGCGGAGGAAAGTTGACCATGGTCAACTGTCCCATCCAATCTCTGACTCGTCAGAAGTGTATTTCCCCCCGATTTCAGGCATTTTTCCTGGTTGATCTATCCATCATCCATCCCCGATCCCTTCATGAAAAATACTCTCTAATCACCCGAGATTCTCGCTAAAATCCTGGAACCCTTGTACATATTGTCGATTCGTTAATATCGACCCGTTAATAAGGGTGCATATACATGTGTGTAAATAAGTACCTCCGCCTTCCTTCTCAAATTTGGTCATCTTCAACCCTTGAAACCACGTATCCTCGGCCAAAGCGAGCTTCACCGTGACAGAGGGAGAACCCCTGAGGTTCGCGGCGGTCGAAAGCGGGCGGAGGTGCACCCACGACCCCTGCTCCGGTTGGCTACCCGGCCAGGTTCGAGCTGCGTTTTTGATATTTTTAGATAGCTTTCAATTCCAGAATTTTATTTATGCAGTTAGTTTAGTCATTAGTCGTAGGATCAACTTAGCTTAGGTGATTCATAGTTCGCCGGATCTCCGCTCGGGCGAACCCTTTGCACCGTGCTTTGCGTGTTCCCGGCTCGCCTTTCCATCTCATTTCATTAACCTGCCATTTCCCTATGCTTTGCATCATTCCATTCCCCCAGATCCAACGTGGATCTGGAGATCCGACCTCCCTTCTCCGCCCTTCGTCGGAGGTTGCTACCCACTCCACCTGACGCCCCCCTTCACTTAAATAAGGCCCCCAGGTCCGTCGTTTTGTTGTGTGCAATCTCCATGCAGGAACTGAAGTCCAGAAGACTTGCAAAGGAGTCGATTTTTGCAAAGAACGAGGCACCTGGGCACCAATATATTCATCGATCTTAGCGAGCACAACGAAGCTCCAAGTGCCTAAGTCAAGGAAAAACCGCACCTAACATGCTTCTATTAGCGGGGGAAAACATCTATTAATTTCGCTAAGTGAAGCGATGTCTAAGTGCATCTTGAATTATGTGTGTCCTACCTACGATCAAACACGTAAAATAAAAGTGTGGGCATAGCTCAAAGAGCCGTGTGCCTGGTCCTAGGTCGACACTCAAGTGGGATGGTCCCCACACAACCATGGAGAGCTTCGTTCATTTACACGTACGAGTCTCCGAATGAAGACCACTATAAAGACAATTATTACTATAACAATAAAAATGCAAGACACATTTTTTTCTTCGATTTTTCTTCAAAATTGCTTCTGCGGCTCCTCGCAGCGGGGAACACATGCTCCTCGCCTCCTTGAACACCAAGGGCCCTGCCACAAAAACAAACGTTAGATATCAATCGAAAAAATTTTAATGATGCAAGACAACATGAACAAATTGACCTATGAATTAAAAACAAACCCTTAATTAAATAAATAAAAATCTAAACAAAACAAAAGATGAGTCGTGTCCCCGACAACGACGCCATTTGAAAGACCCGAACTTTACCCTCTTAATAGTGCAGAATTAACCACTTTCGTTGCAGTAGGATAAAATCGAGTTGAGCCTCTTTAGCATTATTTAGATTTAAATTACTTAGATTAAGTGATGAATTAAAAATTCATAGGTCAATGAATGCAGGTGAAGACACGACACGATGCATAATGAAACACGAGAAAGACTTTTTTTATTTGCTTTTAAAAATGCAAGGAAATCTAGTTGAGGACAAATGCATGTGGACAATTTATGCCCTGATCAGATGAGAACAAATCAAGCAAGAAACTTAGATCAATTTCAGAATCAAATAAAGAAGCAAGTTCCATTGATATATTAAGGCTAGGCATGCAAGTTATTACATAAGTGAGTTAAAAATGTAACATCAGAATGTCAGAATGTCAAAACAGATATTAAACCATGCCATTAGAAAGAGAAATAAACCGGCTTCGAAATGCCACTGAAATCAACTCGATCGGAGCTAGGATGCTCAAGATATTCACAAATGAAACCAGGGGCATAAATGCAAGAAAAACATGAACTAAATAAGCAAATAGGTCCCTAGAAGGACTAAAATGCAAATAACAAAAGTCGCAAGGCTTCCCTGTAAATTAACCACACATACGGGGGTATATTTGTAATTATTAAAACCTACAGGGGTTTGAATGCAAAATACCCCAGGAATGCATGGTTATCACGTGCAATCTGGACCGGTATGAAATTTAAAGAAGCTCCGTGGGCCTCCATGTAAATTTCCCCACCTACACGTGACGAGCACGTGATGGGCGAGGCTCAGCGTGGAACGCAGGCTCGAAGGAGGCTCGGGGTTTCTCTGGTGCTTCAGCTGCTGGGCTCGGTGTCAAAGGCAGGATCGTGAGGCTCGGGGATGTCCGAACCCAGAGGTGTGGTGCTGCCACCTAGCACTGACATGTGGCTGTGCTTAGACCGTCTGATCAAGGAAGATCAGACGGTGGCTGAATGAAGACGGGGTAGCGGCGTGGCTCTATGATGGTCGTTCAATCTAGTAGATCTGACGGTGGCTGTAGCTTGCGATTGTGGGCGACATGGCCGAATGTGGGCCGTTGGATGGATACCGGGGAGGTGCATCCAATGGCATATGTATCTTCATCCTCCTCTGCGACTAACGGCAAAGTCAGGCCTCCGGTGATGGGCTCCTCACTCCGCCACTCCTTTTTGGCATTGATGGTGCCCCATGAAGCATCTGGAATGATCATCGACGAAGCTGGAAGTACGGGTGAAGTGCGGAAAGGTCTGGAGGAGGCCATCAACGCTCGGATGCAGGACATGGAGCTTGCTAGATTGCTCCGGCGAGAGCTCCGACCATTGAGCAGTTAAACCCCTGAAACATTAGAACTAGAGCCAAAGCTCTGTGCGTGCAGTGATGTGAGTGGGATGGAACGGGAGCCTATGCGGATGGAGGACATGAAGGCTCGATGCTCCTCCGCCGTGAAGGGCGGAGGAGATGGGTCATAGGTGGCCGGGCTATGGAGAAGGGAAGATAGATGGCTAGTAAGTGCGCGCGAATGTAGGAGGAGTGATGAAGCTCGGAGGATGTTTAATGGAGGGTGATAACAATGAGGTTTGCCTAATTAAATCAGAGAATTTCAAAGAAAATACAAGAAGAGATCAGAGAAGCTTACCTGAAGGCTGGCGGAGGAATGGCCTGGGCTTGAGCTTCTTAGAGAAGCTCGATGTCTTCGCACGTCGAGGTCGGCCGACCTCGGAGCTTGAGCGAGGCTGAGCCACCGTGGCGTAGTCGCGAAAGCTGCGGGTCTTCACCGGAGGCATAGGTCATCTTCGCTCAATCTATCTCACCTCCCCCTGTCACGGGGAGGTGGAGTAGGGCTGGGCCTAGCCCCTCGTAAAGGTGGACACTGTGGAAGTGAGGCGGAGATGGGTTATTTGAAGGGGGGTCCGATGGTGGGCGACGGACTTTGCGGAGGTGATAGGGAGCTGGTTAGGGGGAGATGTGGCCCGAGTGGGAGACCGCGAGGAAGGTGGATAATCGTGTTATGACATGGGAAGGTCGGAAAGCGGAGATGATGGCTGAGAGGGCGGCGAAAATAGAAAGGGGGTGAGGTATGCATGAGGTGGGCGACGCGGGCGAGGGGGTCGTTCGGAGGAAGAAGATGATTCCTCGAACGTTGGATCTAGCGATCCAACGGTATGGATGATATTCAAATGAAGTAAATCACCCTAAACAGGGATTGGTATTAATCGTGATGAACCAAATGCTAATTTTTCAAAAATAGAACCCAAATGTCTGATCTTGGAGACTCTTCGATGCCCACCACAAAGGGACTTGCAAGTGTTGTGTAAAGTCTCTCGCTGTGCTCGGTTCCAAGTCTAAGTAATTAATAATTTAAATTTGATTAAGTTCAAATGTTGATACTATAGGAACACGCTTCTATTAAGTGTTTGTACCTAATTTACCGAGCAAGCATTCCTAAAATGCTAAGGGCTCATTCAACAAAACAAATGAAAATAAAGCGAAAAAGAAAAAATGCAGAAAGCAAAGAAAATAAGGGTGAAGAAAACATGGAACAGACAGTGAGCCCCCAAGTGTATAAACACGTGGTAAAGTAGGCCCGAATATCTAGTGTGCAGTCCACTTGTATTATTACAAATAATAATGGAAATAAAAAATGTCACTCTCTCACAAAAATAAAAAGAAAAGTGTACTATGCTAAAAGCCTCTCTCTCTCTTGCTCTCTCCAAGTGATCCACAAGAGGAAGGATCACTCTCCTCGTAGCTCGGGTGCTCCAACCACCTAAGAGGTCTCCTTTGCCTCGAGGTCCCGCGCAGGAAAAATAAAAGAGAAATGATTAGCACATATAAGCATTTATATCAAATAAAGATAAAATAGAACAAGAAAAATAATGAAGTAAAAATAACACACAAAAATCTTTCCTACGCATTGCTTCCCTTCAACAACATCATTTGTTGACTCAGATCTTACAATGGTCTAATGTGGTCTACACAAGGTGAGACCTACACTGTCGTTGAGGCGACCACTCACGAAATCCAAATTTAAAAATAATTAACCCACAAACAGATGAAGCAAACGAAATTAAAATGTGGATTTAAAATTTATTATAACTCTACAAATAATGTGTATAGGTGTAAGTATGTGTAGAGGTCGAACACATGGAGCAAGGGGAATATATTAAACCAATTAACTAAAAAAACAATCAATGTATTGTTGTGTTTTTAAAGGGATTTTTGGGTTTTAATGGCTTTTCTAATATGTATTTTTTGGAATTTTTAATTTATATTATTTTTTTATTTTTGATTTTATGATATTTTTGTATTTTTATATTTTCTGATTTTTAATTTTGTTAGTAACTAGAGGTAATATATATAACTATATATAGAAAATATAGTAGACAATATATATAATAGGGAAAATCAGAAAAATACCACAAGTACAGTCCTTTTTATGTTTTAGGGTATTAAAAATATTTCTGGGATTTTTATATATTATTATTATAAAATGAGTAAATATAGGTAAAAATATGAAACATAGGCTAGTATATATATATAAATATACCTATAAATATTCAAAATGCATGAATTAATTTCTTTTTGACTTTTTAGAATTTTACTCTACTTTTGTGATTTTTATTTGAATTTTCTCTCTTTTTGAATTGAATTAAAATAGGAAAACAATGAGCAATAATATGCAGCTAGGTTGTTTTGGAATTTAAAATTAGATAAAGTCCTAAAATTTTCCAAAACAAATTTTAATATATAATATATATAATAAATAAAATCCAAAGATAGAAAATGGGATTTTTGATTTTTAATGATTTTTTAAAATTTCTAAGGTTATAAATGGTTTACAATTTTTAGGTTTTTCTTTAGCATTTTCTGTGATTTTTGTTCTATAGGTGTATGATACAATAATAAACAACTCTTATTTTTTTAAGTATTTTTCAAAATATTTTCTATTTTGTATGGTTATTTTAATGCAAATAGGGAATAAATGGAAAGTTTTTGAATTTTTAAATATAGGATAATATTTTAATGGGCATAACGAGAAAATATATGTGATTTAATATATTATTAGACACTTAAAATAAAATTCCTATAATTTTTAAATGTAGGATGTTATTTTTAATGCTAAATATTATAATAAATAAAAAATGCTACACTGGCAAGGAATGAAATGCAAATAAAATTAAGTAAAAATGCAATTCAAAACACAATTTCGAAGTCCAGGGGCCTCTGTTTAATTTTTTCACAAATATTCAAATCATTCATTACTATCACGGGTATAAATGCAATTTACATAATATGGTAGGGCATACATGTGAAGATCCCTAAAAGTTTTGAATTGGATTCCAAAATTAATGGACTGAATACTAATACAAAAGCATGGGGGTCCTAAAAAAATCCCACCACCTCACGTATATGAGCATATAAGGTGACGTGGAAAGGGACCTAAGTGCAAATAAGAGTTATACGCGGGTCTACTTGCAAAAGAACCAAAATTTTTTACGCTACAGATAATATTTATGGAACAAAATTAAAATACAAAAATCAGGGGTTATGTAGCAAATTTACCCCCTAATGGCGCTGGAGGATAGTTAGATCGACTTCACTTGCCACATGTCACGCAACGGATGGTGGATGACGCTTTGCTCTAGAGGGCTGAGATTAAATCTCAGCTAGAGATCTAATGGCTGCTAGGAGATCAATCCTACAACACCTGGAAGACATAAAGGAGACGCTCGATCAGACGGCGGAGAAGCTCGGAGAAAGATCAGGGAAGAATGCCTGAGTTGGTGAGATTCGATCCGTCCTCCCAAGCGACTCCAGCGATCTTGGGCACGACAAAAAAGGCTTAGAATCTCCCTGGAAGCATCCGGGAGCTGCTGGAGGCATCAGATGGGTCCGAGAACCTGAAGGCCAGGGAAGCTTCGGGGTCTAGGTACTTCGACTGAACTAATAATTGACCTACAAGGGGATTTTTGGGCCTCCAAAACCTGCAGAAAATCTTAACACACAAAAGAAGGGGTTCTGGGGGTCCTTACAGGTCTGGAATGGGCGCGGAGGAAGTCAGGCAGAGCTCTCCTGGGAGGTGGCAAAGGAGGAGAGTTGATTCCTCGATCTGAGCAAGATCGAGGGGGCTGTAGGTGCCTGAGATGTAGAAGAAATGAAGGGGAATGAAGTGGAGGTAGTCTTATGGTCGGGGGATGGACAACGAACTATAAATTTGAAATTATACAAAATAAAGTGAGCTTTTAACTAAAACTAACACCTAAACTACTCTAATCTATGTTATAAGAATAGAAAATGAGCTACAGCTAGGGCTCTACCTCAAAAAATGAAGGAGCCAGAGGAGCTCCACTGCTGGTGGTCGACGGTGCCCGGATCTCAGCCTCCATTCATCTTCCTCCATGCCAATGAGTCCAGCGAGACTCCTGCTGTCACCAGGAAGTTACAAGAAATGAGAGTCAGGGATTTTTAGGGGCTAAAGGAGATCAAATTTCGAAAATGGGTGGAGGAGATGTATATGTACAAGAGGAGGTTTGACTAGGTTTCCTAATCGTAGCATCGCCCCACCGATCGAGGAGGTGCTCCAGCGAGAAAGACCAAGGATCGAGGCACAAAAACGATGAAGGATCCGATCCCTAAAAATGTAAGATACGATGTGAGTATAAATTAAGGAAGACAACGACCTACTCCTGCCAGACGCAGACCTCAGCGAGAGCGGGGAGTTGACCGAGGTCAACTCCGACCACGCCCCCATTGGTCCACGTAGGACAAAAAGAGATAAAATAGACTGGAAATTAATTAAAAATTCACATTCATATAGTAAATGATTTTATTTATTTGTAGTCAAAACATAAAAAATATTTATTATTTTATTTAGTATTTTATTATGATTTTTATTTTTTTACAAGTTAATTTATTGTATGTTACTTTTTACAAGTATAAATATATCTAAATATACCTATATAGTATGTATTTTAAAATTTTCTATTTATATTTTATTATTTTTCCTATATATTTTATATATTTATAAAATATTTTAGTATACCGAAATATATTTTTGTTATATTTTTCTGAGGTGATTTGTATACTTAAATAAATATATGTATTTATAATATAGGTACATGTATGTGTATTTCATCTTTGTATGCTTTATATTTTAATGTATTTTTAATGACATTTATTTCTTCTGATTATGTAAATATACTATAAATAATATTTGCAAAATTATATAAATATAAGAATATGAAAAATACAAAAAAAATAGATTATTGTATTCAGGTATACTGTACAATAGGGGTTCAAAACCTGACTTTTGCATCTTAATTCCAAATTGAATGAAACCACCTTTATTAAATAGCTTATTAAAATTTATATATAATTAAAGGTGATTTTGATCAATTTTGGTAAAATATGGAGGACATACAGGTTTGTGAAGTTTGGCTTTTAGCTTTTCATTTTGAGTGTCTGGGGCACATTGTGCATTATTTTTTCATGAAATCAATTTTGTATTTTTCTATGTATTTTTATTTACAACTTTCATATACAAGTTTATTGATTTGAATTGTAAATAATAAAGAATAAAATAGGTCTCAAAATGGTTTATTGGAGAATTAAAATTAGGGTTTTATTGTATTTTGGCCCTTATCTCCCCTTACTTTATTCCTTCTCGATTCAGTCATGATGATGCCTATGTCTCGGGATTTAGGGTCATTCAATACCTACAGTATTTTATTTTTTTCTTTTTTTATTTATTCTTTTATTTTGGTTTTAAATATAATATTTTATACATTATTTACATTGTAAATAATATATGTTATTTTATGTGATGTAATGCTATATACATGCATTTAGATATGATTTAAAGGCCAAAATGAAAGAATAAAGGTAATGAAATGGATATTCATCAAGAACTTAGAATACTTTTGTTTCTTTAAATAGAACTTCACTTAGTTAAAAATCAGGAACTTGGAATAGGCCTTTGAATTAATGATTTGTTGGAACCTCACTAGAATTAGGTTTTAAGTCTCAACAATCCTCAAGTTCCACAAATCCCTATTCATGTTCACTTCAACAGCCAGCTCAGATCCACCCATCCATCATGCGAACTATTCAACCTTGAAGTCAATTTCTACTACGTATGAAAGGTGTTGGCTCTTTCTGCTTGAGGAGGAGAAGAACCGACCACTCCAATAATACAATCCCATTGCTTCCTCATCTAGCTACTCTTTCATCGAGGAGGGGGGGTATTCCCTTTTGAGTTCATGTACGTGTTGTGTCCGCAATCGAAAGAGGAAAGAAGATAGAAGAATGAGAAAAGAAGTGGAGTGTTGCCGGTGTAGTCACATCTCCTGTGAACCTTGGTCATTTTATCCAAGTCCCCACTAAGATATGCTGGTTGTCTGAAGCTTGGAACATTGTGGTCATTGATATACTTGAGAATTTAGCTTCTTTTTGGTATTTCCCCGACGGATATATATGAAGGATATTGAGAATCTTCAAGCGCATCACTGAAGCGTGACGATCGTATCTACTAATGCGATAGGGGCGACTAGTCGCACTAGTTGCAAGGTGCATCGGAATTTAAAATTTTTTAAAACACATGATGAAACCACATGATCACAAGAACATTTCTTGGATCATTTCATCAAACCACAAAGTATTAGAAATACCTCTCGAAGCCTGGTTGCGATCACGAGATCTCTAAAGCAAGAGATCCTCCTGTCTCAAGTCCGATCCATGAAGACAGCACTTGCGGGCGCAATGATGAGACGCATGAATCCCGCAATCCTTAACGGAGATCCAAGCCTCTAATCCCCTGATTTTGTCCAACGAAATCCGTCGTCTTCCTCTAGAGCAAGCAACCCCAAAGAAGATGGAGATCCTCGAGTAGTCGAAGGTGAAGGCGAGAAGCTCTATCTCTCAACACATAGATGGACGTCAACCTTAGAGAGAGGGAGAGAGAGGACGAGAATGAGAGAGAGAGAGAGAGAGAGAGAGAGAAGAGTAGGCGTGTACTCTATCTAGTCACGTATGATGATGTACACTTAAGGGCAAGGGTTTACCTCCTTATATATTAATTTGGGATCCAATGGATCTCAGTCCATGGCACACATGGATCCAACGGCTATGATAATTTATGTGTTAATCAACGACCATGATTGTTGTTGGTTAAAAAAACCAACAGCAGTAATTTATATTAAATTTAATATATGTTGAATTATTATCAACATAATTTAATTAACATAAATTAATTATTAAGAGATAATAAGATAACAAAATAAGAGAGACAACAAACCACCTTAAAAATAGGGGGCGTCACCTATGACTAAGTCATAGGAGACGCCACCTTTTTTGGTGGTGTTTTTGTCTCCTTTTTATTTTATCCTATTATTTCTTAATAAATTGCAATAACTTTTATTGCAATAATATCCACCAAATTAATTCCAAATTAATTTGTGAATATTTCAATCATGCCATTGAAAAATATGTGAGTCATATTCACATCCCAAACTAATTTGTAAATTACATTTCCAATTAATTAATTAATGTGAATCTAATCCACATTAATAATTAACAAATGCTATTTACAATATTTCTCTCTCTGATATATTATAAATCCCATTTATAATATACACAGATATTCTGGATAGCGCTATCCACGATCTGCTTATCCTTGACAATTAAATCTCATTTAATTATCTTGGATAATCATTCTCACAATAAGAATCTTATTCATATTATACTTGATAATTAAATCTCATTTAATTATCTTGGACAATCATTCTCACAATATGAATCTTATTCATATTATACTTGATAATTAAATCTCGTTCTCACAATATGAATCTCATTCATATTATACTTCATAATTAAATCTCATTTAATCATCAAGACCTTCTTGCTTGGATACTAAATTCATCAAAGGAATTATTCTTGAACTCCTTTAAGAATAATGTGCCTTCTCTGCAGATACTTGGAGATAAGGACAGGGTGATTGTATTGTTCCACGTATAATGACTTGGATGTTGAGATCTCGTCTCAAATCTTGATCTAACAGACCTCCCACAGATGCTTGATTAAATCAAGTCCGTATACTTAATTTTCCCATTGCATCTGAATCACATTTAGATCAATGTCCAACACTTGGACTAAGATCAAGTTACTTCTCTACTGAGAGGAGTCACTAAAATTCAGACATGTTTCATCACTCCCTCGAACTGGAAGCATGGTTATACAATCGTTTATGATCACATCACCCTCAAGTATTCCCAATACCTGCACATCCTGCATACTGGAAGACCAATGAACAACCTGAAGATGAAGATCAATTTTACACTGTCTTCTTCAGGGTTTGATCACCAAGTTTCTCAATCTTGGTCATTGGGAATCGGTATCGATCATATGCTTTCCCAAAGCATATATCATACCTTCAAATTCTTGTCATTCTTGCAAAGCACGACAACCATGCATGGAATTTGATCGGTCCCAATGCCTCATGAGTGAGCTCATGTCTTCCGGTTCATAAGTGAACATGTATGATCCCTTTTGAGAGATCATATTACTCATATGTCCTTGCATGCACACCAGCTCGCTGATGTATAGACCTTGGTTAGGTCATCAACCTACTGGTCTGCCAAATGTACACACTCAGAAATATAGTAACACATCTGTCTCCGATCAGAGGATGTGTGCCTATGCTGTGATAGCATTCAACATAGGACTTAGGTTATCTCGATCTCATTAAGTCAACCCTTTATCCTAACTAATCTGACACCTCCGAATCACTATTCCCATGCAGAGGACCTGCATCAAGAGGTCGATCAGATGTCTACCTATGTGAGAAAGGATTGCCATCTCCTACTCAGGTTGGAGATCCTCTCTTAATAATCATTTGACGGTGCTTGATGAGTCCTCAATCTAACCCTTTAGATATTCATCCAAGCACCAGCCTCTATGATTCATTTAATGAATCAACAACTATATGATCATTAAGATGGCCATGGTACATAACCCTAATTGTACAGAGGGACCTATTATGCAAATTAGTTATTCTTCATTTCAGATTAGGGAATGATATTTGCAATAACATTTATTGCATATTGGCTTGCCGTGGGCTCGCATGTCCAACAATCTCCCACTAGCCCAAAGAGCCATTAATGGGCTAATCATTTAAACCCACACTCATGTGACAATCATAGGCTATTTAAAAAATAGCTAGGTAAGCTGATCAATCACTCTGTTGCCACGAGACTATGCCAAGTCCTTTTACGTCACTTGCATATCCCCAGTAACAACGCTCGCATCTAATGCGAATGTTGCATCTAATGCAACCAATACTCAATCTTGTCAGTCATAGTGTCCATGACACTACAGCTTAGAAATTATTATTATAACCAGTATGTAATTTCTATTATCCTTATCAGAATACCCTTATCCCTGGAGATCTCTATCTCCTAAGGTATTCACAGTTAAGACCTTTAAGATCTCCATCTAAAAGTCTTAATTTCTTGAAGATAAGACTTAGAGATCACTATCTCTAAAGCCTTGTCATCTTTGAAGATATTGTTATTACTGCAATCAAGTGTTCTATCTCCATAGTAGGATTAGTAACAGTTTACTACTCCCACTTCATGGCAGACTTTTGGCTTTTGTACACATCTAGCATACTTTCAGCTTCACGTAACTGATGCACAAAAAAGGGCAACCAATTTTAGCATTTACTCCCTCAACTCTTTGAGGTGCTATCCCTTTAGATAGGTCGGTACCCAATCTTAAGGGAAAGAAGTCTTTCTTGAAATTTCCAAGAAAGTGGAACATGTCCAAGGTATACTACAAATGTGACAGTCCCAATACCCTCTTTTCTTTGCTTCTGAATACCTTGAGAACTAAGATCCAGGAGTCATCTTTTGAGATCATATCTCAAGGTATGGAATAGCCAGATCATAAAATACTTATTATCATCCTTATATCATTCCAAATGATTAGGATATTATCTACATTTAGCACGATGAACACAATGACACTCCCACTAAGCTTCACATGGTTCATCAAGATTCTATCTGAGATTATAACATTTATAATTTCATCAAATCTTATGTTCCAACAACAAGAAGCTTATTTAAGTCTATAGATGGATTTCTTTAGCTTTCAAACCTTACTTTCCTCAATCATGAAGCCCTGAGGCTACTTCATGTGAATATCCTCAGAGAGATATTCTTAGAGGAATGCAATCTTGACTTACATCCTGAAGATGCAATAGTCAAGTTGTGTAGCTAAGGCTAGCAATATTATGATGATTTTAAGTATGGTCACCGAAGAGCAAGTCTCATTGCAAGCAATGTCTTCTCTTCTGGTGTGTAGCTCATGGCTATGAACCATGCTTTGAAGGTCTCTACCTTCTCATAAGGTTCCCTCTTTCTCTTGAAGATTCATTTACACCTTAATGGGTCTAATCCTTATAGGTGGATCCTCGAGGGTCCATATACAACACTTGTACATGAAGTCTACTTTAGACTTTATTGCTAATATCCATCTTTCCATGTCATGATCCTCAGGAGCTTCATCACATGAAGTCCGATGATTGTCAGACTTTACTGATACATGGAATACATCCTTAAACTCATTTGAAGAAGTATTAGTGTTTCATCTTTAATTGTTTTTTTAGTTCCGGATTTTTAGAAGCCTCATTATCTTCTAAAGATTAAATGAGTTCCTACACTTCATTTTCATCTTGATTCTCAAGAGAGTCATCCTCTAGGAATCACATTATCAGAGATGAGATCTTTTAAGAATCTCAGAGTCATAAAGTAGGTATCTAATACCATCGTTTATTTTCCTAAGGAAGTAGCCCTCTCAAGTGCTAGATTCCAGCTTACATGCATGGAACCTTATTAAGGATATATATTGTAGTCTCTACTACACATATATACCTGGAAACTAAGGGATAATTATGCTAAAATTCATCATTGATCAAATCATGTCACACATGATCCAATTGTATCTCCTTACAACTCCATTGAGTTTAGGTGTGTTAGGAGGATTGAGATAGAAATGATATTCATATCTTCATAAGGTATTCCTTGAATTCATCTAATAGGTACCTGCTACCTTGGTTAGATCAAATTCATTTAATCTTCCTTCAAACTTTGGTTCTAAACTAAAATTATGAAATCTTTGAACATTTCAAAGGTTTCTCAGGTGAAGAGAAGAAATCTCATATCATACATAATCATCAGTAGATATCACATATCCATAATGTTCACCATGATATAGATGATCCACATACATCAATATGTATGAGATCCCGAATACCTTGACATCTTACATCTTTCCTAAGAGAAGGGTGTATTGGACATTCTTCAAATACAATATTCACAAGTATGTAAGATTTGAAATTTTAGATATTCTAAAGTTTCATATCTTACTAGTTTATTGATCTCATCAGCAGACATATGTCCAAAACTTGATGCTAAATCATTGTCAAATGATCTTCATCCTCCTATTGATCTTATAAAGGTTTTAATTTTCAGTATTAGAAATCTTAATGAACCATTCATTAAATTTCTAATTTAGTAGAGTTGACCAGATGCTAGATTATTATCTGAAATATATATCCATCATAACTCTTTATGATAGGTTTATTCCAGAATTCATGTTTATTTCCAACATTTAGAAACAAACAATGAGTGTATTCTAATATCTAGGTCATAGAGACATACTCTAAGACTAAGGCTCTCCCACTGTTAAGAAGTCTATCAATCCAACAGAGATTGTTGCAACAATTGCATCAATATCCATGTGCATAACTATAAACCTTAAGATCAAAATTTTCCAGTCTTCTAAAACATGTGAAACACATTGCAAGTGTTGATAGAAGATTGAGATACACTTATTAGACTTTATCTTATCAAATAAGCAAGTCAATTTCAATGATCAAATGTAGATATAGATTATTATGATGCACTATCTGAGTCCTTCTCTAAGGATTCTAGACAGACTTGATAGATATACTATCAACACATCAAGTTATTGCAGTATAGGCATTCATCCAATTCTTTGGATGTCATATGGAAGTCATAGAAGTATGATCAACTCTTTGATTATTCTTCTCATCTAAGGTCTGACCCATGCTTCCATTGTGCTCCCTTTATCTATAAGCAACCATTGCTTAAGACTAAGGATCTCTTATGTTAAATTCAAAAGAGTAAGAGCATTTCAACATTTATATATGCTTCATTAAATTCATATAATATGAATATTACGAAGCTTCATGAATGACTCGAGTAAAGATAGTAGAATGATGACACTCATCATATCTACATACATCTTAACTCTTAGAGACATTGGTTCAGGTATGTATTCAAACATTTTGAATACATCATCTCTTTCGAGCCACCATTCTGTAGAGAACCATGCCATTCATGATTAAATGTCTAGAGCAAATATGTATGTCAGAACATCTTCTTAGATTTTTATAAGGATTATTTTGACAATTGTGATCATCATCGACATGTCACTTCCAAAGTACACTCGATGAAAGATCAAGACTATAGAGACATACAAACCCTAAGGTGATGTCTTATTGTCTTATTTAATTGTCATTCCTCATTATGTTGAGGAAACTTGCACATTGCAACCACATACGTTATGCGTTCAATTGCAAGTACAATATCTGGATCATGAGTCCAATCCATGATATTTTACTGGTTAATATTGAGTATAATATTGAGTGGATTTAATGAAGGATTATCTAAAATAAGAAATTTGCATAACATAAGGGTATATATATTATATACATATTTTACTTTGATTTAAGAATTTTTATATCAAAGTTATCTGGCCTTGTCAACAATGAAAGTTCATTCCCTTAATCACTTTCAATGTAAGAGATATTCTTACCATTATATCTCTAGCAAGATCTGGGATCTCCTTTCCTATCTTCGTCACATCCCAATAATATGAGAACCTGCGACTCCGATAAAAAGAAGTAGGAACACATTCCGCCTTGCAAGTCCAACTTGCATTTCCCAATTCGGTCTTTAGAACCCGGGCCCACAACCCCTAAGGTGATGTTGACCCGTCATTAATTGAACCAACCGTCAACAATCTTAATACTCGTTATACGCAATCCAATATCACCCCAATAATATGAGGACCCGATATTGGGGTCACTACGTATACAGCCTTACTCTTTCGAGAAGCAAAGAACCCGATCCAAATAATTGTATATAGGATCCTGTCACTTCGGACATGCGTCTCTTATATACAACTTTTGGCGACGAATTTCTTTGCCTTGACGGGAGACCATGGATGTCACTTATGTGATCCTCTACCTCTTATTCAAATTATAATTAATTATCGTGAATCATATTCACATAATTAATTCTTCCAAGGGAAATACACATCTATTCATAATAGAGTGTTTTAATAGGATATAATTAATTCAATCACATTAAATTAATTATCATCCAATCTTCAATCAACAAACTTTGAATTTTACTTGAATAGTAGGTATAATATGAAAGTACGTATTATTTCGAATTTTAATAATTAGAAAAATATAATTTGATTTCTCTAGCATTATCGAGTCCCTACACGCTATCATGGCCAGTACCGACAAGAGTGGGACGGACCACATACGCTGCAACCCGCTATCCCAATGCTCTCTGACTAGACACCATATCCACCTCAGGAAAGGATAATGCCAGATAGATCATCATTTACTTTGAGATGCTCATCCGTCTTTCAACCAAAATTATACCATATAATATACATCAAAACAATTTTGATTATATTATAAGGACATTTGCTAAACAAATCCCCAATCCTATTCAAGCAAGAGGGTTTTGCATGTAAAAGTTGACCTACAACTATTGTATGATGACCTAGGGTTTTGTATGCAAATAATGTTTGTTGATGATTTCATATTAACCAATGATCAAGATCAACTATCTTATCATTATGGTTAGTGAGATGTCATTCAAGGAATTGATTATCATATTTAAATATTTCACAAATACTTATCAATAACCAATTTTAGAAAATTAACAATTAATTTTCATCAACATGTTTAAATGACTATCACAAGGTTCATGATCAAGTTTTGTCAATTTCCAGCAGTGACCCCTAATCACTAAAATTAACTTATCTTGATCAATTTAAATCCAAAATCCGCAAAATAAGTTTCCTAAGATTGCCAACTTGATTTAAAACAGAACCTAAGTGATATTTCACGCATTTCAAGGCGCATCAAAACCGTAATTAACAAATTAATCACGTTCAGATTTGCTGTCCCGCAACAGTGAATATACGCTTATTCAAAAGGCCATATCTTGAGCAAACGAAATCCAAATTTAGTAAACTCAGATCCTATGTTTTCCTTATTTAATGGGGAACAAAATTCATTTGAATATTACATGTTTAAACAATTTAAACAGTGCCGAAAAATCAATTAGACAGACGTGCGAAAAATTCAAATGCGATAAAAACTTTTGCGACCCTTTCAAACCCAAGTCGTCCTAGGTTCATGGATCATAACCAAAATCTTTTTCAACCTGGCTCTGATACCTCTTGAAGGATATTGAGAATTCTCAAATGCATCACGGAAACATGACGATCACATCTCATGCGATCGAGGCGATTAGTCGCACTAGTCGCAAGGTGCAACGGCATTTAAAAAATTTGAAAACACATGATGAAACCACATGATCGCAAGAATGTTTCTTAGATCGTTTCATCAAATCACAAAGTATTAGAAATACCTCTCAAAGCGTGGTTGCGATCACGAGATCTCTAAAGCAAGAGATCCTCCTGTTTCAAGTCCGATCCACGAAAACAACACTTGCAGGCGCGATGATGAGACGCGTGACTCCCGCAATCCTCGACAAAGATCAAAGCCTTGAATCCCTGATTTTGTCCAACAAAATCCCATATTCCCTTAGAGCAAGCAACCCCAAAGAAGATGGAGATCCTCGAGTAGTCAAAGGTGAAGGCGAGAATCTCTCTCTCAACACATAGATGGATGTCAACCTTAGAGAGAGGGAGAGAGAGAGGACGAGAATGAGAAAGCGAGAGAGAGAGAGAGTAGAGTAGGCGTGTACTCTATCTAGTCGTGTATGATGATGTACACTCAAGGGCTAGGGTTGCCCTCCTTATATATTAATTTGGGATCCAATGGATCTCAATCCATGGCACACATGGATCCAACGGCTATGATAATCAATGTGTCAATCAACGACCATGATTGTTGTTGGTTAAAAAATCAAAAATATTAATTTATGTTATATTAAATATATGTTGAATTATTATCAACACAATTTAATTAACATAAATTAATTATTAAGAGATAATAAGATAACAAAATAAGAGAGACAACAAACCACCCTAAAAAAATTAGGGGTCATAGGTGACGCCACCTCTTTTGGTGGTGTTTTTTCTCCTTTTTTATTTTATCCTATTATTTTTTAATAAATTGCAATAACTTTTATTGCAATAATATTCATCAAATTAATTACAAATTAATTTGTGAATATTTCAATCATGCCATTGAAAAATATGTGAATCATATTCACATCCCAAACTAATTTATAAATTACATTTCCAATTAATTAATTAATGTGAATCCAATCCACATTAATAATTAACAAATGCTATTTACAATATTTTTCTCTCTCTGATATATTATAAATCCCATTTATAATATACACAGATATTCTGGATAGCACTATCCACGATCTGCTTATCCTTGACAATTAAATCTCATTTAATTATCTTGGATAATCATTCTCACAATATGAATCTTATTCATATTATATTTGATAATTAAGTCTAATTTAATTAT
Organism: Ottelia alismoides; assembly: GCA_037367405.1. Taxonomy (NCBI): domain Eukaryota; kingdom Viridiplantae; phylum Streptophyta; class Magnoliopsida; order Alismatales; family Hydrocharitaceae; genus Ottelia; species Ottelia alismoides. The sequence continues at coordinate 1,336,707 of JAZKJV010001090.1, read as the reverse complement.
CTTGGACAATCATTCTCACAATATGAATCTTATTCATATTATACATGATAATTAAATCTCATTCTCACAATATGAATCTCATTCATATTATACTTGATAATTAAATATCATTTAATCATCAAGACCTTCTTGCTTGGATACTAAATTCATCATAGGAATTATTCTTGAACTCCTTCAAGAATAATGTGCCTTCTCCGCAGATACTTGGAGATAAGGATAGGGCAATTGTATTGTTCCACGTATAGTGACTTGGATGTTCAGATCTCATCTCAAATCCAGATCTAACAGACCTCCCACAGATGCTTAATTAAATCAAGTCCGTATACTTAATCTTCTCATTGCATCTGAATCACATTCAGATCAATGTCCAACACTTGGACTAAGATCAAGTTACTTCTCTACTGAGAGGAGTCACTAAAATCCAGACCTGTTTCATCACTCCCTCGGACTGGAAGCGTCATGATTATACAATCGTTTATGATCACATCACCCTCAGGTATTCCCAATACCTGCACATCCTACATACTGGAAGACCAATGATCAACCTGAAGATGAAGATCAATTTTACACTGTCTTCTTCAAGGTTTGATCACCAAGTTTCTCAATCTTGGTCATTGGGAATCGGTATTGATCATATGCTTTCCCAAAGCATATATCATACCTTCAAATTCTTGTCATTCTTCCAAAGCACGATGACCATGCATGGAATTTGATCGGTCCCAATACCTCATGAGTGAGATCATGTCTTCCGGTTCTTAAGTGAACCTGTATGATCCCTTTTGAGAGATCGTATTACTCATATATCATTACATGCACACCAACTCACCGGTGTATAGACCTTGGTTAGGTCATCAACCTATTGGTCTGCCAAATGTACACACTCAGACATATAGTAACACATCTGTCTCAGGTCAGAGGATGTGTGCCTATGCTATGACAGCATTCAACATAGGACTTAGGTTATCTCGATCTCGTTAAGTCAACCCTTTGACCTAACTTATCTGACACCTCCGAATCACTATTCCCATGTAGAGGACCTGTATCAAGAGGTCGATCAGATATCAACCTATGTGAGAAAGGATTGCCATCTACTACTCAGGCTGGAGATCATCTCTTAATAATCATTTGACGGTGCTTGATGAGTCCTCAATCTAACCCTTTAGATATTCATCCAAGCACCAGCCTCTATGATTCATTTATTGAATCAACAACTATATGATCATTAAGATGGCCATGGTACATAACCCTAATTGTACATAGGGATCTATTATGCAAATTACTTATTCCTCATTTCAGATCAGGGAATGATATTTGCAATAACATTTATTACATAACGGCTCGCCGTGGGCTCGCATGTCCAACAATATAATCTTTTTTCTGCCCATGCTTGGGGTCTTAGAAAATTGTTTCAACATGCCATCTCTCATCCGAAGATTTATTTCAACCCAACTCCCATCTTTAGACGTCAGCACCACTAGACAAGGATGAAAATTCACCACTAAAATGAATTGTTGTTCGAAACCCAATGCAAGTTGAGTTAAGTGCGGTGTGCATAAGTCCAAAATTGGTTCACAGTTGAAGAGCTATACGGATGACACCAGGTGTCCTATTTAGACAAGTTTAAGTTGAATTACGAACACAGTTCTATGGAACCCAAAGATTTAATTCAAAGACATGAAGAGTCTCAATTCTAGTTCCTAATAAAGTCCCTTTAGAATTAAGTGGATTAATGACTGAACTAAGCTCCATCCTTCAGACTTAGTTTCATTTGGTTCAAGAATCAATCTTGGTATGAAAAATGCTAATGAATGCAACTATTTTTTTTATGAAGTGATTTTTTCTATTTAAACTTTTTTTGCACTTTTTAAAGAATTTTGTAATTTTTAATGAGTTTTAAAACTTTTAGTTTTGTTGAAAGATTTAGTGAATTGAATCAATTACAAGAATTTAGATGTATTGTGTACATTTTTACAAAGAATTTTATACATAAGAATATACAAGTATATATAAGATTTGCAAAAGAATTTTATTCACATATTTTATGTAATTAAGAATGTATATATTGTATGTTATACATATTTATATACACTTTTTAAAGCTCTTTTTAAAACTCATATTTACAGTTTTCTACCAACTTTTAGAAACCCAAACTGTAAACCTATACTTTTAGAGCCATCTTATTAAAAATACAATAAAGTACGAGTTATGGCTTCTAAACTATATATAGCATATATATATATACGACATCCCCATACTTTGCATGAACTATGTATTCATAGTGACCAAGAAACGATAAAGGAAGACATAACCCGGGCTAAGTATCGACAAGTGAAAAGAGTACCATACTATAACGACTCAAAGAATAAATAAATGAATAGAAGTCAATCATCTCCTCTATACTTAGGATCAACTAATCCTAAGGATAGAAGGCTAAAAAACAAATATGATTAAGATCAAAAGAATGTGCACAATCAACTATTTGGCTTGTCCTCCTATACTTAGGGTAAAATATCCCTAAGTATAGAGAAGAGTATCAATAGTTGAGGGACAATAAGAGAGCAGATGATGCACAAAATAAAAAACAATCAAAGATGAAAATGAACTATATTACCCATCCCTCCCCTCTATACTTAGGATAAAGCACACCCTTAGTATAAGCAACAACAAGGATAATAAAACAGAACGGATATGAACATCATAATGTTTACATCCCCCTATATTTATGATAAAGTACATCCTAAGTACAGCAAAAATCCTAAGAGAAACCTGTGGTATAAAATAAGTGAAATACTGAATGAATAAAATAGAAAGCATGTATGTACAAGGTGAAAAAATGATTAAATCAAAATAGAGTGACTCAGAAGAAGACTTTTTCTGACAACGTCGAGTTATGGAATCAAGGAGGTGCACATCTACATTAGGGTCATCCTTAGATGTATCCATGTATGAATCTAAAAAAACCCCAATCTGAGTCGTAGATGCAAGACAACATAGTACTGTTATGAATGAGAACCGAACTGACTTCAAAAAGAAGAACAAGCTCCTCAGAATCAGAAATGACCAACTCAGAAACATCAGACTCACAAGAAGAATACTCAGAATCTTCATCCAATTCTCTGTTATAAGCCTTGTATTCATTCACTATAGACTCTAAGGTGGTCCAAAAGGAGAGGTCTAATTATAGAAAATTTTAATTAATATCATGTACTCCTCTTTACCTCAGAATTGTGTTCTAGCAAAGTTAAGCGGTCCATATGGGAACTCTACAATCAGACTCACCTCCGTATAAGGCTCAACAATGGAGGTACTCGCCACATTGGTGGGAGAATCGATAGTCTTCCTCTTCACCAGAGGTACAGTATGATGCTTGAATCCCCCGATGAAGTGTGTTGATCTATGGCATGGAAATCCTCAACATCATAATTCAACTCACTGACTTTATTTTCGATGCTCTTTTCTAATGATCCGCCATAAAAAAAAAGATTGGTCTAGTATATCCTTAGTGAAAAATGCCTAAAAAAGTATAATCAATATCAAACTCACTATAGTCAAAGTCATTAATCTCCCAATCAGGGTTCCTTTGGTCAGATGCACCAATAGTTACAAAGTTAGGCTCATTTCTCTCCCACATCTGAACCTATAGATCCAATCCTCACAATTAATGGAAGCCTTAGACAAGGTTAAGAATGAGTTCTCAAGGATCACTATAGACTAGAGTAATTCTCTATGGAACTCCATATCTAGGACAACAAAGTCCACCAAGTATTGCAAACCATGGAAAATTACGAAGACGTTCCTCCACACTCCCCGCGACCTTTTGATAAATTGGTCAGTTAGCTCAACGATCATCAGGGTCTTCTCAAGCCTATCCATATCAAACTCATGGAGGGAGGAGGTTGGGAGAATGTTCAAGGAAGAATCATCATCTAATATAGTGCGAGTAAAAGTTTTTCCATCAATGGTGCAACCTCCTATAGGTTTCTCCTTTAAAACTTTCTTTGTGGTTTTGAGGTTCCTAATGCCCATTGAACTGTCAAGGACACTACGTGTTTCTCAAAATAGTGATTCCTCTTCATACCTTTTCTTTTATGGGTACGGGGAGTCTTCAAAAATCTCTTGGTGGTAGGAATTAGGTCCAAGGCTGTTAGAAGTGGAAGCTTAAGAACTTTTCTAAATAGGTTTCCAACTCAGGGTGGTCACACTTTTTTAACTTTTTTTACTTTATAAAAGAGAAGAAAGAATGGAATGAAGACTCTTAGAAGAATTTCAACAGACTCTAAAGGACTAGAAGATAAGGAATCAATTGAAAAATAAGAAAGAATGAACTCCAGTTGTACAAAACTATGGGACTGGCTCTCTCCTGCTCCACTTCTTTTATTCTATTTTTGGTGTTTTTTCCTTTTCTATTTTTTGAATTTCTGTGCCTCCACTACATGGAGAATCAGAGTCTAATTGTGAATCTGTGTCGTTGCCTACTATGCACTTCTTGCTCCTAGATATCTCAATATCTGTAAGTTGTCTCTGAATGTCCTTGGAACTAGAAGGAATAGTACTCAACCACTCAGATTGCAATGGAGTATCTGAAACTGATCCATGCTCTGTGACAATGTTGGATATAAAATCTCTGAATGAACCCATCTGCTCCATACGAAAGTTAATTTGCTCATGCATCAAATGGACGAAATTATCGAATGCGAGACCATCTATATCTCTAATCTCAAAGTAATGATCCGCATCCATCTCGAGCTGTTGAAGATGCTCAAAATGATCAAATGAATTTGGAAAAATATGTTCTTGATGTAGCTACTCAAACGACTGGTCATGATACGGAAACTGAATCAACTGATAAGTTGTCCGAAATAGCATGGGCTCTCGCTCGATACCTTGGAATAGCTGAGGAATAGATATCCAAGGCTCCTAAACTACAAAGAGTGGGATCGACTCATAATACAGCTGAAAAATCAACAGAATATGTACCATCTCTGAAGACAAGAACCCTATAGAACTGTCTCAATGTAAATCCTTTGTATTGCATCAGTGTCCATATCGACTACCTGATGTGTGACACGTAAATCAATATGAGGTGGATCGCATCTCGGTGGCCTCGTAACTCTCTCGTGTGTTGTCTCAACGTCACAAATATCTCCAAAGAGAATCCAAAGTAATTCCTCATCAAGATTGTAGTGTGAACCGAGGCATCGACAATCGCATGATGCTCTGCAGTCATCCCTTGGTAGAAAATATGAACTAGCTCATATTTTGAGATTTCATCATCCATAAATCTCCTCAAAAAAATATGAAATTTGGGCCACATACCATATAATGGATAGAGGAGATCATGTCAAAAATATCTGATAACCAACCACATGAGATTGACTTGGCTAATGGAGTAAAACTTCCTCAAGAAAGCAACTCATAATGGACCCAAACTAGTTCTCTGCTTTTCTAAACTTTGGAATCATCTCGCAGCTCTGTCCTTGAGTGTCAAGGGAAAGGTCTTCATCATGGCATCCTTGGTTCTAATATCTTAATAGAATCGAGTATTGCATATCTCCTCAAACTCAAACAGGTGCTCCTATGTCTCTCGTGCAGCTTGCCATGGAGTCTCAACAATAACGATACGAATTTTGAATCAATAAGGAAAGTCGGTGAACACAATGTAGAAACTGACTTCGCTCTTAAATCATGTGTAAACTACTCAATCCACACTCTCATCTCAACAACTCATGGACTGACATCTCTCATATGATCTCTACTTGGATCACAGGTCTCAACTCTCTGCTCAGCTACCATAGGTGTAACTAAAGGATGACTCTGAATGACAGAAGATTAAGGAGTAGGAAGAAATGGAGACGATAAAGAAACATGAGAAATGATAGGAGAAGATTCTCCAGGATCGAAGTCATACAAGGAGAAGGAGACATAATAGGACTATGATTCGGGAAGAGAGTCATCCCAAATCGACCTTGATGAATGGGTAGATGAGTGAGAAAGAGGGTTTGCAGGAGCCAACCAAAGCGATCACCTACCCATCATTGTGACTCAAGAAAGGGTAAGAACGAAGAGGAAAATAAAAATAAAGAGAAGCAAAAAGACTCAGACGATAAGTGACTACTTGAACTCAAGACAAAGAACGCATGGACTCACACCGAGCTCAACCAAACACAATGCAAACTCCGAATTCACCTACTAAATACAGTAATGATCGTGAAAGCTTGGTTATTAATCTTTTCAATTTTAGAGTTAGGTGATCAATCAATTGTAGTAGCATAAACTTACATGTATAGTCTTTCCAATTTGGTCTTGATGTGTATATAATTGAATGTACATTAATTCAAAAGTGAGTATTTTTTAGGATTTTATTTGGACATTGTATGAGAGATATTAGCGTTTTTTCTGTCTTTTTTGAAATTAGGATTTGAGATTATTTTACATATGTACAAGTTAGTATTTTTTAGGATTTTTTATGGATTAAGATTAGCGATATGTACACAATGAAGTTGGTTTTAAGTTAAATTGAGTTAGCATGAATTAATTAAAAATACATGAAGTTAGGTGAAATATGAATATGAATATGAATGCAGAAATGAATGCCAATTTATGCAAATTAGTTATGAGTACATGGAAGTTAATTTTATGAAGTTAACATGTAAATGACCTAAAATTCTTAGGACGAAACTCTATTTTCAGCTAATTAAAGTGATAAATCACATATTCGTCAACCCCCTATACTTAAACCTTTCTCGTACCTGAGCAACTAAAAAAATAAAGAGGTGAAAATGAGATTGAGTTCCATACCAAGATCACGAGCAAAAGGTGAAAATGGAGCTAGACCTGACCTTTGGATTAATAACTTGGTGGAAATTTTGTGAAAATTAGGGTTTCAAAGTCAACAACCTCCAAGTTCTACACATCATTGTAACAGTTTTGGCTCAGAAGTCATCTTAGATCAATTCTCCTCTCAAAGCATACCCCATGAACATTGAACAACTGTCTCATGTGTGCGAAGGGTGTGAGTTCTTCCCATCAAGAATGCTAGACTACCACGTAAACCTCTCCTCCAATAACTCATCCTCGGGGAGTCAGGTATTTCCTTCTAAGTTCAGGTACGTGATGTGTCCACTATCAAAGGGGGAAGAAAATAAAAGAATAAGAAAAGAACTGGAGTGTGGCAAGTCTAGCGACATCTCCTTGTGAAGCCGGCCAGTTTAGCCAAGTCTCCACCAAGATCTGCAGGTTGTCTGAAGCTTGAACCTTTTTGGTCAAATATTTATTTGGTAGTTGGCTTCTTTTGGTATGTATCTTTTTTGGTTGCTCTTTATGGATCTTTTGTACCCCTATGGATATATAATCTTTCTTTCCGCACGTGTTTTGGGGTCTTAGAAAAAATTATGCAGCAGTCCATCCCTCGTCCAAAGCTCTATTTCAACATGTACTCCGATCTTTAGATCTCCATGCTACCAGAAAAGAGACTCACATAGTCTTCCAAAACCCCGTCGGAGTTGACCTAAGTTCATAATGCAAGAGTACATTTTAATTCCCTATTCAAGAATCGTACCCAGAATGAGGCGGTTGGGTTAGACACTAAGAGTCAAAGTCCGCTCATTGCCATGTGGAACTCAAAGAATTAAGTTAAAGACATGGAGCTTCTAAAATCCTATTTCTCGCTGAAGTTCCTCTAAAAATTAGGTGGATTAAGTCCAAGTCTAGACCACTCTCGATTTCTGCTCATAACTCGACAGAACTGGGCTTTTCACTAATGCAGATGCATGGAATGCTAAATTAAGTGCAGATGTATGGAATGCAACCACTTTTTTTTGAAGAGGTTTATTAATGTAAGATTTTATGCAAAATGAATAAGAAGCCAATTTTCAAAACTTTTGTTACACACACTATTTGACACAACTGTGTTAGTTGCACTATTTTTAATCTTTAGTGAAACAATGACTGGCCCAACACTTTCAGCCAATATGGGTGTAACTACAGACCGTTAGATAGCTACCCATGTTACTTCAAGAGGGTGCTAGATGCATTGTCTTTTCAACATGCACTTAGCTAAGGGAGACCGTAGTTCCCTCACTGAAAAGTATCTATTCATTTTTAAGCTTAGCAGTCAGAATTTCTACCAAAGAAAAGATTTTATTTTTTTTAGTTTTTTCTGCTTTTTACAAGATTGTTACCCACCTGTAAATAAAATATAGACTTACATGAAAGTACAAGTTATGGGTAAAATATTTACAAAGTAAACACACCCCCTATACTTAGCGAGTGTTATGTCCTCAGAGCACAAGAAGCACAGAGAAGTTGTAGCTCAGGCTAAGTGTAAGAGAGTGAAAAAGAAAAGAAAATAAAAGTCGGATCAACCTCCTATACTTAGGCTATGGACAGTCTAAGTATAGAAAAAAAGCGAGAGTGGAACAAGAGAAGAAGTGGATGAGAAGGGTATATATAGCGGGCATCGTGTCCCCATATACTTAGGCTCTGGTCAGCCTAAGTATAGAAGAAGTAGTACAAGGGAACTAATGAGATCGGGGAGAAGGTGCCTATGTTCAAGGAGGTTTTCAGCAAATTTTCATTCGGGCATGTGGTAGGAGGAAATATGGAAATGATGAGCGTGTAGAAGAGGAAAAATCCCAGCCATTGTCGGAGTCATCCTCAAAAGAATAATAGTCATACGCAGATGATCTCCAACTATTTTCAACTAAAGGTAAGTATCCTTTGATAGCTGTTGTACTGATTGCACTTACCTGATGTACCACCAAAGGACTAGATGAGGAACTTGACGAGGAATCATCAAGTCTCATGATTTCTAAGGTCAAATGCGACTTTCTTGATCGGTTTGTTTATGGGAGGATGGCCATAATTCCTTTCCCTACCATAGATAACAGATCTGGATGCTGTGGCATCTATGGATTCCTCATCAGATGAATCACCGTATAAATTGACCTTCTCCTGTAAGGTCATGGCATGTCTCGGGAGAGTTTCTTCAATTTAAGTATGTCTTGTGTTCTTGTCCCTGGTGGCAGAAGATATCACCTTTTGATGTTATGAAGTTTTGGTGACATAATAGGGCTCTATGACCGGTTCAAGTATTTCATGAATTACAACTACCTCAAAAATTGGACAACTCATATAATCATGACAATCCTCATAAATATGGTCCAATTCCACACTAGATCCTGTATCCAGGTTCATCATAGGAGCAATGTCAGGATGGTTCTTCATAGAGGTATGTTGAGACTTGAAGTTTGGTTCAAAAATTGATTTCTCAAGTGTCTCTCCTTGGGTTTGTGTCCTTGTGTCATGAGGAGAAGTTTGATCATGTAAAGTGGTTGTCTCCTGATCACGACTGTCAGCTTCATGTTCGATTGTCTTATGATCAGGTGTGCCTTCGAGAGTTTGACCATTAAGGTTCTGGTTCTGGAATCTTATGTCTTGAGTCTCACAATCGATAATTGCTTTAGTAGAGGCTAGGAATGACTATCCCAGAATGATGGGAGACTCAAACAACTCACTGTGGTGCTCAATGTCCAGGACAATGAATTCCACTCTATATTTGACACCTTGGAAGTTCATGATGATAGAAACAATTCCTCTCGATCTTTTTGTGGATCAATCAGGAAATTGAATGATTACTCTTGTCTTTTTGAGCGGTCTGAATTCAAATCGGTCAAACATGGACATTGGGAGGATGTTCATGGTCGAGTCATCATCAATCCAAACATGGGTAAATTTGATGTTCTCAATTTCACAAGCAACCCTAGTTAACCGTTTGACTCTATGGCTTTTGATCTTTTTGGTCATCAGCATTTAACTGGCCATAGTAATTAAATGAAATTCAGTTCTAGACCTCTTTCTACCTATCTTCTTGGGTGATAATAGACTCTTCAAAAACCTCTGAAGATCGGGTACATACTCTATGACCTTGACTAATGGAAGCTCTAAGATCAAACTTTTACAAAATTCTTCCATATCCGTGTTGTCCAATTTTTTGAATTTTATTTTTTTCTTATTTTTTGTATTTTTATTAGAGTTAATGGAAGGGTTAGTGGACATGCCAGTGGTGTTCGGTGTCTATGATGTATTAGTAACAAGGTTTTACACAGGAAATGTCTCGTGTTCGCTTTGTGTGACCCTCACTCCTCCTTAGATGCTCATTATTTCTTTAGACATCTAGAAAAAATATCAAGTTGTTCTATCAAAGCATTGACTCTCTGATTGATTCGAGCTATGTCATCTGCTATGGTCTCATGACTTGAATATGATTGACCGTACTGGACATGCCGTGACTCTGGCATGCAATCTTGAGCTGAGTAACAGTCATATTCTATGGTAGTAGCATGGTCATGAGTTCTATTTCCTTGACTCTGTCTCTCATAGGTTTGGTCAAAGGAAAACACATTGTACGTGGGGAGAGAGTCATCCCAAGTATGGGATTGTTCAAGCAATGAATTCTCGATTATAACCGAGAATCGTGTTTCTCTATCAAATTCGGTTATTCATATATCCATCCTAGAATTTGCTCGCTCCATTATGTCTACCTAATATTAATTCAGTTTTGCGAGCAGTTCATATCACAAATATTCAACCGAAGAAGGAGTGGGGTGGAATGAGGGTGGAGTGTATGATGGTTGGGGGATAACCGACTCAAAAAGTGGATTTTCCTGATATGAGAATGAAGAAGAAGATGGTCGGGATTCAGTCGTGTAAGCACGACCCATAGAGTCTTAGTACGAATACCAATATTCCAACATCTTCGAAATGGAGGTGAAATGATTTATGAACCTTGATATATGGATGCAAGTGCAATGAGCTTTAAACACACACAATCCAATACACAATGCAAACCTCAAAATTCACTATCTTCACATAGTAAAGGCCGTGAAAGTTCAACCGATCATCTTTTCTATTTTAAATTGGTGATAAAACAATCTCTGAATCTGTTATACATAGGTGCAATCTCCTAGAGTAGTTTGTGTCCGAGTTGGCGAAATACACCAACATTAACACAAGACTACTTCTGCTAAGGTTGGAGGTAAGTGCTTGTAATAGTAACAGTACTCTAAAGTCAGTCCAAGTGCTTAGGGCACAAGTTCACAGATTTTGGCTCTAATCCATAGCGGTTGCGTCCTTACCTCTCAACAAGCACAATATATCCAACGTATAAGGATAGGGTTGCTATCTCATAATTAATGATTTCAATTTTTTGTTCGATTTTAATTTGTCAATAATGGTATAGTCTCGCTTTTAATTTGGTTATCACTTTGAATTTGAGTTGAGCTCAATACACTTCTACAGAGGGTCTCCAATTTCCTTTCATACTATGTGAGTGAAAACCTAGGGAGAATCGGAAAAGTCGTGCAACGGGAAACACGATGGTGAATTACAGCGTCAGAGGTACTTACAGTTCTTCCTCACAATCTCCGTGAAGAATGCTAAATGGAATTGAAATTTCCCTAACAAATATTTCTAATGCATGCACATGAAACTGCACCTAGAACATGAATTTCTATTAGCAAGTGAAAGAATAATTTAATTTGGCAAAATGAAAATGATCGAGTGTGTCTAATTAATGTGAGAGTGTGGGCCTAGTCCTACGAGCACAAAAATAAAGGTAGTAGCCCTATAGCTGCGATACAATCCTAGGACTAGGTCAATCACCATAAAAATATGGTCTGATATGATGGGTGTTCAGTCTGGGTATAAACGCAAGTATTAAACCAACGACCACTAGAAATAGGCAGAATAATTACAAATTAATTATAAAAATAAAAGAAAAACACACACCCTCTCCAAAAGAAATTCTTCACGCTTCTTCAGCGGGCTCAGTCCACAAAATCGTCTGCCTCTAGTTGCTTCAAGTAGCGTCAGCTTTCAAGAGAGCCACTCCAAGTTACTAGGTACCTCATACAAAAATTAAGAGAAATTAATATCAAATAGATATTCAGAAAAATATATACAAAAATAAAGAAATAAAATTACTGAGAAAAAAAAGAAAAGAAAATAAATAGAGAAGACGAGGATCAAACTACTCGGGGATACAAAAATCTAAAAATTAAATTACTTAAAAATTAATCCTAAACCATATACCTCTCCAGCAATGATGCCATTTGATGAGTGTTAAATTGCCCTTGTTAATTATTGAAAATTAACCAATGATGTTGAAATTGTTGTAGTCGAGAAATCCAACAAATCGTCAAAAATGATTACATCGAGAAATGATATGAAAAATCAGGTCTCAATGCGATCAAATTTATTTATTTTACTTGGGTAAGTCCCAAGGTCGAACTCAAGGAGGTAATATGAGGGTTCAAAATTAGTCTCTAAATAATCAAGAAATCTAGGTTTTCAGAGAGTTGGTATTTTTATCTTTTTCAGCCTTTTATGGGTTTTTAAAAGAGACGTAATTAATTTGTCAAGGAAATATGATGCACGACTTTTAGAAAATATATTTTCATGTAAATAAATAATGTTATGTTGTGTACTGAGGAAGAAATAAAATAAATACAATTTTTATTAATTTTTAAATAGGGAATGAATGCGGGGATATGATGCAAAGTGATGAGCAACAGAGTAGAGAAACAAGCTAAGCAAATCATTCAATTAATTTAAGGCACAGATGCTAATGACCAATCACAAGAATATATGTTCAATCAATATCAAGAAGATTCTCAAACAGATTTCTTCAATTTTCACAGTATATTGAGCAAGAATAAATTAATGAGTTTAAATAATTTTCTTAAAATAAACTCCTAAAATATCTTGATGTCCAAAAATGTCTTCAAATGCAAATCACAATATTCTGAAGGAAAGACAATGAAATACTGATCAAAACGACTTAAGGTACACATTAATTCGAGTCCAGATGCTCAAGATATGAATAAATAAATTTTCAAGGACTATATTATAAATAAAACAATTAAAAATATTTGCAAATGAGACCTTCTAGGGGGTGTTCTTCAAATTAGCAAATCCGCCTGTACCTCCTTGTAAATTACCGAAGAGGGGGGTCGAGTTGCAATATCTGGAATTTTAAAGGGGCTGCCCGCAATTTTCCTAAAGTCACGCACGCTACATGCGTGACCAGGACTCTTTGGCAATTTTGTAGAATGCACGGGGTAGGGGCATAATTTGCCCCTCTCGCACATGATGCGCGTGTGAGGCACGCCAAACTTGGATGGCGGCACATCTCCAACGCTCCACGTGTAGGCTACTGGCAGCTTCGGGTTGCATGGCTTAGGTTCGTAGACAATCCTCCACGTGTCAGTTGGGGAAGCCTCAGTGAATGCTTGACGCTGGAGGATGTGGAACTTTGAGGGTCGTCCAATGGAGCTTCAGTCTACGACAAAGGTTTGGGCCTTTTCGGACGGCTAAGATTGCGCAAGTTCTTGATTGTACGCGATCTGGAGCGCTAAGAGCCGCGGGCTTCATCTGAGGAAGCTTGGGAGAAGATGGTATCAATGTTGAGGTAGTGGAGGCCGATAGTCATTCATGAAGGCAGAGGGTGGCTGATGAGAAGGTGGAGGAGCGACGGTGAAGGGCGAGGGTAGAGTAGAGGGAATGGCGTAGGCGATCGAGTGTACTGCAAAGAAGAAAAAGATGAAGAAGACAGAAGTGTGAATGGAGAGTTGCGTGAGGTTGGAGATGGCTGCAGATGCCCTCTCTGGTGATCGCCTCTGTACTTGGCGGTGAAGTACATGACTTGGCTGCTCACAGGTGGAGCAACAACATGTGGTTGTGGGACCTCATGGATCATGCCTGGGGAGAGGGTTATCGTCGGTAGAGGTGGGTTGCTGTAACCACCCTGTCTTTGAGATCTTTCTCTCTCTCTCTCTCCCACTCTCCTATTGATATGGATATGGCGTATGATCCTCGGATGGTGAGAGGCGATGGTTTTAAATAGGAAGCAGATCGAGAAGAGGATAAGGCGTAGAAGCTGGAGTTCCTAACGGGCGACGATGGGGATAGAAGAGTTGGGTTTGGGAATAGGTCTACTGGAGATCTATCGCCAGAGTTATCGACGATGGGTTTTAGATCATGTTAGAGGGGATAAAGAGAGGGATGGCCGGAAAGGGTAAGATAGGGTTCCGTGAATTGGGAATGGTGGTTGGATGGGGAAGAATCAAGGGAAGTTGGGGTTGTTGGTAAGGATAAGAGAGAGAGAGAGAGGCGGTTAGCCGAGAGAAGCGAGGGGTTTGGTTGAGAGAAATGAGTCAGAGTTGTTGGAGTGCAACTGAAGGCTAGTCGAAGCAAGGTGGTGGTCTGCGTAGCGGCTTGGGGAAGGCAGAGGGTGGCGCATCAGAAATCACTGGAGGAGAGGGTCACATGAAGAGACACGTAACGGGGAACACATGCTTATCACATGGAGATAGAAAGAGAGAGAGAGAGAGAGAGAGAGGGAAGGGTGGAGTGATGGAAACCATTGGATCAACACTGATCCAATGGTCCAGATAGAGTGGACTACATTACAAAAGAAGTTAACCAGCGGGGGTGATTTGACCTGGGTAGTGAGGTGGATAAATTGGGAAATGACACATGTAGGCTGACTGTTGACCAATGTAATTAACACAGAAATAAACAGAGATAAAATATCAGAGGGAATCAAATGAAGAAGTGCATAAAATGAAAATGTACTTCTAAATATGAGCTACAATGTGCATGGACTCAGATGCAAATCAAATGAGCTGTGTAAGATATGCTCTTTTTGATGATATTTTGGGTATATAAAATACCAATTTTTGGCTTTGTATTTTCTATTTGATTTTCTGATGATAAATAAATACATGCGAAAATCAAACATGCTATGAAATAATGCAATGAACTCAAATGATATTTTTTTGGATTTTTCTTTAAGTTCATGTCAAAATAAATTAGATAAGTGAAATATGTACAAATGGATCAAGTTAGAAAGCTTAAGTCGGAATATGTCATTTTTATCGCTTTTCTGATTTTTTTGGATTTTGATTTTTATGTAATTTATTAAATAATGAATATATTAAGAAATGAAAAAGAAAATAATTAAAATGAATGAGATATGTATATGAAATGATGGGTCAAAATCAACAAATACGTACAATGTGCAGTTAGGTCCCCAAACCCAATTTTCATAAATACACTGTGATTCTTTTAAAATTGATTTTGTTACGTAGATAATTGAAGTACATTAATTCAAAAGTGAGTAGAGTTTATTTGGTCACTGTATGCGAGAGATATCAACGTTTTCATCTATCTTTCCATAAATTAGGGCTTGAGATTATTTTACATATGTACAAGTTAGTATTTTTTAGGATTTTTCATGGATTAAGGTTAGTGATATGTACATAATGAAGTTGGTTTTAACTTAGATTGAGTTATCTTGATTTAATTAAAAATGCAGGAATTTAGGTGAAAACATGAAGAAGAATATGAATACAAAAATGAATGCTAATTTATGCAAATTAATTATGAGTACATGAAAGTTACTTTTATGAATTCAACATGTAAATGATCCTAAATTCTCGGGATGAAACTCTATTTTCAGTTAATTAGAGTGATGAATCACAGATTCATCAGTAAAGCACACACTACTTTCCAGAGATGCATGTTGATGGTATATGCTGATATGGTAGGCAGTTTTCTCAAAGTTTTTATGTACGACTTCTCGATCTACGGTGATAGTTTTGTCCAATGTATTGGATATTTAGACCGAGTTTTGAAAAGATGTTATGAGGTGAACCTCGTATTGTCATGGGAGAAGAGCCCCTTCATGGTGACCAAAGGAATCGTGCTAGGTCATGTCATCTCCAAGCATGGCATGGAAGTTGAACCGACCAAGGTCGATATAATTTCCAAACTTGAGCCACCCACAAATATCAAGCATGTCCGATCATTTTTGGGGCATGTCAGTTTTATCACAGTTTCATTAAAGACTTCAGCAAGATTGCTCGATCGTTGACTTAGCTACTTGAAAAGGAGGTTGATTTTGCCATCCATGATCGAGTCCTCCAATCTTTCAATCTCTTGAAGGATCTGATCACACATGCTCTTGTTCTAGAACTGCTGTATTGCTCTCTACCCTTAGAGATCATGACAGGCGCACCAGACTTTGCAATTGATGTTGTTTTAGGATAAAGACGAGAAGGGATGCCATTTGAATTTCATTAAGCTAGCAGAACACTTGATGAATCCCAGAAGAATTATACAGTGATAGAGAAAGAGCTGCTAGCTGTAGTGTTTATTTTGGAGAAGTTTAGATCACATCTCCAAGGATCAAGGGTTATTATTTACACTCACAACTCTGCCATAAGTATTTACAAAACAAGAAAGACGCCAAGCCTCGTCTAATTCATTGGATCCTTCTACTCTAAGAATTTGACTTGGAAATTCGTGACAAACTAGGCATCAACAATGTGGTGGCATATCATCTTTACAGAATTATTGAATTAGAGCCTTCTGAGTAGAACTCCAATCCTATCAACGAGACCTTCCCATATGAGGCAATCTTGTCTATATCCTCTCTACCCTGGTATGCGGATATCGTCAATTAACTTGTCTCCAAGAAAACTCTGCCAGACTAGTTGAAGATCAAGATTGATAAGTTCTTGGCAGACATTCACTTTTGCCATTGGGAAGATCAACGTCTATTCAGATAGGGCGCATATTGCATCTTGAGGAGGTGTATACCAGGAGGAGGTTATAGGTGTCCTAGACCACTGTCATAAGCTTGAAGCCGGTGGACACCATTCTGGAAAGAGGATGGAAGCAAAAGTGCTTCCATGTGGCCATTGGTGACCAACTTTATTCAAGGATGCATATGATTATGTGAAGAAATGTATTGACTATCAGCGATAGTCACGAATATCAACATGCGAGACATAATGCCTTTGAAGTGCATTTAGATTTCTGACGTCTTTGACACTTGGGCATTGATTTTATGGGCTCATTTCCTAACAGATAGATATTTGAATACATCATGCATGCTGTTGACTATGTCATTAGATGGGTGGAGGCGATCCCCGCTTGAACCGCAGACAAACACATAGTGTGTCGCTTTTTGAAGGATAACATCATCTTATCATTCATGATTCCCAAAATTCTCATATCCAATGGGGGAAGCCATTTTATAAACAAAGAGGTCAAGAAGTTGACCAAAGAATACGACATAACACATCATGTATGCCATACCACTGACAATCTAATGGCTTGGCAGAATGCTCAAACAGGGAGATCAAAACCATCATGTAGAAGCTTGTACGACCGGACAAGGAGAATTGGTCACAATTAATTGGCTCAGCTCTTTGAGCATATCGTACAGTGTACACATCCCCTCTCGACATGTCCTCCTACCGCCTAGTTTATGGTAAGCCATGCCACATGACCGTTGAATTAATTCACAAATCCTTATGGTCATTGAACATGTTCAACCTTGATTCTGAGAGTGCAGGAAAGAACCGCAAGGTTGATCTGAATAGATTGCTTGAATTCAAAGACTATGCATACAATAACAACCTTATGTACAAAGAGAAAGTCAAGATATGGCACGACAAACACATCCGTAGAAAGACTTTTGAACCTGGACATAAGGTGTGGCTATTTGATGAGAAGTTGAAGATTTTCTCAAGCAAACTGAAGAGCAAATGGACTGGACCATTCATTGTGAAAACTATACATGACAACGAGAGTTTATTGATATATGAATTGTCACCTGCCACATAGCCATTCGTATTCAACGGACAATTGCTGAAGCCGTATCTAGAGCACGACACATTCCTGTCCATTGTCGATTCAATTAAAGTTGTATTTCAAGATGACATCCCAGAGTCCAAAGGATCAGATACGTAAGTGATAAAATCGAAAAAATATTTTTTGTTTTTTTTCTTTTTTTCTTTTCCTTTTCATTTTTCTAATTCTTCCAAAAAGATGTTCACCCCTTTCATTACTGCTATACTTAGGACGTACTTTATCCTAAGTATAGGGGGTGAGTACCCCGAGTTGTTCTTTTAATTGATCCCTCACCTGTCCCTCAACTTTTGATATTTTGTCTATACTTAAGGATATTTTACCCTAAGTATATGGGGAGATAGGTCAAGCTGATGATTTCATACGTTCCCACCCCTATCCCTCCATGCCTTGTGTATAATCTGCTACACTTAGGATTATTTCATCCTAAGTATAGGGGGGATGACCAACTTCTCATTCATTGATTCTTTAGTCATTGTATTTTATATACTATTATATACTTAGTATGAGTTATGTCTTCCGTTTCTCTTTGATCTATGAGGACATTGCTCAAGCTAAGTATAGGAGGTCGTATATATGTTGTATATACTTTATCCATAACTCATACTTTCGTATTTTCAATAATATGGCTAATTAATAAAGCACAGAAAAATTCTTTGAAAAACAAATAATAAATTGGTTTAAAAATATTTTGCAAAATGATTTGAAAAATGGTTGAAAAATCTTTTGAAGATTGTTTTGAAACTTTTGCAAAATATTTTCAAATCTTCGTTAAAATATTTTGTTTGTAAAAATTCCATTTATTTGTGTAAATAAAATCTTTTGAAAATATATTTGCAAATGATTTGAAAAATGGTTGTGAAAATGCTTTGAAAAATCTATACATACTGTTTGGAAAATGTTTGCAAAATGATTTTCAACCTTTGTAAATATTTGTAAAAAATCTCAAAATTATTTGCAAAATTAAGTTTTCAAAAATTTTGTAAAAATCTTTTCAAATATTTTGAGAACCTTGTGAAAATAATAGCTCAAATTAAATCCCTACAAAAGAGTATAAATCTTGTATATAACCACTAACTCTTTATGTACAAATTCCCTATAAAATACAATATTACCCTGGTAAATATAGCAACACTCTCGTGTAAATAGTAGTACACATTCCTGTTACTAACCTTTATCAAAAAAACCATAAAAGTGCAAAAATTCAATAAGTCAATAACATTTGTAAAATATTTTCAAAAACTTGCATAAAAATTTGCAAAATTTTCGTAAAAATCTGTAAAAAGTTTCAAATAAAAAATTTCTTCACAAAAAGATTTTCTCCTGCATTGTACATAGCATTTGCATTTTTCGAAATGATGAAGACAATTGAACAAGACTGAATTAAATCCTGGAGATCGGATCTTAGTATAGACCTTAATGCACTTAATTTCAGAGGAACCCACTAAAGAATGGAATTGGGATAGTCCAGGTCGCCGTGACTTAATTCTTTAGGTTCTATGAGACTATGTTCATGAGTCAATTCATTGTGTCTAACAAGGACCCTTCATATCATCCGTAAGACTTTAGAGACAATGGCTTGACTAGACACCTTGCACTTAATAATTAGCTCAACTCAGATGGGTTGTTAAAACATCTTGGAGTCTTAGTCGGGACGATGCCAGGTCACTTCGTCAAGGGTGGCTCAGGAATCATTCTTGGGGATTGCCAAAATTGATACTAAACCCACTTCTTCTAGTAGCCATGATATCTAAAGTAAAAGATGGATTGAGATAATGCTTCGGATAAGGAACGGTCTACGATGTAACTTTATTCGAAGACCTCAAAAAATAGAGATGCTATATCCGCTGGGGCACAAGAAAGAATGCAAAGTAATGCAGAAGTAAAGAAGAATATAAAGAAGCCTACACCAAAAATTCCACCAAAAATTTGAGCTTCACAAAATGCCTGCTTGATAAACACAAATTATCGAGGGTCTAAAAAGTATGTCTCTCACAAGGCGGAGACAACCGAGTCGCTGCGGTCACCCACAATAAGATGTATTTAATCAACAATTAACCCACACTAAAGATCAATAATTTAGAACTAATGTGGAGTTAAAATTTATTTTTTACTCTGCACAAATGGTGTAAAGGGAAAGTATGCAGAGAGTTCGAACTCAGGGAGCACGCAGGGTAATTCAAACAATTATGCTCAAGTGTGTGTGAAGTCTACACTAAGCAAACAAGCAAATCAAGAAATTTTTGTGAGTTTTTAATTTTTAATTTTTATTTAATTTTTAATTTTATATTTTGATTTTTAATTTTCTGATTTTTATATTTTTATATTTTTATATTTTTTATTTCTTTTTTTTCAATATTGGAATTTAAAGACAAAGTAATAAAAAGGGTGATGAACTATTTATAAAAATATGCAAAAATAACCAAAAATTCAGAAATTAAGTATTTTTGGTATTTTTAGGATTTTTTACTGTTTTTATGATTTTTGGGTAATTTGTAGAATGTTTTTGGTATTTTTAAATACTGAAATAAGGCAAAACAGTGGAAAAGGTGCTGGCTGTGGGTAAAATGGGATTTAAAAATAGCCACCAGTACTCAAAATTTTTCACACTAATTTTCAAATAAAGCTACTGAAATATGCAACAAACAGGATTTGAGTTTGTATTTTTTGGAGTTTTCCTTGATTTTATATATTTGTTTGAAGTTTTAGAGTGTTTTTAACTTTTTAGTGTTTTTCTTTTGAGATTTTTAATGATTTTTGGACTGACACTAAAATAGGATGTAATAGACATTAAGGAATATTTTTGGAATTTTTAGAAGTATTTTAATATTTTTTGGCATTTTCTAAGCTAGACAGTACACAAAAAGCATGTTTTTGATTTTTAATAAATATAAAAATAAAATAAATTCAAAAACTAAAATCATAGCGTCAAAGTACACGTGTCCAGGAGCTTAACCCTATTTTTGTGGAATTTTTGGATTTAAAATGATAGTTCAAATAAATATAACAAGCATCCAATTAATAAACAGGCCTGGCAGGGGTATTTGTGCAATTTACAAAACATACAGGGGCTCACATGTAATTTTCCACAAAATATTGAACTGAATATTTAATTTATAGCACTAAAACACAATTTCAAAACCCGCCTGGGTACCCTAGCAATTTTCCCACCAGGGCGCGTGACTTGCACGCGCGTGGCGAGGACTAGAATGTAATATCCAAAACCCAGAGGGCATAATTGCAAATTTCCCAAAAAAGTTTACACGTGATACGAAAGTTTTAGCACCTAATGGAAATAACAATACCCTTGAGGGTCCTTCTGCAAAAAGCCCAGTCCCCTCACGCGCACAGGCACGTGAGGTGACGTGGCGAAGGTCCTAAGTGTGATAACGGAAAGTACAAGGGTCTTTTTGCAAAAACTACACAAATAATTAAACTGCGAATGAATGTTTGAGTTTTTAATATAAAATACAAAAATGCTTGGGGTGGTTTTCGCAAAATACCCCAGCTGCTGCGCGATCCGATCGTGTGGCGTGGGCCACTTATCCACGTGTCGTGCTCTTGACGCGCGATGACGGTTGGCGATCCTACGGCCGAGATTAGAAGATCTGCGACGAATGGACGGCTCGGGCGTGAGAAGATCTAACGGTCGCTGTGCTCCTGGAAGAACTAGGCTGATCGAACGGCCTGGAGGGGTGGTCGAAGAACATGGATGAATCCGCCGCGAGGCGAGTTTCCCAGGTCCCGATCTTCCGCCTCCGCCGCGAGTTGACGCTCCAAACTGCCTGGGAAGTTTCTTGGGAGATCCCTGAGTCGACCGGGGGCTTCAAAAAGACCGGAGGAGCTCCGGTGTTCACCAGCGACGGAGGAGGAGCCGAGGTCCCCAGGTATCACCGGTGGACGGACAAAATACCCTCAGTCACGTGTGAAGGCTCGAGTACCTGCAGAATAGAAGGTGATATGGTCGGGGGCAAGTTGCCCCGACCACGTGGCGCAAGAAATGGTGATCTGCGGATGGGAGTGGCGCTGAGAACAACTGTGGCGAGAGATAGCTCCGGCGAGGGTTGATTTGGCGAATCGACGCGCGGATGAAAGGGATAAACTGGGGAGGATGAAGAGGGGAATGCAAGAAATGAAGCGACTATGAGAAACTAAGGGATAACACTGCCTCGAGCCTAGGTTGGGCGAGGGAAGGGGGTACCTCGACGGGGAAACCACCGGAGGTAGGAGGGGCGCCCGGACCTTGCCCAACTCGTCTCCGATGACGCGAGCGAGGCGCTGTCACCACCAGCTCGTCGATGGTTCAGAGAAATGGAGGGAGTAGGTCAAAAATGGGGTCCAACTTTTCAAATCAGGTCAAGGGTTCATTTTAAAGGGTTGACGAACACGGCTCCTTCATCGAGGAAGAACGGGCGAATCGAAGGTTCTTGGTTCGAGAAAATCAATGGGCGTGATAGCTGGATCACAGGGGAGTAACATTGCAGAAGCATGCGTGCCCAAACGATGAAAGGATTGCCCGTGAAAAATCCAAGAAAAAGGGGGCTCGCGACAACCCAGAAGACAAAGGCCTGGGGTCAAGGAGTTGACCCCCGGTCAACGGATGGCGTGGCCTGATTGGGCCACGTCATCCGCAAAAAGACAAAAGTTAAATAAATATATTGTAAATTAAATTAAATTAGTAAATGATTTAACTAATTTTAGGTTATTTAATAAAAAATGTTTATTATTTTAGATAGTATTTTATTCCGATTTTTAATTATTTGTATGAGTTATATTTTTACAAGTTACCTTTTTAACCCTATATAGGTATAATACCTATGTATTTAAGTATTTGATTTTTATTTTATGTATTTTATTGTTATTAATTTCATTTCTTATTTTCTAAAATTATAAAATACTTTTATATATCCTAATATATTTTTATTTAGTTTTTCTGATATGTTTTGTATGTTAAATAAAATATAAGAGTATCTTGTATAGGTATATATATAGGCAGTATACCTATGTATTCTTTATACAAGTATTTTTATTTTGCATTTTCTTTGCATTTTTATTTTAATTTTAATACACATATATATTATAAGTAATATTTACATAATTATAAAAAATATAAAAATGAATAAATAATGAATAAAGAATATATTGAATATTTTATTCAGTACAGGTATACCATAGGGGTCCAAAACTCAACTTTCAAACCGTAGCTCCGCCAAATGCGAAACACCACCATTGGATAGATTATTTTATTCTATATACAATTAAAGGTGAGTATGCTGCATTTGGAGTTGTCAGTTGTGAGATACGGGTCTGGAAAGTTGAGATTCTGGATTCTTATTCAGACCATAACTTTTTATCTGTACATTATTTTTCTGTGAAATCAATTTTGTATTTTTCTTTATAAAATCATCTACAACTTTCATGTACAGCGTTTCTTCATTTGATGTATAAAAAGTGGAACCAAAAATAGGCCCCAAAATGAATAAAGAATGAATAGAATCTATAGGCATTTTATCTGTATTTCTGACCTTATCTCCCCCTACTTTATTCCTCGTCGACCTGTTCATCAGGATGCCTAGGTCTCGGGCGTTTTGGGTCATAAAATATTTACAATATTTTATTCTTTTTCTTTTCTTTATTTATTCTATAATTTTGGCCTTAATTACAGTATTTTATACACTAATATGATGCACATGCATGAATGCTAAGATGCTTGATTTAAGGCTATTTACAGGCATTTGCTAGGGTTTTTGGTGGCAAAATGATAGAATAAAGATGATGAAATGTAGATTCATCATCCCCCTATACTTTACCTTTGCTAGTCCCGAGCAAACACTTATGCAATAAGTGCAAAAAGAGAAAGAAAGAAAAGAAAAAGAAGAACTTTGGATTTTATCTGATTATCCAAACTTGTCTTCGCAAAATCAAAGTTTAGAGCTTAAGTCGGACCCTTGGACATTTAGTGCGGGTGGAACCTTAGTGAGAACCGTGTTTGAAATCCAACAGTCCTTGAGAATCCCAAAACTCTATCCAAGTCTCCTCAATAGCCAGGTCAGAAATACTTCAACTCATATGCAAACTCTTACGACTATGAATCTGACTTGTACAGTGTAAGTGAAGGTGGCTCTCCCCAACTAGAATGACAAAGAAACTGACTTCTCCAGTACGACAACCTAATGATTCCCCAATCCAGCAACTCCATCCTCGAGGAGCGGGGTATTCCCTTCTAAGTTCAAGTGGCAACCAGCTCAAGAGGAGGGGGTGAAGAGAAGAATGGACAGTAGCCAGTGTAGCCACCTATCCCGGGATGCAAGACCAGTGTAGTCAAGTCATCCTGCTGCAGGCTCACATATTTGACTTTGGAACTCAAGCTTGCTTATTGACTTTGTACATACTTGCAGGCTTTTTATTTTTGTGCATGCCTGAACATTTTTTTTTGAATACTATATAAAGCAGCATTTACATAAGGAGTTTTTCCTCTTGAGCCAGTAGACTATCCCTCTTTTGAAGCTTTATCGCAACCCACAGCCTCCTGTCTTTAGACTTCCTAATCACTGGACGGGTTGGGGTGTACTTCCCTCCCTAGAGGAGGACAAATGTTTCCACTTGTGTGCGTCTCATACCAGTAAATCCAATCCTCTCACCACTCCAACTGAGTCGAGCCATGTGAAAGGTGCAGGTGTCCAAGTTAGGTCATTATCAACAAGAGTCGTGCGTGTGCTCCGAAATATTCTACTTAGGCAGTCAAGCATCCATTGAACCAAGTCCCGTGATCCTCAAAGAATTAAGTCAACTAGACCTGAAGTACCTCAAACCCAGTTCCTATAAGGTTCCTGTTATTAGGTAGATTTTAAGGTCCAATCAAGCTCCAATCTTCGGATTTTACTTAGACTTGTTCAACTATCAAACTCAATCCGAAAAATGCGAATGCTATGCAATGCAGAAAATATTTTTGTGATGCAATTTTCAAGGATTTTGAATTTTTATAGATTTTTGAAAAGATGATGATGATGCATATGCAGATGCAATTTTTTTGTATTTTTCAAAAATTTTTTTCAAATGTTGTTTTTTTTAATTTTGCAAATGTTTTTGGGAATTTTTGAAAACAAAAAGATTTTGGCTAAAAACTAGGTTAAAATATGTACACGGGAGTGCTTCTTATATATACAAGGAGTGGATTTTAGGAATGTACAGGGTAAGTGATCAATTTTATACATATATATAGTGGAATTTGGGTGTGATGTGTATATTCCTCAAACTTATTTGAAAACAATTTACACACAATTTTCGAAAACTATAGTCCAAAATAGTTTTTACAAACATGTACACACATTTGAAAATCATTTTGCAAAGGCTTTCAAAACAGTATATATAGGTTTTTCAAATCATTTTTGCAACCATTTTTCAAACCATTTGCAAATCATTTTTCAAACATTTTATTTCACACAAAGGAAATAAGTTTTACAAACCACACATTTTTACAAAGGTTGAAAACATGTAACAAAATATTTTCAAAATAGTTTTCAATAGATGTTCACAAAGATTTTCAAACTATTTTTCAAACATTTTGCAAAAAACATTTTCACTTGATTTATTAATCAGTAAATACAAAAAGAATTTGAGGAATAATCACATCTTTTTATTAAGAATTTTTAATGAATTTTTAAAGAATTATTAGCCATATTATTAAGAAACTACGAAAGTACGAGTTATGGCTAAAGTATATACGTAGTATATACGACCCCCCTATACTTAGCTTGAGATATGTCCTCATAGATCGGAGAGAAAAGAGAAGACATAACTCGTACTAAGTATAGACAAGTCTAAATAATAAAGGAACAAATGAATGAGAAGTTGACCGTCCCCCCTATACTTAGGATCAAATAATCCTAAGTATAGCAGACTGTACACAACACAGGGAGGGTCAAGGGTGGGAATGAACAGATCGTACTCAGATTGTCTCCCCCTATACTTAGGGTAATATATCCCTAAGTATAGACAAGAAGAGGAGACAATGGAGAGGATCGAAATGAAAATGAAAGAAACTCGGGGTGCCAACCCCCTATACTTAGGACAAAGTACGTCCTAAGTATGGAAAACTGTCTACAAGGGCGGCACCTTTTTGATAGATAAAGAAGATAGAAGAGGAAAAGAAGAAAAGAAATCAACATATGAAATTGTGATATGAACAGATGGATCTGTACAGCAGATGATGGAATTGATCACCATGTATGAGATGCAGATGATGAGAGTCAAAGGACACATCTCATACCAGAAGAATTGGGGCAACGTCAATGGTCGGCGGATCATGATCTAGATATAATTTCAGGCGTTGACCATTGACGCGGAAGGTAGAGGAAGATGACGGTTCAGATATGTCGATGTTGCCATTGTCATGTACCTTCCTGACCACATACAGACCTTTCCACTTGCTCTGCAGCTTCCCTGGGAATAATTTCAGCCTGGAATCAAACAACCATACTCTCTGATCTGGCTCAAACTGTTTATGGCTGATATGTGAATCGTGCCATGTCTTCACTTTCTCTTTGTACTGTAGGCTGTTCGAAAAGGCTGTGTCTCTAAGTTCTTCTAGGGCTGCCAATTCTGCTCTTCTCTGGTCTCCTATACTCTCTGGATCTAAAAGCAACTCAGTGATGGCCCAAAAAGATTTGTGCTTGATCTCCACTGGCAAATGGCACGGCTTGCCATAGACGAGATGAAAGGGAGATGTCCCCAATGGATTCTTGAAAGAAGTCCGATACGCCCACAAGACCGAGTCCAAAAGCTGTGACCAATCCTTTCGGTCCGGGCGAACAACTTTCTGCAAGATTGTCTTTATCTCCCGGTTCGATACTTCGGCAAGACCATTAGTCTGAGGGTGATATGGAGTGGCAACCCGATGGTCAATGCTGAACTCGTCTGCAAGGGCCCTAACCTTGTCATTGATGAAATGAGACCCCCCCGTCTGAAATCAAGACTCTAGGTACCCCGAACCGTGAAATGATATTTTTCCTCAAAAATTTGCATACGGTTTTAGCATCTGCGGCTCGGGCGGGGATGGCCTCAACCCATCGACTGACATAATCAACAGCAAGCAACATATGCTCGAATCCCTGACTCTTAGGAAATGGGTCCATGAAATCAATCCCCCATGCATCAAAAACCTCACAGAAGTGAATGGGTTGCATGGGCATCATGTCTCTCTGTCCGCAGGTTCCCATTTTCTGACAGTCAGTACATCTCTTCACGAACTCATCAGAATCCTTGAAGAGAGTAGGCTACCATAGGCCGGATTGAAGCACCTTCTATGTAGTCCTTTCTCCAGAATGATGTCCTCCTGCCTCAAGCTTGTGGCAGTATGTGAGGACGCCATGATGCTCTTCTTGAGGAATGCACCTCCTCCAGATACTGTCCCCTCCTTCATGATAAAGGACGGGATCCTCCCAATGGTAAAACTTGGCCTTCGCCAGGAAGGTCTCGAGTTTCTGCCTGGGCCAACCTTGTGGGATCGTCTTAGCAGCAAGATAATTTACAATGTCGGCATACCATGGGAGCGAGGTGATAGCCAAGATCGCCTCATCTGGAAATGTCTCTGTAATGGGTGCAATGGGCTCAGATTCCTCAAGATTCTCCAATCTGGAGAGATGATCCGCCACCACATTCTTGACTCCAGGCTTATCCTTAATTTCAATATCAAATTCCTCGAGTAGAAGGATCCATCTGGTGAGACGTGCTTTGGCATCCTTCTTAGCCATTAAGTACCGGATGGCGGTATGATCAGTGTAGATGGTTACTCTAGATCCAAGAATGTAAGATCGATACTTATCAAGAGCGAAAACTAC
The DNA here is from genome assembly GCA_037367405.1 of Ottelia alismoides. Lineage (NCBI taxonomy): Eukaryota > Viridiplantae > Streptophyta > Magnoliopsida > Alismatales > Hydrocharitaceae > Ottelia > Ottelia alismoides. The sequence goes on along the minus strand of JAZKJV010001090.1, from coordinate 1,309,150 downwards.
GGCCAACATTTTTTTCTCATTCACGGTGTAAGCAGTATTTCCATAAACTTTTCATTGGAGAAAGAAATAGAGAGATCACTTTGGGTGATCTAGCTAGCAGTGAAAGTTACTTGAATCGTGCATGCTATAGACGAATACAAAGAAAAGAAGTAGAGGAGGCTTTGAAGGTTATGAGACCTGGGAAAGGTGTTGGACCGGATGACATCCCTGTAGAAGTATGGAAAGTTTTAGGTGAGCGTGGTTTGACTTGGCTTACGAATCTATTCAATGTTATTTGGCGAAGCAAGAAAATGCCTGAAGATTGGAGGAGGAGTATCGTGGTGCCTCTTTATAAGAACAAAGGAGACATTCAAAATTGTTCAAATTACAGAGGTATCAAGCTGATGAGTCACACTATGAAAATTTGGGAACGTGTGATCGAAAGAAGGTTGAGGCAGGTTTCCCAAGTAAAAGAAAATCAATTCGGATTCATGCCAGGTCGCTCAACTATTGAAGCCATCCATTTGCCGAGGAGAACAATGGAGATTTATAGAGCTAAAAGGAAGAATCTTCATATGATCTTAATTGATTTGGAGAAGGCTTATGATTCCGTCCCACGAGAGATACTGTGGAGAGTTTTGGAGAAGAGACAAGTACCTGTCCTATACATTAATCTTATAAAGGATATGTATGATAGGGCTTTATCTTGTGTAAGGACCCTGACGGGGAAGACTGACTATTTTGATATCAACATTGGTTTACATCAAGGTTCAGCTTTAAGTCCATTTCTTTTTACTTTGATTATGGACGAGTTGACAAGTCACATTCAAGATGAGTTACCTTGGTGTATGTTATTTGCTGATGATATTGTGCTTATTGACGAGACTAGAGATGGAGTAAATGAGAAGCTTGAGGTTTGGAGACATGCATTAGAGACTAAAGGTTTTCGTATAAGTAGGGCTAAGACGGAATATATGGAATGCACCTTTGATGGAAGCAATGGTGAAGGAATCGAGATTAAGATTGGTGACGATAACATTCAGAAGAGAGATTCTTTTAGATATCTGGGATCTATTTTGCAACATGATGGGGAAATTGATGGAGATATTACTAATAGAATAAATGCAGGCTGGCTAAAGTGGAGAGGAGCCTCCGCTGTTCTCTGTGATAAGAAAATTCCTTTAAAAATTAAAGGAAAGTTTTACAAAGCAGCCGTGAGACCTGCTATGCTTTATGGCTCTGAATGTTGGCCTGTGAACCATAGACATGTGCAGAGAATGGTTGTAGCAGAAATGAAAATGCTAAGATGGATGTGTGGACATACACGTAAAGATCGGATTCGGAATGATGCAATCAGAAAGAAAGTTGGCGTAGCTCCGATCGAGGATAAGATGCGAGAAAACCGCTTAAGATGGTTTGGTCATTTGCAAAGAAGGTCAACTGATGCACCGGTTAGGAGATGCGAGTGTTGGGATGTTGAGTCGGCTAAGAGAGGGCGAGGACGGCCCAAGAAGTGTTGGAAAGAGACTATACAAAGGGATCTTAGTTTTTTGGATATAAGTCGGAGATTGACCCAAGATAGATCTGAATGGAGGCGAAAAATCCATGTAGCCGACCCTACTTAATTGTGGGAAAAGGCTTTGTTGTTGTTGTTGTTGTCACGGTGTAATTCTGCTGAGCGGCATCCAAAGTCCGGCTGGCGTAGCGAATGGCAAAAGGTAATCCATCCCTCCTCTGTCCGAGCACAGCCCCAACGGCAAAATCTGAAGTATCTGTCATGATCTCGAATGGGAGAGACCAATCGGGTGGCTGAAGGACGGGAGCTGAAACAACCATATTCTTGAGAGTCTCTAACGATTCAAGACACTTATCATTAACAATAAACTCGGTGTCTTTAGTTAGCAAGTCAGTAAGCGGTCGGGCAATTCGACTGAAGTCTTGAATGAACCGTCGGTAGAAACCGACATGCCCCAGAAAAGACCGTAACTGACGCAAATTGGACGGCGGATTGAGTTTTCTGATGATGTCCACCTTAGCCGGATCGACCTCCATGCCCCTGTTGGAGACGATATGACCAAGGACCGTCCCTTGAGTCACCATAAAGTGGCTCTTCTCCCAGGATAAGACAAGGTTGACCTGAATGCAGCGCTGAAGTACGCGGTCTAGGCAGTCAAGACAAGCATCAAACCCGTCGCCATAGACCGAGAAGTCATCCATGAAGACCTCTAAACAGTTACCCACCATGTCCGAGAATATGGACAACATGCACCTTTGGAATGTCGCTGGAGCGTTACATAGACCAAAGGGCATCCGTCTGAAAGCATATGTCCCAAACGGACAGGTGAATGTCGTTTTCTCCTGGTCTTCGGGCGCAATGGACACTTGATTGTATCCAGAGTATCCGTAAAGGAAACAATAATGACTCTTCCCGGCTAACCGCTCGATAATCTGATCAATGAAGGGTAGCGGGAAGTGATCCTTCTTGGTGGCCTCATTCAATCGTCTGTAGTCCACACAGACCCTCCAAGAAGTTGGTACTCTGGTAGCGATCTCCTCTCCAGACTCATTGACAACTGTAGTGATACCCGTCTTCTTGGGTACCACATGGAGTGGACTAACCCATTTGGAGTCGGAGATGGGATAGATGAAATCAGCGCTCCACCACTTTGAAATTTCTTTCATGACTATGTCTCGAATATTAGGGTTCAGCCGTCGCTGGAACTCACGCGACGGCCTAGCATTATCCTCAAGATAAATGTGGTGGGAGCAAAGATTCGGGCTCAGCCCATGGAGATCGGCTATATTCCATCCAATTGCCTTGCGGTTTCTTTCAAGAACCTCCATCAGACGAGATTCTTGCTCTCCAGTCAAACCTGCTGAGATGATGACTGGGTGCATTTCTGGCTCACCCGCAAGGAATCTGTACTTCAACGACTACGGCAGAGGTTTTCGTTCTGGACAGCTGGGAGGTGGCAGATCTGGCTTCTGATATGTATGTGTAAATGCCACCAGGTCTGCATGGGAGAACTCTCGCTCTGCATGGATCTCTGACGAAGGGCGGCCGACTGTATCATCAATAAACTGCACTGGCTCGCACTCTGTCATGGCTGTCGGCTCAGAAGGAATCAGACAAGGCAAGTAATCATCAAAATCATCCCAGTCAATGTCTGAGTCCGAGGGATCAGAAGAAGATGAGCATGAGTGAAAATCATCTGCACCACTCATCACAACACTGTCAGCTTCGTGTGTATCCTCCTCCAGGGATGTGCTCTCCCGGCTCTCGACTGCCATGAGCGTGAGATATGGCGAATCTGTAGGCAAGGCGAGAGTCAGTGCTACAGGATCTACCCAATTGGATTCATCATCAGTCATCTCAAAGTCACAAACCTGGTGAATGTCTAGCTCTTCCTCTGTCATCTGCGCTGCTTCACTGGACTGCTCGGAGCACTCTAACTCTCTAGCTCTGGTCTCCTCGATCGTCTCTATTTGTATGGTTTCGCCCTCTACGCGAAAACATACCTTCCCGCTATCATGGTCGGTCACCGCCTTGGCTGTGGCCAAGAATGGACGTCCGAGAATGATGGGGGCATCAGTTACCGACTCAGGGATCTCCATGTCCAGCACAACGAAGTCCATGGGGAATTTCAGGCCCTGAATGGTAACGACCACATCTTTCAATAACCCCTTCGACCTCTTAGTCGACCTGTCAGCAAACTGAAGGACTGTCCTGCTCCTAAGAAGAGGACCAAACTCGAATCGGTCGAGTAAGGCTTCCGGAAGAAGGTTAATTGAAGAGCCGCTGTCGAGTAGAGTACGATCAAACTATTGCTCCTGAATCTCGCATCTGACATAGGGAGCTCCTGCGTCTGGTCGCTTGGCTGGCAGCTTGTTCCGGATGGTGCAGCAAGTGGAATGAGTGAGCACATGGATCTGATCTCTGTGATTCCTCCTCTTCATGCGGATGGTGGTCTTCTCTTTCAGGTTCTTCTTGAAGAGGGGGATGTGCTCAAGTGCCTCCTGTAGAGTCAGCTGAATATGGAATCTGTCTATCATCTGATTGCTGAACTCTAACTGCTGGTCTTTTTTTGGATTTTCTTTTTTATTCCCCTACGCCCGGCGGAGTGCCTCGGGAAAGGGGATGGTAGGGGCCTCCACAAATGGAGGACTAGGAATTGGTCCTTGTGCCTGTGAAGAAGGGGAACCCATACAATCATCATTATTCATCACATATGGATCCGCAATTTGAACAGAAACCTTTCCTTTATTCATATTTTTGTTTTTGTTTTTGTTCCCACAATCCAAAGGTACAAAATGTGGTAACATCACAGCTGGTGGCTCAACAAAAGAAGAGGTGGTGGCCTCAGTACCACCACCGGCACCTGTCTCTACGGCATCAGCACCGCACTCTGGTTCAGCATCCAAAATGGTGGCATCAGCACCACCGTCTGCCTCTGGTCTCTCGATGGCATCAGCACCATCGTCCTGGACTCCATCATGGGTGGCATCAGCACCACCATCATCAGCATCGTTATTAGCGGCATCAGCACCACTACTCTGCTCCTCTGGCGCTCCTGGTTCAGCATCCGGTTGTCGCTCAGAAGAGGCGGCACCGGCTGGCATCCTACCGCTCCTAGTAGTAACAAAATCAGCATCATAATAGGAATAAGATATGTCACTCAAATAGTCACTAGGAGAGGTATCCTCTGTGTACTCTACCTGCTCAGACTTTCTTTTTAGATTATTAGGGTTAGGTTCGATCTGAGCGGGTATGGCGGCCTTGCCTTTGATGATATCCTGCATCTACTGCCGGAATTCATCCCTTTCTTGCCTGAAAGATGCTCGCTGTTTAGATAGCAAGCGAGCAAGATCATCAAGGGCTGGGTTCTCAAAGGCGGGACCCTGAGAACCGGATGTCTGTCCCTGCTGGAAATGGGGCTGCTGTTGCTGGTGTGGCTGCTGATACTGGGGGGGAGGCTGGGGATAAGACTGCTGAGGCAGCTAGCGCTGCCTCCATGACTGTCCCTGATAGGCGGGACGAGGACCACTCTGATACTGATGTTGTTGGGCATACTGGGGCTGCTGGTTATGCTGCTGTGGCTGGCTGTTCTGATGTCCTTGGGCAGGAGGCTGTTGTTGGGATGAGGAGCCACCATTGCCCCAACGGAATCCGGGGTGGTCCCGACGAATCCCGGGCTGAGGGTACCGGTCGTACCAAATCCCATTGACTTCCATCAATGGGTCCTGCTCGAAGGAGGGTGGAGGAAGAACTGCCAGTGGCTGCTCCGGCTGATACACCACCATCTGAGTCTCCTGAGACGGCGGTTGCTCTGGATGGTACTGTAGCAGTGGAACCGGCTCTGCCTGAATATGATTCACCTGTCGGTATGAGATAGAGGGTTGGTTGGAGCTGCTACTGCTGGAGTCAGCCCGTGACCTGGGAGGCTGTTGGGAGTGAGCCTGTGCCTCCTGAATGCATAGGATTTGAGTTTTCAGGTCACTCATGGTTTTGGTGAGAAGGTCCATCTAATGCCCATGTCGGCTGCGGCTGATTCGGCTTGGGCTGCGGCTACCGATGTTGTATTGGGACCGGCATCGATGCAGGCGATCCTCTGAAATGACCCCGCTCCTTGCGGGGGCTTCTGCTGAGTGTAGACTCGGGCCTGGGCCATCACAGTAGAGTTTTCTGCCATGACTTCGTAGATGGCCCAGATGTCGTCTTCTCCCTTGGAGAAATAAGATCCACCGCAAGAGGCGTTCACTAGCCCCTGCAGCTCCGGTGTCAGCCCACAGAAGAAACTCTGCACCAAGTTGGGCTTGGATATGTCGTGATGTGGACACTGGTCGATGAGCTCTCTGAATCGATCCCAGGCTTCATGGAATTGTTTGTTTGGGATCATGATGAAGTTGCTGATCATGGCTCGAGCTGCGTTTGTCCGGCCGAGAGGGTAGTACTTCTTCAGATACGCGGTCCGGAGATCTGCCCATGTGTCGACGAATCACCCAAGGTGTTTGAGCCAATATACGGCTCTATCAACCAAAGAGAAAGGAAAGGCGATCATCTTGATGGTGTCCTCGGTCATCAACCGATCCTGGATAATGCTGCAAATCATTTCAAACTCCTGGAGGTGGAGGTGCGGCTCTTCGGTCGGCAACCTGTGAAACTTGGGTAGAAGCTGGATTGTGTGGGGCCGAAGCTCGAAATCTCCGTGGATTGGCGGGAGTCTGATCCATCGATGAGTGAGGGATGCAGCTGGGTTATGCAGCTCCCTCATGATAGTCTGTGGCGGTCGCTCAGCGTCTGGATCGCCTCCTCCTGCATCGGGTCCTCCTCCTCCTCCACCGCCACCGCCCCCAGGTCGGTTCTCTCTCAGCTGCGCTATTTCTCTCATCAGATCACCCATGAATGTTCCCTGGTCACGGATCTGTCTCTGCATGGTCTCCAGGGACGCTAACAAGGAATTGTTGATGGCCACTTGATCGATTATGAATGGAGGGTGATCGTGGTCATCTGGGTGCTCGCCTCTGTCTGCCATCGCTGGATTTTCTGAAAAAGCAAAAGAGGCCATCTCAGGTGCTGTCGAATGAGCCGAACTCTGTGATGCACTGAATTCTGAAACAATTGGACTGAGAGAAGGAGAATGAGAAGGGTGGTCGAGGGGGAACAGGGTGGATGTGAACTCAGGCTCGGAGAGCGGACTCTCCGAGGTATTCCTAGATGAATGAGGAGGAGTGCTGGATAGCGGTGCCGACAAGGTCGGCCTAAGAGATCTCCGTCCCATCATCTAGATTATTCAAGAAGAGTAGGGAAAATGCAAGAGAAGAAGAGGAAGATATGATATGCAACAAAATTGCGCACAATTGTGCGGTGTTTTTGATCTTGACCTAAATAAATCTAGCAATCAAACACCAAGCAAGGGTGAGTTCACCAACTCCACACGTGAAGCCGTGAAGGTTCGGCTTTTATCTTGTCAATTTTAGCTTGTTTTCAGGAATTTATCTTGTCACGAGTCCTTAAAGCGCTACGCCTAAAGGAGAGAGAGTACTGCCGGGAAAGTATCCCCGTACTTGTCCTCCTCCTGTGTAACCTGTAACTTGCGCTTTTTAAGGTCCTTGTAACCCTTCCTGGATCCCTACTCATCCAAAGAAATAGAGGGAGGAAGTTGATAGGCGAAATCGATACTTCGGACCTCGCTCACAATGGAATCACCCGTGAGCGTACAAGGTCCTACTCGGACGCAGCCGGTGAGACAGACACACCCGTGAAGGCGTGGCCTAAGCTCGGTACTTCGGACAAGGTCGGTGCTTACACAATGGTGAGTCACCAATGGCGACCAAGCCCTACTCGACTACGTACGATAGTAGCGCCAATACTTCGGAAATCCAGGCGATACACAAGGCAGCCACAAGTTGGGTTTTTGGCTCTAATCCTTACGAAGCGCTCACCTCACTTGGAAGGAGACCTTCCCATGCAACCTGAATACAAGTGAGGGTGTTACTCTCCCCAAGCTATGAATCCAATTACAGATTTTATTTTTGGTCAAGTTTTCTTAGCAGTCCCTTTTTTAATTTTTTGGTGTTATCACTTCCTTTGAGTAGATTCAAACAAGCGCCTAACGGTTTTTGTATTTTTCCTTTATCCTACTTTGTTCCAAAAAACAGAGGGAGAATAGAGTCGGAAAAGCCGTGCAAGTCGACACCAAGGTGGAAATCTCACCTTTGTGCCTAAATGATGCATGCAAAGTAAGAAGACTTACAGCGAATCCCAGCTCTCTCCATGCGGGATGCAAAGCAGAATTTGTAAACCTAATCTACATGGCGGTATGCAAAGCGGAAATCGTCCTAGAATAGGAAACTGCTAGCGTGAAGAACCACAAGCTAGCTACTAACTCCCAATCTGAGTGTCCGGTCTAGGCTCACCCCTCCTCTGCTCAACACATTTGAGTTAGGAGAAAGCGCTTGTTCGGGTGTGAGCTCGCGGCGCGTGGATCGGAAGCTACTAGCTAACTATTTAATTAGTCTAAGTCCAACAACGATCTATAGGAACATGCACAGGTAATTAGTGTGTTTGGACCTATTCTAATCGAATCAAGCAGGACCTATAATCTAACGGCTCAATCCACAAAAGAAAAGGAAAAGGAAAACAAAACCGGAAAATGACAGCGATAAAACACGATAAAAACCGCGGTGAGCCCCCGGGTGAACAAACACCCGGAAATTAGGCCCGGTAGTGTCCAAGTGTCCAATGTCCAAGTGTACATGTATTATTACAATTAAATTAATCACTCTCTCACAAAAATAAAAGAAGAGCTAAACTAATCACTCTCTCTCACTCCTCTTGCTCTCCTGCCGGCTTGGCTTAAGAATAGCCGGATCCGCTTCCCAAGGTTGCTTCGGGTCACCTAGGTGATCCACCTTGCTCCGCGGTCCCTCGCAAGAAGACAAGAAAAGAAATGGTCAGATAGCTCAATCAATCAATATCACAAATGCAAGAGATAGAAACTAAAGCTATGGTAGACAATCAACACAAGCAAAATGTAAACTACTCGCTGTTGCTCCTCGGCAACGGCGCCATTTGATAAACACAAATTATCGAGGGTCTAAAAAGTATGTCTCTCACAAGGCGGAGACAACCGAGTCGCTGCGGTCACCCACAATAAGATGTATTTAATCAACAATTAACCCACACTAAAGATCAATAATTTAGAACTAATGTGGAGTTAAAATTTATTTTTAACTCTGCACAAATGGTGTAAAGGGCAAGTATGCAGAGAGTTCGAACTCAGGGAGCAAGCAGGGTAATTCAAACAATTATGCTCAAGTATGTGTGAAGTCTATACTAAGCAAACAAGCAAATCAAGAAATTTTTGTGAGTTTTTAATTTTTAATTTTTTTTAATTTTATTTAATTTTTAATTTTGTATTTTGATTTTTAATTTTCTGATTTTTATAATTTTATAATTTTATATTTTTTATTTCTTTTTTTTTCAATATTGGAATTTAAAGACAAAGTAATAAAAAAGGTGATGAACTATTTATAAAAATATGCAAAAATAACCAAATTCAGAAATTAAGTATTTTTGGTATTTTTAGGATTTTTTACCGTTTTTATGATTTTTGGGTAATTTGTAGAATGTTTTTGGTATTTTTAAATACTGAAATAAGGCAAAACAGTGGAAAGGTGCTAGCTGTGGGTAAAATGGGATTTAAAAATAGCTACCAGTACTCAAAATTTTTCACACTAATTTTCAAATAAAGCTACTGAAATATGCAACAAACAGGAACTGAGTTTGTATTTTTTGGAGTTTTCCTTGATTTTATATTTTTTTTGAAGTTTTAGAGTGTTTTTAACTTTTTTGTGTTTTGCTTTTGAGATTTTTAATGATTTTTGGACTGACACTAAAATAGGATGTAATAGACACTAGGGAATTTTTTTGGAATTTTTAGAAGTATTTTAATATTTTTTTGGCATTTTCTAAGCTAGACAGTACACAAAAAGCATGTTTTTATTTTTAATAAATATAAAAATAAAATAAATTCAAAAACTAAAATGATAGCGTCAAAGTACACGTGTCCAGGAGCTTAACCCTATTTTTGTGGAATTTTTGGATTTAAAATGATAGTTCAAATAAATACAACAAGCATCCAATCAATAAACAGACCTGGCAGGGGTATTTGTGCAATTTACAAAACATACAGGGGCTCACATGTAATTTTCCACAAAATATTGAACTGAATATTTAATTTATAGCACTAAAACACAATTTCAAAACCCGCCTGGGTACCCTAGCAATTTTCCCACCAGGGCGCGTGACTTGCACGCGCCTGGCGAGGACTAGAATGTAATATCCAAAACCCAGAGGGCTTAATTGCAAATTTCCCAAAAAAGTTTACACGTGATACGAAAGTTTTAGCACCCAATGGAAATAACAATACCCTTGAGGGTCCTTCTGCAAAAAGCCCAGTCCCCTCACGCGCACAGGTACGTGAGGTGACGTGGCGAAGGTCCTAAGTGTGATAACGGAAAGTACAAGGGTCTTTTTGCAAAAACTACACAAATAATTAAACTGCGAATGAATGTTTGAGTTTTTAATATAAAATACAAAAATGCTTGGGGTGGTTTTCGCAAAATTCCCAGCTGCTGCGCGATCCGACGGTGTGGCGTGGGCCACTTATCCACGTGTCGTGCTCTTGACGCGCGATGACGGTTGGCGATCCTGCGGCCGAGATTAGAAGATCTGCGACGAATGGACGACTCGGGCACGAGAAGATCTAACGGTCGCTGTGCTCCTGGAAGAACTAGGCTGATCGAACGGCCTGGAGGGGTGGTCGAAGAACAGGGATGAACCCGCCGCGAGGTGAGTTTCCCAGGTCCTGATCTTCCGCCTCCGCCGCGAGTTGACGCTCCAAACTGCCTGGGAAGCTTCCTGGGAGATCCCTGAGTCGACCGGGGGCTTCAAAAAGACCGGAGGAGCTCCGGTGTTCACCAGCGACGGAGGAGGAGCCGAGGTCCCCAGGTATCACCGGTGGACGGAAAAAATACCCTCAGTCACGTGTGAAGGCTCGAGTACCTGCAGAATAGAAGGTGATATGGTCGGGGGCAAGTTGCCCCGACCACGTGGCGCAAGAAATGGTGATCTGCGGATGGGAGTGGCGCTGAGAACAACTGTGGCCGGAGATAGCTCCGGCGAGGGTCGATTTGGCGAATCGATGCGCGGATGAAAGGGATAAACTGGGGAGGATGAAGAGGGGAATGCAAGAAATGAAGCGACTATGAGAAACTAAGGGATAACACTGCCTCGAGCCCAGGTTGGGCGAGGGAAGGGGGTACCTCGACGGGGAAACCACCGGAGGTAGGAGGGGCGCCCGGACCTTGCCCAACTCGTCTCCGATGACGCGAGCGAGGCGCTGTCACCACCAGCTCGTCGATGGTTCAGAGAAATGGAGGGAGTAGGTCAAAAATGGGGTCCAACTTTTCAAATCAGGTCAAGGGTTCATTTGAAAGGGTTGACGAACACGACTCCTTCATCGAGGAAGAACGGGCGAATCGAAGGTTCTTGGTTCGAGAAAATCAATGGGCGTGATAGCTGGATCACAGGGGAGTAACATTGCAGAAGCATGCGTGCCCAAACGATGAAAGGATTGCCCGTGAAAAATCCAAGAAAAAGGGGGCTCACGACAACCCAGAAGACAAAGGCCTGGGGTCAAGGAGTTGACCCCCGGTCAACGGATGGCGTGCCCTGATTGGGCCACGTCATCCGCAAAAAGACAAAAGTTAAATAAATATATTGTAAATTAAATTAAAATTTGTAAATGATTTAATTAATTTTAGGTTATTTAATAAAAAATGTTTATTATTTTATATAGTATTTTATTCCGATTTTTAATTATTTTTATGAGTTATATTTTTACAAGTTACCTTTTTAACCCTATATCGGTATAATACTTATGTATTTAAGTATTTGATTTTTATTTTATGTATTTTATTGTTATTAATTTCATTTCTTATTTTCTAAAATTATAAAATACTTTTATATATCCTAATATAATTTTATTTAATTTTTCTGATATGTTTTGTATGTTAAATAAAATATAAGAGTATCTTGTATAGGTATATGTATAGGCAGTATACCTATGTATTCTTTATACAAGTATTTTTATTTTGCATTTTCTTTGCATTTTTATTTTAATTTTAATGCACATATATATTATAAGTAATATTTACATAATTATAAAAAATATAAAAATGAATAAATAATGAATAAAGAATATATTGAATATTTTATTCAGTACAGGAATACCATAGGGGTCCAAAACTCAACTTTCAAACCGTAGCTCTGCCAAATGCGAAACCACCACCATTGGATAGATTATTTTATTCTATATACAATTAAAGGTGAGTATGCTGCATTTGGAGTTGTCAGTTGTGAGATACGGGTCTGGAAAGTTGAGATTCTGGATTTTTATTCAGATCATAACTTTTTATCTGTACATTATTTTTCTGTGAAATCAATTTTGTATTTTTCTTTATAAAATCATCTACAACTTTCATGTACAGAGTTTCTTCATTTGATGTATAAAAAGTGGAACCAAAAATAGGCCCCAAAATGAATAAAGAATGAATAGAATCTATAGGCATTTTATCTGTATTTCTGACCTTATCTCCCCCTACTTTATTCCTTGTCGACCAATTCATCAGGATGCCTATGTCTCGGGGGTTTTGGGTCATAAAATATTTACAATATTTTATTCTTTTCTTTTCTTTATTTATTCTATAACTTTGGCCTTAATTACAGTATTTTATACACTAATATGATGCGCATGCATGAATGCTAAGATGCTTGATTTAAGGCTATTTACAGGCATTTGCTAGGGTTTTTGGTGCCAAAATGATAGAATAAAGATGATGAAATGTAGATTCATCACTGCTTCTTGGTGAAGACTTGGTTACACTGATCAGGCTTCACAAGGGAATGAAGACTGCACTGGTCCATTCCCAGTTCTTTGCCCCCTTCTTCTTTTATCTTCTTTCCCCATTCAGTTGTAAAGGCTAGCGGTACCTGACCTTAGAAGGAAATATCTTACTCCACGAGGAACATCTATCAGGAGAGCAGACTTTTTTGTAGTTTAGCGGTCATGTATGGTAAGAGCTGAAAAATTCATACACATAGATCTGTCATTTCAAAGTAGCACGAGTGTTCAACTGAGAGGATGGGTTTGACCTGACCGTGAATAGAACTAGACGATAGGATTATGGAACCTAAGGGATGTTGTGTCTCATTTCCTAACATTAGTGTGGTTCTGAACACAATAATACTCCAAAGGTCTTCTCTGAGCTCCAAACTTTGATTTCAATAAGACAAGTTTAAAAGTCAAAAATCATTCCAAGTTCTATATTTTTCTTTTCTTTTATTTTCTTTCTTGCACTTATAGGCATAAATGTTTGCTAGGGACTAAACGAAGGCAAGTAGGGGGGGTGATGAATCTCCATTTCATCACCTTTATTCTTTCATTTTGGCCTTTAAACCCTAGCAAAATGCATGTATATAACATTATATCACATAAAATGACATATATTATGTACAATGTAAATACCATATAAAATAGTATATTTAAAGCCAAAATAAAAAGAATAAAGAAAAGAAAAGAAAAAGAAATGAACATAGGTATTGAATGAGCCTAAACCTCGAGACCTACACATCATGATGACTAGGTCGACAAGGAATAAAGTAGGGAGAGATAAGGGTCAAAATACAACAAAATCCTAATTTTTAATCTCTTAATAAGCTCATTTTGGGACCTATTTTATTCTTTTTTGTTTACACTTCAAATCAATAACCTTTGTATTTGAAAGTTGTAGACAAAATACATAAAGAATATATAATTGATTTCATGAAAAATAATGCCTAATGTGCCCTAGACACTCAAAATAAAAAGCTGAAATCCAAACTTAACAGACCTGTATCTCCTCCATACCGTATCAAAACTGCATATAACTTTTAATAAGCTATTCAATGAAGGTGGATTCATTCAATTTGGAGTAATGATGCAAAAGTTAGGATTTGGTCCCCTATTGTATAGTATACCTAAAAAAATTAATCTATTTATTTATTCTTTGTATTTTTCATATTCTTATATTTTTATAATTTTGTAAATATTATTTATAACATATGTACATAATTAAAAGAAAGAGAATTCATTAAAAATATAATAAAATAAATAAGCATAAAAAATATATAGATGAAATACACATACATACTCTTATACAATAAATACATATATTTATTTAAGTGTACGAATCACCTCACAAAAATACAACAAAAATATATTTATGTATATTTAAATAAGTTATAAATATGTAAAACATGTAGAAAAATAATAAAATAGAAAATACAAAATAGAAATAAAAATAAAATACATACCTTATATTTAAATATATTTATATTTATACTTGTAAAAAGTAACATAAAATAAATTAACTTGTAAAAAAAATAAAAATCATAATAAAATACTAAATAAAATAATAAGTTTTTTTTATGTTTTTACTATAAATCAATAAAATCATTTACTATTTTAATTTGATTTTTTAATTAATTTCCACTCTGTTTTATCTTCTTCTGTCTTACATGGACTAACTGAGGTACGGTCAGAGTTGACCTTGGTCAACTCCTGGCTCTCCCCGAGGTCTACATCTGATAGGCATAGGCTGGTGACTTTCTTGATTTATCCACATCGTATCTATATTTTTAGGGACTCGATCCTTCATCATTTTTTACCTCGATTCTTGATCTTTCACACTGGAGCACGCCCTCAATTGGTGGATCGATGCTGCGATTAGGAACCGTAGTCAACCCTCCTCTTGTACATATACATCTCCTCCTCCCATTTTTAGAATTTGATCCCCTTTAGCCTCTCGAAATCCCTGATTCTCGTGCATTGTAGCTTCCTGGTGACAACATGAGTCTCGCCTGACTTGTTGGCGTGGAGGAAGATGATTGGAGGTTGAAATCCGAGCATCGTTGACCACCATCGACGAAGCTCCTCCGACTCCTTCATTTTCTGAGGTAGAGCCCCACTTATAGGTCATTTTGTATTCTTAGAACATAGATTAGAGTATTGTAGGTGTTAGTTTTAGGTAAAATCACACTTTATTTTGTATAATTTCAAATTTGTAGTTCACCATAGCTGAGCTCCTACGACCATTTCACTGTGACTTCACCATCCCCCAACCATCAAACCACCTACACTTTATTCCCCTTCATTTCTTCTATATCCCAGGCACCTTCAGCTCCCTCTATCTTGCTCAGATTGAGGAATCAGCTCTCCTTCTCCGCTACCTCGTTGGAGAGCTCCGCCCGACTTCCCTCACGCCCATTTCAGACATGTTAGGACTCCAGAACCCCCTCTTTTGCGTGTTAAGATTTTTTGAAGGTTTTGGAGGCCCAAAAGGGCCCTTGCGAGTTGATTTTTGGTTCAGTCGAAGTATCTGGACCCCCGAAGCTTCCCTGACCTTCAGGAACCACTCTTGCGATTCTTGGACCCATTTGATGCCTCCAACAGCTCTGAGACGCTTCTAGGAAGCTTCTGAGCCTTTTTTTCGTGCCCAAGACCACCCGAGTCGATTGGGAGAACGGATCGAAGCTCTCCTCCTCAGGCGTTCTTCTCTGTTCTTTCTCCGAGCTTCTCCATTGTTCCATCAAGCATCTCCTCCAGGTCTTCTAGGTGTCGTAGGATTGATCGCCTAGCAGCCATCAGATCTCCAGCTAAGATTTATTCTTAGCCCTCCAAAGTAAAACGTCACGCCGTCCGATGCACGACATGTGGAAAGTGAAGCTGATCTAGCAGTCCGCCAGTGCCTTTAGGGGGTGGGGGTAATTTTGCTACATAACCCCTCGATTTTTGTATTTTAATTTTGATCCATTAAATATTGTCTGTATTGTAAAAATTTTGGTTCTTTTACAAGTAGACCCCATGTACAACTCTTATTTGCACTTAGGTCCCATGCCACATCAACTCACGTTCTCATACACGTGAGTTGGTGGGATTTTTGTAGGGACCCCATGTGCTTTTATTTTATTATTATGTCCTTTAATTTTGGAATCCAATTCGAAACTTTTGGGATATTTGCATGTATACCCTACTTTGTTTTTTAAATTGCATTTATACCCCTACATGTATTAAATGATTTAAATATTCATGGGAAAAATTAGGTAGAGACCCTTGGATTTTGAAATTGTGTTCTACATTGTATTGTTAATTAATTTTATTTATATTTTAGTCCCTACCGAAGTTGCATTTTATTTATTGTATTTTCTAGCATTAAAAATAACATATTGCATTTAAAAATTATAGAAAAAATATTTTAACTTCCTAATAACATAATAAATCAGGTATATTTTTTTGTTAGGACATTTAAAATTTTATTTGATATTTAAAAATTCAAAAATTTGCATTTATACCCTATTTGCATTAACATTCTATAAAAATTAGAAAAATGTTTTGAAAAATTCTAAAAAAATCAGGAGTTCTTTATTATTGTATTTTTCACCTACATACCAAAAATCACAAAAAAATCAAAAGAAAAACAAAAAATTACAAATCCTTTCTGAAACTGAAAAATTATAAAAAATATAAAAATCTCATTTCTATCTATGTATTTTATTTATTATATATAATATATTAAAATTTGTTTTGGAAATTTTAGGACTTTTACCTAATTTTAAATTTAAAACAATATGGAAACATATTATTGCTCACTGTTTTACCTATTTAATTCAATTAAAAATACAAAACAAATGAGCAAGAATCAAATAAAAATAACAAAAATAGAGTAAAATATAAAAAAGTTAAAATGATATTATATTATGCATTTTGATTATATATAGATATATTTGTATATATATATGCCTATATTGTTTATTTACACCTATATCTACTCATTTTATAATAACAATTATTATAATTAGTATTAATACCAAAAACAATTTTAATACCCTAAAAAATAAGAAGTACTGCACCTGGGGTATTTTTTTATTTTTCCTACTATATATATTTATGTCTATTATCTACTATATTATTTATATGTAGTTATATATATCTGTTACCTCTAGTTATTAAAAAATTAAAATTAGAAAATATATAAATACAAAATATCATACAATCAAAAATAAAAAATAATAGAAATTAAAAATACAAAAAATACATATTAGAAAACCCATTAAAAAACAAAAACCCCCTTAAAAAATACAAAAATGCATTGATTGTTTTTTTTGAGTCAATTGGTGTAATCTATTTTTCTTGCTGCCTGTGTTCTACCTCTACACATACTTACGCATATACACATTATTTTTGTAGTTATAATAAATTTTAACACTATATTTTTTCTTTGCTTTGCTTCATCTATTTGTGGGTTAATTGTTAATGGAATTGGATTTCGTGAGTGGTCGCCTCAACGATAGTGTAGGTCTCACCTTGTGTAGACTGCAATAGACCCTTGCAAGATCTGAGTCAACGGTTCTTTTATTTTCCTTTTTCCTTTCTTTTTTCTTTCACTTATTCTTAGAATAAGTGTTTGCAAATGGACTAGCAAAGGTAAAGTATAGGGGAATGATGAATCATGATCCATCTCCTTTATTCTTTCATTTTGGCTAAAATCCTTGGTAAAATACATGTAAATAATCACTAATTCCAACAAATTAACATTCTAACTTCATTTTTAAATATTATATATTTAACACTTATTTTATCTAAAATAAAATTATAAAGAAGAACAAGAAAAATAAAAGAAGAATGGTGTAACTATGTACATACTGATCCTAACCACGAGCCCAGGTCAACATTGACTTGGTCAATAATATAAATAAATAGGGGGAGACCAGGATATAACATATAAAAATATCAGAAAATAAAGAGCACAAATATACATAGACACATTTTTCACCTTGTACATATGTTTACCGATTTTATTTATCATTAGGAAAATCTCAAATTAAATTATTTCCTTCTTGAAAGTTATTTATAATATATATATATATATATATATTAAATTCTAAAATTATTAGAAAAATTATTTATTATATAAATAAATAATAACGATGAACCGAAAAATCCATAAAAATTAACTTCTACGTTTCATATCTATGTATAGGAAACTCTAAATTGACCAAACTCACTTTTAAACTTCTAATTAAAGTTAATACTATTATTAAAAATGATAGAAAAGCAATACAATTAATCATATGAGTTTTGACTTTTGGACCCCTATGTATATACATATTATATGTACATAAATCTTCTTTATTTTCTATAAAATTCATGCTAACTCCGATTAACTTAATTCTTTTTCTAAAATATTTATAAATAGTAGAAAAATATATAAAAATAACTTAAAATTAATTTCTAATAAATACCAATAAATTCCAAAATAAAAAGTTGTAAACTCGAACTTTTGAACCTCATATCTCGGCCATATGAACTCCAAATAGTGTGTTCTCACTTTTAAAGTTCGTTTTATAAAAGTATATATATCAAATAAAAGTACTTTCACTTAAATCAAAGTTAATGTGCAAAAATTAGATTTTGGGACCCTATTAGTATACTTGTACAATGTATTTTTATTTTATTTTGTTTTATTTTTTATTTGTTCTTTCATATTTTATACTTTATAAATGTTATAATAATAATAGTATACTTCAATATAAAATAAAAATAAATTTATTAAAAATTACAATAATTTAAAATAATTAATTACATTAATTATATATGTATAATTTACTTATTTTATTGTATGTTGGTATATTAATTTAACTAATTAAATAATATTATTTATATAACTAAATATATCATTAAATTATTTATTAAATTATTTAAATTTCTATTTATTTATTTAATTTATTAAGTATGTATTAATTAATTATTATTTATTAAAGTAACCTTGGTTTGATTGGTCAAACCAAGGTTTGACCAGTCAAACCCCATCTCCTTCCTCCGTCTTTCCTTCCTCTTCCTCCTCTTCTCTTCTTCTTCCTCTTCAATGGCCTGGGATGACCAGGACGTTGCCTCAACAACCTCTTCATGCTCTGCAAGCTTCCTCATGGTCGTGATTCCGTCCAGGTGCAATGCTCCTGGACCTTCTTCCTTTATATATAAGGACCTCCTCCACCTTCAGCTCACGTATATGCCATTTGCTTAATCTCATTCCGGTGAGATCTAGATACAAAGAGCGAGAGTGACATGTCACCCTCATCACCATCGAGAGAGGTTTGGGAGAGAGGTCTGGTGCGATCGTACGTCGACGTGAGCACAACTCTGTCGCGTACAACCTCAGTGGACTGTCACGCGTTGAGGCAACAACATATGGAGCTCTAGCTCTAGATCCACATGCACTTCATCCATTTCATCTTTCTAGTTTATGTTTGTCCTTAGATTCTTCTTCGATTTTTCCTTAATCCTCTTCCTATTCCTCCATTTCTCTTCTCCATTTCCAATTTCATTTCTCTTCTAATTTCTCTCTATTTCATCTCAAAATCATTCCAATCTCGACTCCATCACCAATCATCACCATTTCCCCTTAGAAATCATCTCAATTATGTTCTAAATTCCATATCTGAACCCCTTCGATCACGATCAGTGGCTGGAGTACATGGAGTTATGTCCTCCGTCACTACTAGCTCATTCATTCACCCCTTCCCTTTTTTGTTGTGGTCCGAGCCTTCGAGCTTGAGTTGAGTTTTGGTTTGCAGGTCACAGGTGAACTTTCGATCATCGAAGAGCATCGATCGGATTTAACTTGAGGAAATCACATCGCATCGAGCCAGTTGTAGTGTCACAGGAGTCAAGGTCAAGGTTGATCATCATATAATACCAAAATGAAGCATCTCATGGAAGTTAAATGAGTAGCACGCATCTGAGCATCTAACTGATCTGAGTAGTACACCATCGAGAATCATCTCGAGCGTGATGACTACTAGAGATCGAGCACCCAACCGCACATAAGCACCAGTAGTAGTAGCTTCATCGAGAAGCAAGCTCTGCATCGAGACCACTAGTGTTCTGATCAAGATCCGTCATCCTCGAGCATTGCCTGCAATACTTTGATTTGGGAAAGAATGTGTCGCACAACTGCTGCATGATCGTCCGCTGATCGACGGATCAGATCGACCACTGCTTAACCTTCAACACACATGCCTCACATGGGGATATTTTGCAACATTTGCACAGGTCCCCCTCAGACTTATACTAACTACTCTGGACTCGTACAAATAGAACACGTGATCATACACATGAACAGTGGTGAACTTTGCGAACATTGCCCTAAACGTTTTATATTCGCACACATGCATATGTGCTGGACTGAAAATACGTGAGCGCCACAAGAACTCTGGTGCTTTTGCGTGATAGACCTAAATTTTTTTGCATTTTGCAAGCAGGCGCAAGTTTGTTCCAAAGGCACATGAAGGACCATGTGTATCTCTAGTGATTTTGCACGTGAAGCCCCCTGCGATTTCTCTGGTTTACTTGTGTCCCTATAATACATACTAAGTACATATAAGTCACTTATATAATATCGTAAAATATTATACGTATTAAATATATAAAAAATAAAATAAAAAGTATAAAAATACATAAAAATATCGTAAAATATATTCTACATAGTATTATGCCAATTTTAAAAATAAAAGATTTTCTACTTTTAATTATTCAAAAACAAAATACGAAAATACTACACACTTCAAAAATACGTAACAAATATTAAAACACCTATAAACATTCTATAAAAATTACTTTCAACATATTTTACTATATTTTACATATAAAAAAAAGAAAATAAATAGAATATGAAAATCAATAAAAAAAATAAAAAAACACAAAAATTTCAAGAATTCATAACTAATTCAATAAAAGTCTTATAAATATACACAATACCTTGTTTTAAAGGTAGATTTACCTACAATAAAATAAAAAATAAAATATTTTCTTATTTTTTAGCATTTTTAAAATAAAAAATAATTCCCTATTTTCAATAAAAAGCTTATTATCCATCTTAAAAAGAATCCAAAACAAATAAAAAAAATTTAAAAATCATTTAGAAACCTACACAAATAATAAATAAAATACAAAATATAAAAACCAGAAAATTAAAATCATATAAAAAATAAAAAATCAAATACCTATATTACTTTACTTATAGGTATATAAAATCATAAAAATAATATAAATTCATAAATTCAAATAAAAATTCATAAAAATCTCTTAAAAATAATAAAAATAGAAAACCCTCATTCCTTAGTCACTCTACTATTTACCATAGTTTTTATAGTTTGCCTCCCTGAGTTCGACACTCTCGTGCTTATCGCTATTCCTTGAGTTTAAGAGTATAAATAAAAATAATAAATTTTCTGGTAAAATCTGCCTAGTCGTTACAATGACCATTATTTGTTCTATCTTTTTAGAACATTAAATTGGGAGTGTTTTTTAACCACCTAATAGGTGTTGGTTATTACTCGTTAGTCCATGTATATTGTTGTTCTTGTTATTATATTCATGTAATTTACATCTACACCTTTATTTTTGATATCAGTTTGAACCATCATTTAGCATTATTTTTAAGTTCCAAAAAATGGCATGTTATTATTCAATTAAATGCTCTGCTTTGTGGTTATTTCTTTATAATTTTTGGAGTCTCGATTGATTTATCATAGTTAATGTGATGGAGTTGATTCTATTTCACCCAATATGTGATCGGAAATTAACAGTAAATCATGTAATGCTCTGAAAATTCTTGAAAATTCACATTTTCTAAGTTTAATTGTATTATTTAATGTGCCTAAATTCTTCTATATAACAAGCATAATTTGGATTGGATAATTATTAAACCAAAATTGGTAATTGATATTTAGTTAACTCCACAAACATCATTTTGCCACAAATTCAAGTTCTCTAGATTCCTGATTAAAATCTATATCTAACGTAACTTCGATTTGGCTTGCATTATTAATGTGGATTTATTAGGAATTCATTGTCAATTATCACTCTGTTTCAGTACAAACCTCATGAAAAATTCAAATAATCTCAAAAAATTCTAAAAAATCAAAGTAGGTTCATTTCATCTTATCTAAGCTTCTTTATAAATTTCATAATTTTGCATATTATTTATTTGATAAATTGCATAAAAATCCATAAAAATGTCCATTTTCACAGTTCATCTTAACTTTGAAAAATACAAAAAATGTATTTCATGTCCACCATTGCATAATTATTTCAGAAAAACAATCACTTGAAAATTGAACTCATTTTACCATTATTTGGATTTTTGAAACTAGGCTTGTTTGACCTTGAAATTGTCATGCTGCATCTCATTTACATTTTGTATTTGCATCTATTTTGCATAGAAAATACTAAAAATTAATCCTCCTTGAAAATCATACATTAAGTGATCTGAACTAAACCTAAGTTGATTATTTGTTTCCTTGTGTTCGACCTTAGGCTTGCCCAAAGTAAACAAAATTTACATCACTTGAATCAATTGCATAGGACATTTTTTTAATAATTAATAAAATATGCAATTCCCACACGAGGGATGAAAGTGCAAATTACCCAATGACTTTGCCCAAATGGGCACTAGGTGCCGATTTGGGCAAACTCATTGGGTAATTTGCATTTCCATCATTTGGGTAAGTTGCATTTCCATCCCTCATTTGTTATCAATAGATTTTTTTCAACTAGACTTCGTGTTATCAAAAGTATAACATTTACCATAAAGATGTAATTGCATTTGAATGGTAAATGTATATCCTTTCTATTACTGAAATTATTCTTTTTAAATTTTCAAAATTTTAATTTATAATTCTTTTCCTCCATTATATTATATACTAAATCTCTTATTCTAATTAATTATATTTATATACTAATAATTGTAGCTTATTTAATTTAATTCTAGCATGGTCAAATCAATCCTGACTAGGGATGAAAAGAGATCGGATACATATCAGATATGTCAATTTTCTTATCCTTATTCACATCGTCTATATCGAATACGAATAAAAATCTCCATATAGATATGAGTCAGATGAGAATTTAGGGAACCATATAATTGGATACGTATTCATATAGAATATACACTGAATATGAATCATAATCAAATAAAAAGTGAATAAGAATATTGATCGGTTAAAGATCGGATAAGAGTAAGATTGAATAGAAATAAAAATTATTTAGGGAATCATATAATTGAATTATGAAGTCTTCAGCCCCAGAAACCAATGTAGATGGATGTTGAAGACTTTGTCTACATTGGTTTTTCGGGTTGAAGATTTCGTAATGGTACATATATTGTTTCATTATTCCCTAAGTATTATGTGATCAACATTATATTATAAGAGATTTACTTATATATTAAATTATAAGTATAAATATAATTAATTAGAATAAGATATTTAATATATAAGATAACGAAGAAAAAGACTTATAACCAATAAAAAAAGACTTATAAACTAAAAATTTAAAAATATGAAAAGACAATTTCAGTATTAGAAAGGATACACATTTACTATTCAAATGTAACTACATCCTTATCTCATACTTTTGTTAACAAAAGAGGCTAGTTGAAAAAAATATTGATAACAAACGAGGGATGGAAATGCAAATTACCCAATGACTTTGCCCAAATTGGCACTTGAGGTGATGATTTGAGCAAACTCATTGGGTAATTTGCACTTCCATCCCTTGTGTGGGGATTGCCCTCCAAATGGGCAACTGAAGTGCCGATTTGGATATTACTTCTTAAATCGACACCTCATGTGTGATTGATAGTTATATTTTTAAATATTATGATTTAATGACTGTTTAATTAATTAGGAATATTTTAATAGTTATTTAAAAAAATAAATTTTAATCGATTCCCAACTGCCAGATCACAACAATAATTATCTAAGGGTAGATCTGGGATTGTCAGTCCTCATGGTCGAGGACCACCAACCGCTTTTCCAGTTGTCGTCAAGTCCGGCAACTTCGACACTTGGATGGAGCTCCTCCAGGTTTACGTGGCTGTTGTGCTGAGGACCACCACTCACTATTCCGGTTACAGGAGAAGGTGGGGGATGCGTAGAGACGATGATGGTTTGATCATCATTTCAGGTTGTGGTTGTGTTTAGTATTTTTGTTTTTGTGATGTCATGGTGTTTTCTATTCTCGGGATCTGTTTAAGTATCGATAGTCATTAAAACCTTCTCACAACAGGGATGAGGAGCCGGAGATACCTCACCATGGATTATGCCAATCACACTGCTAAAACTCGGTTAACTATCATTCAGTGCGGATTCAGTAGATATTTAAAATTTTCACTCGAGATTGTTTCAAACAGCACAGGCCCTAATTTTCCACCCTACGCACAGGTGTGCCCATGATGGGATGGAGATTGAGAGGAAGAAGACATGCAGTGTGGTGGATCTGCTGAAGTTAACTTCGGCTTGGAGGTTAGTTTGTCTTTTGTAGAAAGGTTGTGTTACGATAAATATGTGCATTTCTCCGAGGAAAATCAATTTGTTTTCAAAGTCCTTTAACGAAGCTTCTTTCGATTAAGTGTGTTTTCTCACTAGGTTGTAGTATACCTTTGATTATATTATTGGATTCTTGGACTCGAGTGTTGCGATGCAAGTCAGATGATTTACACGGTAAGATAATCCCAACACACACATACACACACAAATCGACTTTAGCGACAGATCTCTCTTCTGTGGTAGTATTTTGACCAGCTTAAATGTGGGATCTAGAATTATCTATATATAAATAAGGTATTAATATGCTTAGTTTAACCCACCTAATCTATACATTTTTAATAGTACGTTGAAAACAGATAATAATTATTTAAATTATAAATTATAATATTGAAATTGACCGAACAACTAACAAACAGAAATAAAATATTATTATCAATAGGATAAATTATAACAAGCCACCCACTCTGGAAATACTGAAAGAAAGGAATTTCACGGTCAAACTATCAAAACTTCCTAGAAATTCGAGTTCTAATAATTTTTTATCGAAAAAATAGGACTTCATAAATATTATAAATCAAATCTAATTCATTGAAATTCCATTCAATAAAATGAAAGAATTATAAATTTTCAAAATAATAGATAGGAATATTGCAAATAAAGCCATTGCAAGTCCCATAAATGGACTAGTCTCCCATCCCATAGCTACTTTACCATATTATGAATTCAACGGTTTCAATAAATCCCCTACAACAGTTCGTCTTGGTCCAAACCTAGATCTTCTCTCAACTGATTTTGTAGCCACAAATTCTTATTCATTCATTAGTTGAGATCTGTTGACTTTGTATACAACTTGTTATGGTTGTAAATAAATAATTTTATTGTAGTTATAGATCCACAACGATCTTGAAATTATTTAATAATGGAGACAACAACCCTAATCGTCATCTTCATATCAGGTTTACTTGTAAGTTTTACTGGATTTTAACTTAACATACATAATATATAATTCGTATATTGTTTAATTATAGTATGTTATTAAATTATAAAATTATTATTAATATCAATCTATACTTTTTCTTTTTTATTACTTTAGACCATTTGATTATATTTACTTACCATATTTGTTTGTATTTGTGCTCTTATATATATCTATATATTTTATATTTTTTATTTAGTAGAAATTGAAATAAAAAAGTATTAACTGTGAGGTTTATTATCATTTTTTACATGCATACGAAAAGTTCAATTTATTATCATTTTTTACATGTCTACCAAAAGTCTAAGTGGATTCTCCCAATTTATGCCTTACCATACCATCCGTTAAAATCCTAAACGATTTTATGGCAGAGCAAAAGTTATTCTAACTTGCATATTACAAGAAAATATATTATTATTTGACCGGTGATAATTTTGGTGTTGGATTTATAACGTGCAAATGTATCAAATTGAATAACTAATAGCGTTTGTTAGTTTTCAGTAAACTCCTTTAGATTTGGATTCTATAAAATGGATTTCCAAATTGTATTACATAATATTATTTATACCATATAATATACACCATCCAGAAAATAATTTTTTTTTAACGACAAGTTGTACGGAAACATCTCTTTTTACGAAAATGTTTCGTATTTGCTTAATTGAAAAATTATAGTTCAAGGCAAAGCAAATTTTGAGTGATTTCTTATGTGAATTTTATATGATGTATTTGTTAGGATTATTTTCTATGATGTATGTGTTAGATTCACTAAAAAAATTGAGCTATAGTGACGGTTTTTTCAAAATCCGTCACTAAATTAGCTGTTGTTAAATATATAACGACGATATTATTCGTTGCGAATGATTTTTGTACTCAAAATTAACGACGAATATCATATATGTCGTTATATCATTAGCAACGGTCCACATAGCGACGCTTATCCGTTGCTATTTTTCAAACTTTAATTAATCACCGCTAAATTTTGAACTAAAAAAATAGCGATGATTAGTTGATATTTTGAAAAATTGCAACGGATAAGCGTTGCTATATGGACCGTTTCTAATGATACAACGACATATATGATATTCGTCGCTAATTTTGAGAAAAAAAACTCATTACGCAACGAATAATATCGTCATTATATATTTAACAACGGTTAATTTAGTAACGGATTTTGGAAAAAGCATCACTATAGCTCAATTTTATTGTAGTGATTTTATATGGAAAACTATCCTAATTTTCTGTATCACTAACACAATACGTCCAAAGTACGGGTGCCCACTAGTTTATATAAGCTTTAGACGATGTGTAGAGATGCAAACGAATGGATATTACTATATCCTTATCCTTTTTAAACATGTATACGCAAATAGATATCTTTCTGATATTGACAATAAAAAATCACATCCTTAAATATGGATGCAAATATGGAAACAGATAATCACTGTTCGGATATGGATATTTTATAAACGGATATGGATTTATCCTATGAATAACAATTTTTCTTCTAAGATTTAAATCAATGTCAAAATTACACAAACTACAACTACAATAGAATAAATAAATAAATAAATAATATGTTAAACTAAACTTTTATAATAAATAGTTAAAATATACCATAAGATATATACTCAGGTAAATTACTAAGAATAATGGCCCCAATTATGCTTCAATTCTCAATTAAATGTCTCATTTTTGAAATAATATAAAGATGACGCTAAAATTTCATATTTATGCTTTAACATCGACGCAGAAGATATGCGAAAGCTTACAGAAATGAACCCCTTATTATTACGTTTTCAAAATAAGGCCCTACTTAGGAATCAAGGTATAATGAGATCTTTTTTGTAATTTAGTCTATTTATTGTTCTGATATCAAGTTTATGTAGAGTGTTGATCAATTTTGACTAGCTTTTCATAGTATAAACTACATCTTATAAATGCACGACAATACATGTAAGAATTTGAGTTTTATATTTAATCAAAGAACCACGTTCCTAAAGACAAAATTCTACATTTTGAAGGACTTCTTTGGATTTTGAAATTCTCGAAATATGTTTTAAATACATTGAAAATGATCGACAGCCAATAGATTAACATGTGTGTTTTAAGAAGGTAATTTTCATTAGAATGCTGTTTAAACATGTTTTAAACATAAAATCAACTCATCGAGAGTTTTTTTTAAAACCAACTTGAAATAAATTTTGAACGAACACAAGGAAACAATTAATTGGTTTACATAATGTAACCAAATTATTAATAAATTATTATACTAATATTTTTTTGTGCATTTCTAATTTTCTTAAAGAATAAATAAATGCAAGAAATTGGACGTGTTTCAGAAAAGCAAATAAAAATCTTCCATGGTCATAGAATATAAAATGTGGCAATAACTTCCATAATAATGTAATTAATTTCAAGAATAAGTTCCACACTAAAATGTTCTTCACAGTAAAAAATTAAAATACAACGACGTAACGAAATATAATTCAAATTTAATTAAATACATATAAAAATTATCACAAAATAAAGCAATATAGTACAAGAAAATTTTGACTTGATGTAAAAGACATATCCTAAATATCATTTTACAATAGGTGAGAAAGATAAATAAAATGAGATCTTGGCTTCTAAAAAGATAAAATTATAATAAACTGTATATTGCTTTGTGAAAATGACCATCTTAGGAATGTGGTTTATCTTGACTTTGCTTGCAATTTATGATAAATCCAAGAACTATTTGCTCCAAATCCTTGAGGGAGATTTGTAGATGGGCGTCATCCATATTCTGTGCATGTTGGAAGATGTTTAGTTTTTAGCCATTTCTTGGAACGTGAGTTTGACTATTCTGAAATCGAAGACAGATCGTCTGATGCAGGTGGGAGGGCAGCAGAGTCGGTTGTAGGCGTGTGCGCCGCTCGCTCTTCACCGAGCGGTTCGCACGATTTTGCACTTTTTGTGAGCTCTAACCGTGCAAAATCGTGTGACTCGCTCGATCACGATCGAGTGACTCACTCGACCACAACAGCTACAACACCACAACAGAAGATCCTCCCTGTCTGAAATCAGCTCCTTATTATGAAAGTTTTCTTCACCGTCTCGATCCAATCCTTAGATATATGCCTTAAATTTTCCATCTATAGCAAAACATGCGAGGTTGGGCATGCAGAATGTAGAACGGTCTCCGTTGACTATGTAGTCAATCAACCACCTCTGGCAGTTGTGCGAGGTCAGATCTCGTGGAGATCCTAATCGCATGGGTGTGAAGGAAGGGGCCGGGTGATACGAGGACTTACGTCCTATATAAACCTCTCATACGGAAGGAAAGAAACAAATCGGAACCTAGATATCGGGAGCCCCCTTCCAATCCAAACCTCTCCAAGTCCCTCTGTAAAACGTCATCAGCGGCTTACCTCGATCCGAGATGTGTGGTACTATTAGCTATGATCTGGGTCTGTGGCCTGTCTATATAGTTTCTCTATGGGCCTGTTTGGTTGCAGGGTTGGGCAGGGTTGGCCCAACCCTGGTTACTATTCACAAGGGTACTTCCTCCTCACAGATTACTATTCACCCACCCCAACCCAGCCCAACCCAACCCAATCCAACCCAGCAACCAAACAGGACCTATGAATTTTTTGCGCCTAGCTGTCTAGCCGCTGCCATTTTTTACTACCACAAATTCTACCATTGATCTGCTCGTTAATAGTGTATGGCATGTTCCTCCTATTCTCGATCCTCTCATTCAAGCTATAATACTACTTGCAGCAATTGTGAATCCTTCTTGGGAACCATGTATACACACGCTAAGTTGATATTAGTATTCTTCCCCGACGTTACAACCTTGCTCTCTAGTTAAGCCTTGATAAATTACTCAAATTGACATGACGACCTTACTCTGATACCATCTCTTAAGTGTTACACTGATTCATCGGAAGAGCACTTTTATACCTCAATTAATGTCAATTGTTGTAGCACGTGAAACAGAGCTTCTAATCAAAATCACAACAAAATATTTCCAGAATGTTGTGTATGGTGCATTTATTTTACTTGGTAGGAAATTATGGTCCGACACAAGGAGGTAAAAGATGTAGGCCAAGTGTACTAACTTAGACAATCAAATAGCAGATTAAGTTTTACAAGGAGAAATTTTTGGCGTCTTAATTTTTTAGAGTAAATTAAGTTAAAGTTCTTGAATTTTACACTCCAATTCAATGTGGTCCCTGAGATTTTAAAAGTGGTGCTGGACAGGCGGAGGCCGCTCGTTCTCCCTCCATTGGAGCGCACATCGACTCCATTCTCCGCCTCGACGACCCAGGTTCCGCCGACTCCCCACAGGGACCAATTGGAGTCTCACGAGCCCTCAACCACCGTCGTATTGAATGCCGAAATACTTTGTCACGAATCGGACGTTCAGGCCGCCATGTTGGGGTCTTAATTTCCATCCTTAAGAATTCATCGACGACTTCAGCTCCGAGCTTGTAGCCTCTTTGAGCAAAGATAGGAGAATCTTAATTTCTCCATTCCCGAACAACCTTTCATCCTATTCTCATTTTAATTGCTTTTTTATTCTAGTGTAGGTAGGGTTTCAGGTTCTATACCCAAGTTGTTCACAAATTCGAAGTATCGTCGTTTGATTCTACTTTACTTTTTGGGTTTTGACTTTTTGGACGTGTTCAGCATCGATGGTATGATTGATTACAATTCCCCACATTGTTCGCAAATTCGAGATATCTCGTGCTCTGATTGATTACAATTAACTGATATTATCCCTAATCATGTGTTGTAACTAAATCGAATTCCACGTTTAATTAAGTCTCAGATCACAAGACATGTTCTTGATTCCATTGTACATGTGGTTATGATGGAATAGCATCCAACTTCCAACAATATAATCCAGATTTTTGTTTGTTGATGTGATGTGTCTAACAAAGTGTGAAGTCACTCGAAGGACTTCCACTTCCAGATTGCAGGTGCATATGCCAAGAACAAAGTAGCACACCTGAGCACCGTCAGACACGCGCACATTGAGATCTCGGGTCTTCTTAAAGGATTCGCTCGCGAGAATCTTCAGCCCACGAGACCTCCGGATAATCAGCCCGCGCAAAAGTTCTAGTTCTGATAGTTCTGATCCAGACCATCGTCTCGAGCGTGATCTTAATCACCATTGATCTCGAACGCAGCACACGCACAACAGTATCCCGCGTGGCATAATCTCTAGCATCAGGCACGAGCGAGGGAGAATACCTTGTTCAATACCCCATTAACGCGCGTGAACCTCTGATATTGGGTCGCCATCTACGCCCAAACACCATTCACGAGCAGCAGGAGCACAACTACTGCCGTTCTTCAGCACCTGTACAAAGAAGAGATACACCATGTGTAGCCATCCTCTGGATTTGATCAAATCATGCACACACGCTCTCCAGATCTATCGTGCTTGTTATGTGACAAAGGCACCATTTTTTGTATTCAGTTTCCGATCGAAGACAAAATCCCAATTAGTGTAGATGTTCTACCATATATAGCAGCCATCACCACACGTGGGGCTGCTACATCTAATCTTCTCAAGCAAGAATATCAATCGACAAATTCTTCCAAAGGTCTGATTTGCGGAAAAGGATCCCGATCTTCAATAAGATGGCTGTTGAGGGCTCAAGAAGCTCAATTGATTCCCCAAGGGGGAGTCGACAGCGCCAGTGTCGTCGAGGCGGGGAATGGAGTCGACAAGCGTAGAATGGGTAGTTGGGATGTGAAGGAGGGGAAGGAAGCGGCCCGTAGTTTGCAAAAAAAAAAGGTTGAACAAAACACTATTATTAAATTTGTAATTAACTAAAAATCAACTCCTCAATGAAATCAATAATTATTTTGATGCACAAGAATGATTTTTTTTTAAATATTTTTGGGCAGTGATATTTTAACAATTCTGGACAAGATATAGAAATTCTATGAATTAATCGAGTTAAAAATGAAAAATAGGCCATTTTCACTCATTTAACTTAATAAATCAACCAACAAGTTTAAAGTTTTAATTAAATTATCAAGAGATAGAAAATTAAATGACAAACATTATGCATTTTTTATTTTCTAAAAAAATTAACGGTCCAAATATATGTTTAAACAGATGAGTCTAGATGCAAAATTAAATCTAAATAAAATTATAAAAACAAGCAAAAGGACCTCACTGTGAATCTAACAACCTGTTAGAGCTTCAACATGATTTACCATTGGCTCATTGTGCACCTTCAGTTCAATGATTCCTAACTAAATAGCCCTAGATTGTAAATTCTTACTTATATTGACAATTACTCCATCAATTAATCTATTTGAGCAGAACCAATGGCAATTGAATGAGACATGATAGCAACAACAATAATTAAGGAGCCATTCATTCTTCAACCTGTGTGGTGTACTAGCCATTATAATATAGCCCACATCTCTGAATTTTATTTCCAAATAACTTTCTTCTATTGAAAAATTTTCTTTTCAGATTGCTTCTAGTCTTTCTTCTTATTTTGAGTTTTCAGCATTCCTCCTTCGTATACCCTTTCTTCTTGCAGCATCAACAAAGCTTGCCCTACCCTTTTTCCTTTTCATCTTGAGACTTCTTAAGCTTCTTTCATTCATTGTATTTGCCCCTCACATGAAGCACCTCACTTTTCTTGTCGCTTGATGAATGGTCTTTTTGTTCACGGTCTATTAACTCCTTCGAAGGAAAATTTCACATCATCAAATGTGATTTCTTCCTTCCCGTAAATCAGAGTCTCTCTGAAGTGCTTATACTAGAGTGGTAATGAACATAATAACAACAATACTTGATTTTTCATTTAAAATATTTTCTTCTGTGTTTTCCATCTCAAAGATGACGGAATAAAAGATATTTAATGAGATTCAATTAACGTAACTTTGGCCATAAATATCAGAATGAGATCTCCTTCTTAACTTTGAAGAATATTGTTTGAGATGAAAAGTTGTATGTTTGCTTTAGCTTCACATCTATTACTTTCTTCTTGTCCTGAGTCAATTTCGCATGCATCTTTCTCATGCCTCTCAATGCCTTTACAATGTCTAGTTGGATGTAGATCAACTCCATCTTGGTCTTGCACGTGTCAAAATTGACGCCATGATCGAATTTCTCGATCTCAAACGTCGTCGTCATTGTGGGTGCTGGATCGGATCAAAGATGATATATTGCGAGAGGTGTCAACGCAAAATGATAACCGTCATCCATATAATTTTATATTGGACTCTCGACGTGACACCGATTGGCTCTTATACTATTCTGTTAAGAACGATCGGAGCACCCAATCAAACCATAAGAAATCCATAGAGACTACGTGATTCACTTGAAAAAACCCCACGATCGTAGTAGGAAAAGAACCATGGGCAAAGAGGGTTCCATTATGATGAAGAGTATTTGTTACAGAAACCATAGGAGGCGTTGTTTTCTTGGAACGAAACTCTCAAATAACTCACGTTGTATGCTGAAATACATAAACAGGGTACACATTAAACGGATTGTAATAGATTCCGAAAATCCATACTGCAAGGACTCCGTCATTGCACTTAATCGAGTCGACCAATATCAATTTACGGAATATATTCGTATCTTAATTTGAGTCTTCAAGGCATATTTCAACATGATTACTTTTGATAATAAAGTGTGCTTTATCTCTCCTCAATATATCATTCTCTAACTAATAATTCGCTTATGTGAAGTTGCCTGTTTGATTATGAATGTCCGCAGGAATTTCCATTTTGTTTCGTGCTTTATCTCTCCTCAATATATCATTCTCTAACCACGTGGTTATTGTTTGTGTTGTGTGTGCATGTAATTTTTTTAGAAAAAAGATTTCTAGTGCAAGTGAACGCGTAAATGGTTTATGTTTTTTTTAATGAAGAAGGGGTGGAGTCCCAACTTGGGACCCACCACAACGAAAATATGTATATATATAGGTAGTTAAATTACATCACCTTACTCTACACCAAATGATTCCATAATAGACATAACACCCTACAATGCTCACAAACATTCTCATAGTAGAACAAGCTCCCTCTAAATAGTGCATCATTCATACCACACCAGATCACCCACAAGATGGCGAAAGGAAATGATGCCCCCGCAAGACCTTCCCCGCATTCCAATATGATGCTGTTCCAGAAGCTGGAGCCATTCTCCACTCTAATCCAAGGAAGCCTTGCTTCATTCCGGACTCACGTCGAGTGCAGACAGGAAAAGAAAAGCTTCCACTCCCTGCTCACATCTGCCACATTGGTTATCCTCCAAACCTAACAGCTGGCTACGACGGCTCTTAGTAAGAACTTTCCCAAGCCTGAACAGCCACACGAATACCTTCACTCTGTTTGGTACTCTGCTTCTCCAAATGAGATCTGCATCAAGTCTGAAATCACTGCTTCCCTGCCCCTCCTCGCTGGTGAAGAACTGATAGGCCTTCTTCACTGAGAATTTACCATTACCCCACACCCAATGGTCACGCCCAATCGAGGGCCCTTCCACCTCCGCCAACTCTCTCTGCATCCTCAAGAGCTCCTCCAGCCTACGGACAGAGTGCAAATCACTAAATCGATAGCTCCATCCCTCCTACTCCCACCTCTTGCAGACCACCTCCTCTCTAACAACAACCAAACCAAACAGATTGGGGAACCTATCCCTCAGCACTCCTTCCCATGTCCAGTCATCGATCGAAAATCTGAAGCTTTCCCCATTTTCCAAAACCGGCCTCATCTTGGCTGCCATACTCGGAAGTACATGTGTGATCGCTTGCCACAGCAAAGATGGTGCCCTAACTCGAGCAGCTTCCAAGGATAAGGTAGCATCGTAGATCCTCCGCATGAGGCGACACACAAGATCCTATGATCTCCCCCATATCTGCACCACCCACTTCGTCATCAGGGCCCTATTCATCTCCCCCAATCTGACAACCCCCAAGCACCCCAACCTCTTCGTTGTTGTGACCAACCCCCAATCGGCCCAATGAATTCCCCTTTTCTCTTGTCGCCTGTCTGACCAAAGAAACCACCTCATCAGAACATCCATCCTCGTTCGGATCCCAACAGGCAACAATCTTGTATAGCAGAAAAAAATCAGAATGGCAGAGAGAACATGTTTCAACATCACCACCTTCCAACCCTTAGAGAGCGTAGAGGCCTTCCAACCCACCAGTTGCCCCTCCAACCTTGTCATTACAGGTCGCCAGTCACATGCCAAGAGCCTTCCCGCCACCAAAGGAAGCCCTAAGTACGTGATTAGCAAAGCCCCAAGAGAGCACCCCAAAGTGGCCGTCGCCTCATCTGCCTCCTGTTGTGCCATCCCAAAAGGCACCACCGCTGACTTTTGTTGATTTATCTTTGGGCCCGAGATGTCACCGAAAATATCCAGAATCCTAGCAGCCCGTTGAATTCTGTCCAAATACGACTTCAGGAACATCATGGTATCTTCAGCATACTGCAACAGCGGAACCGAGATATCCCTAATAGTATAGCCCCCACATTAATCACCCTCTGCCACCATCCGCATCGGAACCACCAATGCGTCCGCAACAATCAAAAAAAGCAATGGGGCCAGTGGCCCTTCCTGTCGGGTCCCTCTCTACAGCATGAAAACCCTCCCTTAGGCCTACCATTAACGAGAACTACAAAGGAGGTCGTAGTGATACAACGCTTAATCCAAGCCACCCACATTGGAGGGAACCCCCTCTTCTCCAAACATCTCCATAGGAAACGCCAATCAACACAATCGTAAGCATTCGTGAAATCCACCTTCCACATCAAATTGCTACTTTTGTTTCTCCTCCAATCCGCGATCACCTCCGAAGCCACCACCAACCCATCTGCCATGCATCTCCCAGGTACAAAAGTTGTCTGCCCTGGAGCTATGATATCCCGCAACACCACACTCAATCGGTTGGCCAATGTCTTGGCCACAATGAGGTAGATCACGTTCGAGAGCGCGTTGGGCCTGAAGTCCTCCACCAAGGACGGGTTCTCCCGCTTTAGCAAAAGAAAAATCAGTGCTTTATTCAGTTTTTCAAACCCTTGATTTCCATTGCTAAACTCATGGATCATCTGCATCACATCATCCCTGACCACGTCCCACAAAACTCCCTGTAAAAACGAACCGAGAAACCACATGTCCAGGTGCCCCATCATCATTAAGCTGAAATAATGCATCCTTGATCTTCACCTCCACGAAAACCCGGACAAGTGATGTTGCTTATTCCTCAGACAGTGCCAAAACACCCCATGCCCTGCCATCTCCATCCTTCACAGGATCGTCGCCTGCTAAACTCCTGAAAGTGAGAGCAGAGCGTTGCTCCCACAATGCCCCCTGAGCCACAATACCTCCAACCACAATGGGGTAGATGTAGTTTTTTGCCTTCTCCCGCTGGCCATGGCATGGAAGAACCGTGTATTAACATCCCCCTCCTTCAACCAACGTTGCCTCGATCTCTGTCTCCATGCCACCTCCTCCTTCTTGTCCTCTTGAAGAATATCTGCCAAGTGCCCGCATCTCTCTGCAGCCTCCTGATGAATCTCCATTTCATCACCTTTATTCTATCATTTTAGCCTTAAAAACCCTAGTAAATGTGCGTAAATAACCTTAATTCATGCATTTTATCATTCATGCATTTGTGTGCAGATACTGTATAAAATACGGTTTTTGAAGTCAAAATTATAGAATAAAGAAAATAAAAGAAAAAGAATAAAATATTGAAAATATTTTATGACCCGAAACCCCGAGACCTAGGCATCTCGATGAATAGGTCGACAAGGAATAAAGTAGGGGGAGATAAGAGCTAAAATCAAATAAAAATCCCTTTTATTTAATTCATTTTTATTCATTTTTGGGAGCTATTTTTAGTTTCACTTTTTATACTTCAAATAAAGAAACTTTGTACATTAAAGTTGTAGATAATAAAATGTAGAAAAAACAAAATTTATTTCATACAAAAGTAATGTATAGATAAAAAGTTATGATCTGAATAAGTTTCCAAAATCTCAACTTCCCAGACCTGTATCTCTTAAATAAAAACTCAAAATATATCAAAATTACCTTTAATTATATATAACTTTTAATAAGTTATATAATGAAGGTGGTTTCATATTTTTTGGAGTTCCGATTTGAAAGTTAGGTTTTGGACCCTTATTGTATACTTGTACCGATTAAAATATTCATTTTATTTATTATTCATTATTTTTATTATTTTATATTTTTATATTTTTCTTAATATTATTTAAAATATATGTACTTATTAAAACTGGTATAAAACACTAAAGAAAAACATTAAAATAAAATACTTGTATAAATACATAGCTATAATACCTATAAGTATACCTATATAGATAATACAACTATTTATTTAATTGTATATATCATATCAGAAAAATAAAATAAAAATATATTTAAGTCTATAAAAATAACATATAAATATATAAAATAATAAACCTAATTAATAAAATTAAAAATACAAAATAAAAATAAAAGATTAAAATATATAGACAAATTTACCTATAAATAACCCTTAAAAGATAACTTGTAATTATAAACCTCGAAAAAATAAATACAAATCATAATAAATACTTTAGAAAAATAATAAATAATTTTTATTTTTAACCTAAAATAATATCGTTTATTATTTTTAAATGAATTTATAAATCTTTTTTTTCCATGGGATTTTCTAGTTGGTCCACGTGGACCAACCCGAGCCACCCTTTGGTTGACTCGGTCAACTCTCTGACCGAGGTATGCTCCTTGTTAGAGCTGCATTTTTCACCATTTTCTCGATTTTTTGGAGACCGCATCATGCATCCTTTTTGCATCGATTTCTTCTTGGCTTTTGTGTTCAAACATCCACCTTACACGCCCTGAGCTTACCTCGAGGACTAGATCATCGCAGCGCCCGTTGCCCATCGATCTTTGAGCCACTTCGTCAACCTGTACAAAACACCCTCCAAGCTTCCCTCTCACTTTGAACACCTTTTTACCCGTTTTTCTCCTCCTTTCTTGCGCTCAAGCTAGCTGGTGGTGACAACACCTGCTCCAGCCAATTTAGGCGGCGTTTGACGAGTCTTTGGCGTGTCTCCACCATCTTCGACGGTCACCGCCACCGTGAAGTTTCACATCTGGTTTTCCAGCCATCGATGGTATCTTTTTCCCTTTTTATTACATTGTTAGCTTAGCCATATCTGCAGGTTCGATTTCATCCTTTTTCTTTTGCATTTAGCTGCTCAGCCACCCTCGCTCGCAGTTCGCTGGAGTTTGCTTCGACGACTCTCCACCTTGCATCCCCCGTGCCCTCTCGCTACGGGGTCAGGGCAATTTGCCCTCGACCCTGTCACGCTTTTTGCAGGTACATGAGCACTCACGACGCAGCTGGTGGAATTTGGACCTCCACTGGAGAGACTTGGAGCTTCTCCGCAGGAGTGCTGGAGGAGGCCGATCGGGCTCGGTGAAGTTCATCTCGCCGGTGTTCTTCGCCAGTTCATCCTCCGCCTCTCTCCGCAGTAGATTTCGTTCGTGTTCTTGGAGGCCATTCAGAGCCATCCGATCTCGTCGAGCCAGAGTCGTCCGATCCAGATCTAGAATCTAATCCCAGCCGTCGCTCGCGAATCAGTATCGTGCACCAGGAGGCGGACACGTGGCATAAGTGACGAAGATCAGCTGTCTGTTCCTGCAGGCGTTGGGTATTTTGTACTTTCACCCAGCCCGTTTTTGTATTTATTTAATAGCCTAGAAATTTTCATTTGTCGTTTAAATAGTTTTGTAAAATTTACACAAAGGCCCTCTGACTTTATAGAGTTATCTTTTGGTCTGCGCCATGTCACCTCACGTGACGCATCACGTGAGGTGGTGTTTTTGCGCCTGGACCCCCAGGCTTTTTAGGTATTGTTGTTTAGTCCAGGAACTTTTTTATCCAGTTATAATTTTTTTGACATTTTGCAAGTCAGACCCTTATATTTTTGGAAATTACATTTTGACCCCTAGTAGGGGCGCACATGTTCACACACACATGATTTTGGGTATTTTGCAGAGAAACCCTCCTGGGTTTCAGTTTTTGTAATTGGTCCAGGGATTTAAGTAGTTAGTTATAAATTTTGTTGGAAAATTGCACTTTAGCCCCCTGATTTTCTATTATTTACACAAATACCCCTGCTAGAAGTGTATTTTTCTCTTTGTTTCTTGTATTTATTTCATGCATCTATAAACCTTTATAAAAACCATAAAATAGGAATAGCTTCTTGTTGCATTGCTCTCTTATGCCATGTTTTTAATTTGCAATTTTGAAGTTATTTATTTATTTATAAAAAATCAAAAACTTGCATTTTCGTCCATGCTTGCACTATTAAATACATAAAATTTATGAAAACTTTTTGAAAAATTATCGAAGAAATATATTTTATGTCTTTTTGTATTTCCAACCTTCAGACCAAAAATCACTAAAAAATATAAAAGAAAACTCAAAAAATAGAAAAACTCTAAAAGCCTTTTATAAATATCTATAATGTTCATAAAAAATTCTAAAAATCATGTCTTATGTATCCAAATTTTCTCTATTTAGTTATCTTCATTTTAAAAGTAATTTGGAGAAATTTTTATTGTGTTACATATTTTTTCTCCATTTTAATTTCGGGTATTTTATTATTCCCTATTTTAGGGTATTTCTGATTTTGAAATATATAAAAATAAAGCAAAAATTCTTAAAAATCACAAAAATAGTAAACAATTATTAAAACCTAAAAATATTTTTTTTATTTTTGCTTATTTTTATATTTTTTTATATTAACCTAGCTTACATTGTATATATATCCTATATATATTATTTTATAATTCAAAAGAAAAAGAATTTAAAAAATAAAAAGAAAATACAAAAAGAAAATACAAAATCAGAAAATTAAAAATCAAAATATAAAAATATAAACTTAAAAAATAAAATAAAAAGATTAAAAAAATAAAAACCCACAAAAAAGTGCACATACATAGACAAATACTTCACATCCTCATTTATTTTGCATTTTTGCCCGATTTGTGCTGCTTGTTCCCTGTGTTCAACACTCTATGCATACTTGCATCTATACACATCTTTGTTGTTGAGTTATAATAAATTTTAACTCTGCATATGCTTTTCATTGTTTGATCATCAGTTGTGGGTTAATTGTTGATTGATTGAGGTTTCGTGTGAGGTCAACTCAACAACTGTTGATTTGCCTTGTGAATTAACATGACCTTCGCAAAATATCGATTATCACCTCTACCGTCGAGAGCTCCCTCTCATCCTCTAGCCTATCAAGTCTGCACACATCGTCTTGTGCCGTTGTTCGCTTGGACCCCCTCTACGCCTGGTTGATCCTGTTGAACTCCATTAAATGCCTCCTCAGAGCAATAAACTTAGCCGCCAATCTAGTCGTAGCGGGTCCAGGAGGACAGCACTCTACCCAAAATGAAGCCACCGCCTCACAGAACCCATCCTCAAGAAGCCACGCCTGCTCAAATCGGAAGAAGGATCTAGGCCGAAATTCCTCCCCGGATGACCACAGTAACAGTGTGTGATCTGAATGCGCTCTCGGTAAAGTATGCGCCCCAGCCAACGGAAACGCCTCCATAGCCTCGTACGAAAGTAAGAACATGTCCAAACGGGATCTCGACCTGGAGTTATGCCTAGTGTATGCGCAACCAGTCGCGTCCATAATCTGCATCCCAAAATCTGCAATGAGCCTCCACATGTCAGAGGAGCCCGCATCACAACCCCCACGACCACATGGACGATCCTTCAGGTGCAGGGTAACATTAAAGTCCCTAGCCACGATCCATGGGACCGAGTCGAACCTCGCCCGCACAAGAACCAGCTCATCCACCAACTGCGAAAATAAACCTCCACCGCATGGGCCATAAATGTTGCTGATAGACATTAAAGCATCATCTGCCCTACGCCTCAGCAGAACAGTGATAGAATGGCGACCCACCAATTCCCCACCCTCCAAAACAAACTTCTCCCCCTTCCATGTCGTGAGAACATCACCGGATGCCCCACTTGACCCAATGACATGGAACTCCTCCACCCTATTCCCTCCAAGCTCCTTCCATACCGACTCGAAAATTGCCGCAATCTTAGTTTTCTCCAATAGAGCCACATCCACCATGTGCTCCAAGATCACTTCCCGAACTGCAGCCCTCTTTTCTGGCATTCCCAATCCACACACATTCCAAGATAGAAAATTCAACTAGACACAAAAGAGTCCCTGCTAGGTGGAAGGAGGCCCAGGCAAGCAGCCAACTCAACTTCCAACCCATCCCCCACACCCCACATGGCCACCTCCATCCCCCGACCGCCCTCCACGCACTGCCCTCCCACCAGGTCGCCTCCCAGCTCGTCTACCCCACCCCCAGCTCCGACACCTTCGGCTCTTAGCTTCCCTTGCCCCAAATCACCCCCTTCCCCCTTAGTTGCAATTGACCCCAACGTACCCCTCGTAGGCAAATCACCGACCATGGCTTCCAACACATCCCCCCTCTCACTGTCGGACCCGATCGAAATGAGGCTCCTCCTCAGAACCACCTCGCTCCCATAACCTCCTAAAGAGTCCATTTTCCTGAAGATCTGGACCCGCCGCTACCTACGACGCTCCCGCCACCCGCAGGGCACATAGCCCCACCCAAACTGGGCCTCAACACTCACCCCGCCCACCTTCGATGCTCAATCCACGCATTGCATCGCTAGACACACTGCATCTCCTCCTGGACGCACCTGCACACCTCTAGAACCAACATCAACCTCCAATGGTGGGCAAAGGAGTCGGCCACCCCTAATCCACACTACATTAAGATGCTCCCCTACCACAACAGCTCCCTCCGACGCGCTCCCAAGGACCTGTACCATATCTTGCCGCCATGCGTGCTCGCCGGGCACAGGATAGGGTCAACAACCCAAGCCTCCACATCCTCCACACCCGCCATCAAGACCCCCGCTTGGAACTCAGCTCCAATCGGGTCCACCCCACCTAAATCTATGGTAGCACCCAACACCACCGAGTCT
Source organism: Ottelia alismoides (assembly GCA_037367405.1). Classification (NCBI taxonomy): domain Eukaryota; kingdom Viridiplantae; phylum Streptophyta; class Magnoliopsida; order Alismatales; family Hydrocharitaceae; genus Ottelia; species Ottelia alismoides. The sequence goes on along the minus strand of JAZKJV010001090.1, from coordinate 1,268,154 downwards.
GCATGCCCGATCGAATCCGTATCAGCACATGGCCCCCGTCCGAGAAGATCTTTGGATCCAGCCGCATGGGTCCTTCGTCCGCATCCGACTAAGGAGAGCATCCACGTAGGATGCCTCGTAAATTCCCAAGTTTCACGCCTCCCCATTGGGATCTGTGGCCTCGATCCTCCCAATTGCAGACTTTCCAATTTTATCATGAAATTCAAATGAAGAAGAAGCATCTCTCCCCTTCTTGAAACAACTCCTCAGACCGCTGCCCCCTATTGTCCATTGGTCACCGATAATACCAAAAATAGTCATCGGTTGTGTGTTCTACACACGGCGGGAGCAATGTCGTTGAGGTGACTGACAAAAATCTTGGATTTAATCAATAATTAACCCACAATAGACATAATTCAATTAATAGCAAAAATGTGGAATTGAAATTTATTTGCTCTTCCCTAAGATGCATAACAGGCAAGTATGCATAGGTCGAACCACAGAGAGAAATACATGTAGTCTAAGGTTATTTTCTTTTTATCTAACCAAGTCAATCATCATGCATGTACATAGATATTTTTTGGGCTTTAAAAAATTTTCATTTTATTTTTAATTTTATATTTTTATATTAAGATTTTTAATTTTTTGATTTTTTATTTTCTTTTTATATTTTATATATTTTTTGAATTCTTTTTCTTTTAAAATATATAATAAGATATATATAATATATATACACACAATGTAAGCTAGGATTGCAATAAAAATTAACAAAAATAATCAAAAATAAGAAAAGAAAGTATTTTAGGGTTTTTAATAAAATTTTACTATTTTTGTGATTTTTAAGATTTTTTTCTAAATTTAACATAATTTTAAAGTCAAAAAAATCTCAAATAAGGGATTAATCAAATACTCGAAATTGAGTTGGGTTTTTAAAAATAGTCAAATAGTCCCAAAATTACTCAAATTAATTCTAATATATACATAAGTATATAAATAAAATTATAAATAGAAAAAGATGTTTTTGGATTTTTTAGAATTTTTAAGATTTTTATAAATGATTTTGGGTTGTTATCCATTTTTAGGGTTTTTGTTTTTCCATTTTTAGTGATTTTTGGTCTTAAATAAAATAGGTTAAAAATACTATATATTTTTTTGGAATTTTTAGAGATATTTTAATATTTTTTGGTATTTTATAAAATAAACATGGACTAATAAGGCTCCTTTCAATTTTTAATAAATCATTAAATGCTCAAAAATGTCGAACAAATATAGGGCGTGAAATCACACGACAAAATGCATCTAACCCTATTTTTGTGAATTTTTAGGTACACATTACCTATTTTAAATAAACAGATGGAACATACAAAAATCTAGGGCCTAACAGGGGCATAATGCAATAAAAATAAAGTTCAGGGGGATTAGTGCAATTTTACCAACATAAGAAAACATTTATTTTATTTAATTTAATTATTTAACAAATATAAAATCTGTTAGGGGTTTACATGCAAAATGCCCAGATCACGTGGGACGACACGTAAGCTGAGTTGGACTGGACCAAAATGCAAATAAAGAAAGTTCGAGGGTCCAATTACAAAATGTCCATTTTATTTACAATGCTATATTTTATTTACAAAACTAAATACAAATACAAAAAATAATGGGGCCAAATTTGCAATTAACCCCATAAGGCGTGCGATCCAACAGTTGATCTTCGCCACTTAACCACGCGTCGCTATCTTAGTGGTTGGTACCGCTTCACGCTTGGATGGCCTGGATTAGATTGCTAGATGCGATCGGACGGTGAAGGCGGGGTAATATCCAATGACTCGGATCTGACCTGGGCCACCATTCTTGACCGACGGTGGAGCGATGAGGACGAAGAACATGGAGGAGGGTTCGCCTGGGCGAACTTCCTTCGGCTAAATCTCACTAGGCCAGATAAGTTCCCGGTGAGGTCCACTACAGGCTGGAGGTCTCGGGATGGGCAGAGGATCACCGGGGCAGCCCCATGAGGTCGGGGAAGGGGGGTGCTCCAGGTACCTTCGGCGAAGTTCGATTTCGCCTCTAGGTGCGTCTTTAGCTCTTGGAACCTACAAAACTGAACTCATAGGTCGAGGGCAAAGTGCCTTGACCCGGTTAGGTGCTGAATGGGGTGGATATGAAGGCGGACGACGCTCTCCGATGAACGACGGAGCTTGGAGAGCGGATCTCCAGATCCAGTAGTTATCTGGGGGAATGAAGATGTGAGGTGTGATCGACAGAAGTCGAGGAGTGAAATGGAAACGAATGGAAAAGTGAAGAGCGGCTATGGTATGCAGAGGAGCTCGCCGGAGCTCGACTGCGGCGAAGTATGTGGAGAGCTAATTAGGCTTATCTAACTAACTAGAGATTAAGTTAACTACTGGAAATTGAAGCTAAGATGAAATGCAAGCAAAACAAATGAGAAAAACGCAGCTCTTATACCTGGAACGAACCAGGGAGCAGGGTCACCAACGAAGGGCGGTCGTGGGTGCACCCCTCGCTCCTAGAGCTCAACCTGGCGTCGAAGGAGCTCCCCCTGTCACAAGGAACTCAACTACACACAAAATCAGGACTCCTAGAGGCTTAATGATGACCAAATTTGAAGAGGAGATGGAGGGGGTTTATTTATAGAACATTTCAGGCACCCTTATTGACCAGGTGATTGGAGGAATGTCATGCTATGTACATATTATACAATGATCTGGCGTGAGTCATGGATGATCCATGATTATTTTTGCTGAAGGAGTCGAAGGTGATGGATGGACGAATCGAGCACAAAATATGGATGAAATACAGAATTGGACAGTTCTAACGCGCCAGTAGGTCTGAAGGGACAGTTGACGAGGGGTCAACTGTCAAAGCCCTATCATTGGTCCATGTAGGTGCACTACAGGACAAAATAGCAGGGTTATTCGAAAATAATTAATTAAAAATAGTTTTCGATTTATTAATTTTTGTATATAAAATAAAAAATGTTTATTATTTTATGTATATTTTATTATGATTTTTGCTTATTTTTGGGTGTGTTTTATTAGTAGTTACTTTTTATTAGTGCATTTATAAGTATATTTGCCTATATTTTGTACATTTTTATTTTTATTTTGTATATTTTATTTTATTATTTTATTTTATATATTTATAACTTATTTTTGTGAGTATAAATATATTTCTGTTTTATTTTTATGATGTTATTTGTATACTTAAATAACTAGATATGTATATTTGATAGGTATGTTTATGTGTATATTACCTATGTTTTATTCACATCTTTATCTGAATGTATTTTATCAAGTTTTATTTTGGTTTTATATTTTTAATAGAATATGAATAATGTTTACAATATTATAAAAATATAAAGAATAAGGAAATAAAAGAATAAAATCCACTTTTATTTATATACATAGGTATTTTGTCTTTGTATTCTCATAGAATTATTTTATTTTACATTTTCCTTTTGGCTTTATTTTGGTTTTAATGTGCACATGTGCTATGATTAATATTTAAAAATTATAAAAATATGAATTTATAAAAATAATAAATAATGAATAAATTGAATATTTTAATCGATATAGTATACAATGAGGGTCAAAAACCTAACTTCCACACAATAACTCCAAAAAATATATAACTACCACCATTAAATAGCTTGTTAAAAGTTTTATACAATTAGAGTGATTTTGATATGTTTTTAGTTTTTGTTTGAAAGATATGGGTCTGTGAAGTTGGGTTTTTGGCTTTTTTATTTTATGCATACAATGAACTCTGTATATTATTTTTGTATAAACTCAATTTTGTATTAAATTTACATTATTATAGAAAACATTTATGTTCAATTTTTTTTATTGGATAAATAATAAAGAATAAAATAGGTGTCAAAACTGCTAAAATAATGAATAAAAGAATTGGGGTTTTATTCTATTTTTGGCCCTTATCTCCCCTACTTTATTCCTTGTCGATCAACCCAATTCTTGACTTGGTCTCGGGGTTTAGGGTCATAAAATATTTTCAATATTTTATTATTTTTTTCTTTTCTTCTCTTTATTCTATAATTTTGGCATTAAAAACCTTATTTTTATACAAATAATGCAATAAATAATGAATGCTATTATGCACAAATTGATGCTATTTACATGCATTAGCTAGGTTTTTTAAGGCTTACATGATAGAATAAAGGTGATGAAATGGAGATTCATCACCCCTATACTTGCCTTTGCTAGTCCCTAGCAAACACTTATGCAATAAGTATAGAAAGAATAAAGAAGAAAAGAAAAAGGAAGAATAAATGGAATTGATTTCAATAATTATACTTGTCACTACAAAATCAAAGTTTGGAGCTCAGGTTAGACATTGATGTGAAAATGTGTGTGGAACCTGGTTGGGAACCAAATTTAAAACACAACAGTCTCCGAGAATCACAAAACTCGATTCAAACCACCTTAATAGCCAGGCCAGAACTAGCCTACATCTTACGCAAACCCTTATGACTATGAAGCTGACTTGTACGGTGTAAGTGATAGTGGCTCTCCCCAACTGAAATGTCAAAGGAACTGACTTCTCCAGAATGACAACCCAATGATTCCCCAATCCAGCACTCTGTCCTCGAGGAGCGGGGTATTCCCTTCTAAGTTCAAGTGGCATCCAAGCCAAGAGGAGGAGGTGAAGAAAAGAATGGACGGTAGCTAGTGTAGCTACCCATCCTGGGATGCCTGACCAGTGTAGTCAAGTCATCCAGCTGCAGGCTCACATGGTGTAACTTTGATGCTCAAGCTTGCTTATTTTCTGTACAACATATATACCAACTCCGGCAGGTATTTTATTTTTATTTGCAGACATGTCCACTTTTTTGGATTTTTTTTGAAATACTATTTACAACAACATTTACATAAGGAGTTTTTCCTCTTGCACCAGAAGACTATCCCTCTTTTGAAACTTTATTGCAACCCACACTCTCCTGTCTTTAGACGTCATGGTAACTGGATTAGGTTGTGGTGCACTTCCCTCCCTAGACGAGGACAAATGTTTCCACCCGTGTGCGTTTCAGACTGGCAAATCCAACCCCCTCACCATTCCAACTGAGTTGAGCCAAGTGAAAGGTGCAAGTGTCCAAGTTAGGTCACGGCCGACAAGAGCCATGCGTGCGTCTCGAAGAGTTCTAGTTAGTCAGTTGAGGTGACTTGAACCCAACCCTGAGTCTCAAAGGATTAAGTCGCAATGGACCTGAAGTACCTTAAACCAAGTTCCCATAAGGTTCCATTACGGTTAGGTGCAGTAAGGTCCAACCAAGCTCCAATCTTCGACTTTATTAGACTAGTTCAATCATCAAGCTCAATTGAAAAGACTATGAATGCTATGCAAATGCTATGTACACTGGTGCAAAGAATGATGCAATTTTTCAAATAATTTTGAAAATAAAAAGAATTTTTACACAAAGAATTTTGGCAAAAGAATTTTGGCACACCAAGTATAAAATATATACATCTATTTACATGGGTATGCATCTTTTTATTTATTTATAAAGATTAATAATTTTAAAGAATTTATAAGGTTCACAAAAAGTCATTTAATAAGTATATACAATTGGTAAAGAATTTTATATACATATATTAATCTTAATAATGATGTGTTTATTCCTCATATTTGCTTGAAAGCAATTTTGAAAACTATAGTACATAATAACTTTTGCAAACATTTACAAACATTTGAAAGCCATTTTGCAACGATTTTTCACACTTTATATATATATATATATATTTCACAATATTTTTACAACCATTTTCAAAATCATTTGCAAATAGGTTTTCAAAGCTTTTTATTTCACACAAAGAAAAGAATTTTTCATAAATCAAAACATTTTTACAAAGGTTGAAAACATTTCACAAAAAGTTTTCCAAACGGGTCACACCATTTTTTAAATCATTCTACAATAATTGTTTTAACCTGATTTATTAATCAGTATATACTAAAAGGATGTGTTCATACAAAATATTTTTGGTATTTTTAGTTTTGCAAGTTTTTTGTGATTTTTGAAAAAAGGTACATATCTTTACATGGGGATATATCTTATATATACAAGAGTTTTGGTTCTTAAAGGATTTACAAGGGTTGATGGAGCACTTTTATATATTTATACATAGTTTTTTTAATATGGTGTGTATACTCCTCAAACTTATTTAAAAATCATTTTTCAACAGTTTTGAAAACTATAGTCCAACATAATTTTCACAAACGATTTTGTATAAACATTTACACATATTTGAAAATCATTTTGCAAAGGTTTTTCAAACAGTATATATAGACTTTTTAAAAATGTTTTTGCAACCATTTTTACAACCATTTGCTAATCGTTTTTCAAGCATTTTTATTTCAAAGAAAGAAAATAAATTTTTACAAACAAAATCATTTACAAAGGTTGCACACATTTTGCAAATTATCTTCCAAACAACTTTTCAATAGATTTTTTAAATAGATTTTAAAACTATTTTCAAACGTTTTGCAAAAGTATTTTTTCTTGACTTATTAATCAATATGTATAAAGAATGTTTGAGGAGCTATAACCATCTTTTTATTATAACAATGTAAATGAATTTAACAGTATTTTTATCCAAAAATATTATACAAAAGTACGAGTCATGGGTTTAAAGTATATGCATAGTATATACGACCCCCTATACTTAGATTGAGCTATGTCCTCATAAATCAAGGAGAAAAGGAAAAGACGTAACTCAGACTGAGCATAGAAGAGTCTAAGAAATAAAGAAACGTGGGTATGATTTAATGAATGGGAAGTTGACCGTCCCCCCTATACTCGGGATCAAATAATCTTAATTATATCAGACTGTACACAAGGCATGGAGGTTCAAGGGTGAGGATGAACAGATCATACTCATACTGTCTCCCCCCTATATTTAGGGTAAGAGAGCCCTAAGTATAGGTGAGAAGAGGAGACAATGGAGATGATCAAAGAATGAAAGTAGTTGGAGTATACACCCACCTATACTTAGGGCAAGGCGCACCCTAAGTATAGAAGACTGACAAAAAGGAGTGATACACCTTATAAATATACACACACTTTTTTTGGTTGAGAGTGAAAGCAGAAAATGAAAAGAAGAAAAGAAGAAAAGATAAACGATCAAAGAAAAGTTTTTGAGGAACATTATCTGAATCTTTTGATGTTGCCAGTGCTGTGGATGTATCATCCGAGTGCAGTACTTGAATTGAGTTGACAATGGCCAAGAAGGTATCGTGCTCAAGGTAAGGCTTCAGTAACCGACCGTTGATGACAAACAGCTGTGCGTCAGAAGAAAATTCTGATATTTCAATACTGCCATTGTCACGCACTTCTCGTATTTGAAACAGCCTTGTCCACTTGCTTTTCAATTTGCCCGAGAAGATCTTCAACTTTTCATTAAATAGCCATACTTTCTATTCAACGTCGAAGGTCTTTCGTCTGATGTGCCGGTCATGCCAGCATTTCACCTTCTCCTTATGTATCAATGTGTTATCATATGCATAGTCTCGAAATTCCAAGAGCCTGTTCAGATCATCTTTTCTCTTCTGACCACTTCTCTATGAGTCCAAATTGCATATATTCATTGCCCATAAGGATTTGTGAATTAGTTCCACTAGCAGATGACATGGTTTTCCGTAAAGAAGATGATAGGGTGACATGCCCAAAGGAGACTTGTAAGGTGTTCTGTAAGCCCCCAGGATGGAGTCCAAGAGTTGGGACCAATTCTTTATGTCAAGCTTCACAAGCTTCTGAAGAATAATCTTGATTTCTCTATTTGATAGTGCTGCCATACCATTGGTCCGGGGATGGTAAGGAGATGCGACTCGGTGCTCAATACCGTACTCCTTTGTTAATTTCTTGACCTCTTTGTTAATGAAGTGGCAACCCCCATCTGATATGAGAATCTTCGGAATCTCGAACCATGAAATGATGTTTTATTTCAAAAAGCGACATATTTTTCGGTTGTCAACGGCTCAAGCGGGGATAGCTTCAACCTAGAGACTCACATAGTCAACGGCAAGAAGGATGTGCTCATATCCCTGACTATTAAGGAAAGGTCCCATGAAATCGATGCCCCAAGCATTGAAAACCTCTGCTATCTGAATGATCTTCAGGGACATTGAGTCTTTTATTGTGTGTGTGCCTTTCAATCTTTGACAATCAGTGCATCGTTTGACAAAGGTTGTTGCATCCTTGAATAGTGTGGGCCACCAGAAGCCACACTGAAGTACTTTTGCTGCCGTTCGATCTCCAGAGTGGTGTCCACCAGATTCGAGCGAGTGACAATCCTTGAGGACACTATGACGATCCTCTTGAGGGATACACCTTCTCCAAATGTGATCTTCTCCTTCCCTGAATAAGAGAGGATCCTCCCATTGGTAGAAATGGATTGTTGATAATAATTTGTCCTTTCAAATCTTCGTCCAATCCTACAGTAATAACCCTAAAACGAGGTAGTTAACAATATCAACATACCAAGTGAAAAATGAAGAGACGAGAGTCGCTAAATAATGGTCTGACAAATCAGACTCACTGTCGCTGAGACAACTACTCAAACCTTCTCGTGTATCAACAATTAACCCACACAGATAATCAAATAATTAAGAGCAAGGATTAAAATTTATTATTCCCTACTAAGAATGTATAATGGCAAGTAAGTAGGGGTCGAACACAGGAAGCAAAGGAGTAAAGCAAGCTAAAACAAAAGTCAAATGCTCTATGCCTTGTGAATTACTTAGCCAAGTTGAACTTTTTTGTGGGTTTTTAATTTTATTTTTTTTATTAATTTTTGATTTTATAATTTTATATTTGATTTTTAATTTTCTTATTTTTTGTATTTTATATTTTTATATTTTCTTTTCTTTTAATAAGACAATGATACAATGAAAGAAAAAGGAGATAAGGTATTTACAAAAAGAGGTAAAATATACTCAAAAATCAGGAAATAAGATATTTTTGGACTTTTTATGTTTTTCTAATGGTTTTGTGATTTTTCTAGATTTTTCCTAATTTTTTTAGGTATTTTTAAAGTCAAAAATACTGAAAACAGGGAATAAAATAAAATACTGAAACTAAAATGAGGATGAAAAATATCAAATAGAGTCCAAAATTCCCCAAACTAATTATAAAATAAAGAAAAGAAACAGAGAAAATTTAGAGATAAAAATTAGATTTTTAGGATTTTTCTGGAATTTTCAATATTTTTTATGAAATTTTGTAAGAGTTTTGCTATTTTTAGGGTTTTCTTTTGTATTTTTTTATAAATTTTGGAATGATGCTAAAAGACTCAAAATATATTTTTTGGGGAATTTTTCGAGAAGCTTTTATATTTTTTAGGTATTTTCTAATGCAGACAATAAAGAAAATGCATGTTTTTGAATTTTTATAAATCATAAAATGCAATAAAAATGTAAAATAAAAGAATGGTGTGAAAGTAGAATGCAACAGGAGCATATACTAATTTTTGGGATTTTTTTACGATTTTATAGATGCATGAAATAAATAAAAATAACAAAGAGAAAAATCAATACTAGTAGGGGCATATATGTAAATATCCAGAAAGTCAAGGGCCTAGTTGCAATTTTTTCAAAAGTTTATAGCTAATCAATTAAGTTCCAGGACCAATCACAAATAGCTAAAGCCGTGACGTTATTTCTACAAAATGCCCAGGCCTGCACGTAACACAAACGTGCCTAGCGGGGACCTAATTGTAATGACTAAAAACTCTAGGGGCTTGAGTGCAAATACTCCAAAAAGTTAACACTATATTAAAATGTTCTGGAACTGAAACGAAATAAAGAAACCCCAGGGGGGTCCTTGCAAAATGTCCACACACCCACGTGCGCGGGTCACATGCGGTGACGTGGACAAGGACCTGTTCGCAAATAGTCAAAACCTCGGGGACTTAACTGCAAATATTACAAATATGTAAAGCGGACAATGAATGTTTTGGTAGCAGTAGTTAAAAACAAAAAGTTCTGGGTAAAACTGTGCAAAATACCCAGGCAAGGGCACGGATCGAACGGTGGTGGCGCCTTCACTTGCCACGTGTCATCTTAGGGCTCGCCAATACCGCTTCATGGATGCTCGGCTAGGATTAGATCTTGTGGATGGCGATCGATGGTGCATGTTCAAAATATCGGACGGTGGCTGCTGCGCTCCAAGAACGGGGGCTTGATCAACGGTTGCGGAGACCGGACGAAGAACTGGGAAGAGCTCCGCTGGGGTCAAGGTTCTCCTAGCTAGATCATCCTCCTCCGATGGTCCATGCAGTTCCAAAATGCCCCACGATGCTCCTGCAGCCCTTCTCTGAGTGCTGGGGGGCTTCAAAAAGCGATGGCGGCCACTGGAGCTCCCCCACAGTGTCGGAGAAGAGGGGGGTCCTAGGTACCTCTGACGAGGGTGAAAACTCGCCCCCAGGTGCTAGAATCGCTCTAGGTACCTGCAGGAAATAGTCAAGAAATCGGGGGCAAAATGCCCCGACTCCGTGGAGGGTGGAATGGCGGCGGAACACGTGGGATGTTCAGCTACGGCCAGAAGGAACTCGAGCTCCGACCGCACATGATTGAGATCAAATCGTTGGCCTCTGAAGCTAGGCCCAACTACTGTGGTCCTAAAGATTCGAAAAAGGAACGTAAAAGAATAGAAAAACACTCACCGAAGACAACCAGCGACGAGCTCGGGTGGCATGCTCCGGTGAGGTGGATCGGCCTCAATTCAACACCCCAGTCCCCCTAAAGGCTCAACCTATTCCTGCTGTCACCAGGGAGGTCGTCAAGGTCTCCGGCTAGGGTTTAGGTGGTGGAAGAGTGATCAAAGAGACAAAGAAGGTCGGGGTGGTTTTGAATGGGTGAAGGTCGTGGTGATGAGGCTCCAAAGAACGAGGCAGATCTTTGCGAATCGATGATGCTCGACCCAAGAGAACCTAGGGCATGTAAGTTGGTTCTACGAGGAACAAAAGTCATGAAGATGTTAACACGAGATAATGAACGAAATCGCCTCAAAAAAATCGCGAAGATAGGTCAAAAACCATTATGACACAGAGCAGGCGCTGGGTCATAGAGTTGATCGCAGGTCAACTCTCCAGCCTGTCTGGTTGGTCCACGTGGACCAACCAGGAAAAAGCCTGGAAAATAGTTTTGTAAAATCAATTAAAAATAGCTAGTGAATTTATTAGTTTTTGATTATAAAATGATAATTGTTTATTATTTTATAAAGTATTTTGTTACGATTTTTATTTATTTTTATGAGGTATAAAAATACAAGTTACCTTTTTAGGCTTATATTTAGTTATATTCATCTATATATTTTAATATTTTAATTTTATTTTGTATATTTTATTTATTTATTTTAGTTTATTTTTTTATAAATTTATAGACTATTTTTATACACTTAAATATATTTTTCTTTTATTTTTCTGATGCATTTTATATAATTAAATAAATAGATGTGTATTCTTTATAGGTATCTTTATTGGTATTATACCTATGTACTGTATATATAATATTTTATTTTTGTATTTGATTTGTGTTTTTATTTTGATTTTAATGTACACATATATTATAAATAATATGCACAAAATTATAAAAATATAAAATTATAAAAATATAGAATAATAAATAAAATGAATATTTTAATCTGTACAAGTATACAATAGGGGTCCAAAACTCAACTTTCAAACCGTAGCTCCACCAAACACGAAACCACCTTCATTAAATAACTTATTTAAAATTATATATAAGTAAATGATTTTTATGCATTTCGAGTTTTTATTTGAGAGATATAGGTTTGGGAAGTTGGGATTCTGGAATCTTATTCAGATCATAACTTTTTATCTGTACATTATTTTTTGAGTGAAATCAATTTTATATTTTTTTCTATATTTAATTATCTACAACTTTCATGTACAAAGTTTCTTCATTTGACGTGTAAAAACTGGAGCCAAAAATATGTCCCAAAATGAATAAAGAATGGATAAAATAAAAGGTATTTTTATTGTATTCCGGCCCTTATCTCCCCCTACTTTATTCCTTGTCGACCTAGTCATCGAGATGCCTAGGTCTTAGGATTTCGGGTCATAAAATATTTACAATATTTTATTCTTTTTTCTTTTCTTTATTCTATAATTTTGGCATTAAAAACTGTATTTTATACACATTTTGTACAATAATGCTTGCATGCTAACATGCCTAAATTAACAGTATTTACACGCATTTACTAGGTTTTTTAAGGCCAAAATGATAGAATAAATATGATGAAATGTAGATTCATCACCAATGAAGCGAATCCACGGCCAGAATCGACTCGTCAGGAAAGGTATCTATGATGGGTGTACTGCTCAACAGAGGCTCTTACTACTCTATCCTGGAGAGGAGATCTGCTACCACATTCTAAACTCCAGGTATGTCCTTGATTTCCAAATTGAATTCCTGGAGGAGAAGGATCCATCTGATTAGTCTGGGTTTGGCTTCCTTCTCTGCTGCAAGTATCGGATAGTAGAGTGGTCGGTAAAGATGGTGACTTTTGATCCAAGTAGATATGATCTGAACTTTTCAAGGGAGAATACCACAATTAGCAACACTTTCTATGTCATAGTATAATTTCTTTGAGCTTCATCTAATGTTTTGCTGGTGTAATGAATGGCATAGGGCGCCTTATCTTTTATTTGTCCTAAAATAGCCCCAACTGTAAAGTCTGACGCATGTGGTTAGATGAAGCAACCCAAAAAGTGTTCTTGGATCATGTGATTTCACCGCTTAAAATTTTTTAAATTCTGTTGCACCGAGCACTAGTGCGACTAGTCGATCTCGATCGTATATGACGTGATCATCATGCTTTCGTGATGTGCTTAAGTATTCTCCCACACCCTTCAAGTGGTATCAAAGCCTTGTTAATGACTTGAATGTGATCCAAAACCCTTGGCGATCATGGTTCATGTTTTGGGTGCGTAGGAATCATTGTTTTTTCCATTGGATGCAAGAATCATATCAGTTTTTGATGAAAACCTACTGTTTGTACATTATTTCATCGACTGTGCTTTCCAGGTTCTCCTTTAGAGAGAAGAATTCCTGTGTCCAAGAATCATTCAAAGAGAGTTGGGAATCTCTGATTTCTGCAATGAAGTCACAAACTGTAGTTGTCTATCCCTTATTAGTTACAACTCTGGGCTCACTGATCATGTCTATGGTGATTCTTTGATTGCCCGAGCTGAATGTAATCTTGCCAGACCCATAGTCAACCACGGCTTCTGAGGTGCGCAGGAATGGTCAGCCAAGGATGATAGGAGTCTGGAGCAAGGGTGCGGGGGAGTCCATATCAAGGACTACAAAGTCAACAGGGAATTGCATTTCCTGCACCTTTACTACAACGTCTTCCAAAAGACCTCTAGGTTGCTTGATAGTCCGGTCAACAAATTGAAGGATCATACATGTCTGCTTGAGAGGACCTAGCCCAAATTCTTTCAATAATGACGATGGCAGAAGGTTGATGGACAAACCACTGTCAAGTAGAGTATGCTTGAAGACTTGATCAAAAATTTCACAACTGATAAGCGACGCTCCTTTGTCCTGTTTCTTTTGTGGGAGGTTGCTGATGGCTCCTACTGGCCATGGTGAGAACGTGCTTCTCAACTTGTTAGCGTCTGTTATTTCGTGTTGGGCGACGCTTGCTCGTACATGACTCTTTCAAACCTTTCTTTACAGTTGACATGTACTCCATGGCCTTCATCAGAGGAATCTCAACAATCAAGTTGTTAATGATATCCACGACTCCAGGATCAGACAATGCACTTTTTCTTTTTGCAATTTTTTTGGATTTTTCTATTGCATAAGCAAAGGGAATATATACGTTGCTGAAATCAGAAATAAAGTTCTTATTTACAACCACATTCTTTTCCAAAATATCATGTACATACGGATTACAAAAAAGGTGTACAATCTGGAAATGAGATTCTGATACAGGTGGACAAGCCAAAAGTGATGCCTCCGCTCCATCGACTAGTGTAAGATCGGCTGCTGCCGGTGGCTCCTACATGGCTGGAATGACTTCACTTCAGCGATGATCTTCTTTTGATTCTTTTTGCTTTTTCTGATTTTTTTGTTCTTTTTGGTGATGGTGGTGAGTGGCGACTGGAATGGCTCCTCCTCTTGCTTCCTCACCCATCCCTATAGCTGGAATAGTTGATGCAGAAGATGACGATTCACCTGAAGCTTGATTCTTCCCCTTCTTGATGGCAGGCGGAGGCAAAGCCCTACCGCTCCTGAGAGTAATAATATTAGATAAAATAATAACACAATCATCAGACTCTACAGGCATAGACGGGACATCACATTCTACCTGCTCCTTTCTCTTAAAGTTGTTGGGGTTGGCTTCGACCTGCGTCGGGATGGCGGTTTTTGTGGCGGACAGTTCATCTAATTTCTTTGTCATATCTACAAGGCTTTTGACAAGCTAGTCCAGACAATCAAAGGTGGGGTTCACAGGACTCGTCTCTGAAGGTTCAATGTGCAGACACATGCTGACGATGGATGTTTGGAAATGGAGGCGATGACTGCTGGTGGTGATGAGGTGGTAGAGGAAGCTGATACTGATTATAGTAGGGAGGAGGATACTGTTGATACTATGGAGGTGAAGCAGCCGCATACTGGTGATAGGGCTCCTGCTGACGATACTGCGGCTGCTGGTAGTGCTGATTATGCCACCAGTGGTTGTTGTATTGCGGAGGCTAATGAATCTGAGGATGTGGTTTTGAGGTCTATACAAAACGACCACCCTGTAGTTGGTGGTGCTGCATGTTGGCTTGTTGTTGGTCCTGGGGGTGTCCGGTAGGACGGGCCAGCTATGCATCGTTGCTTCACACACCATTAACTTCTTGAATCAAGGGTGGTGGCAGAAAGGTTGGATCTGATGTATGAAGGAAATCTAGCTGATATAAAACCATCTGATGCTGCGACTGCCCTTGATCGGGCGTCTGCACATAGTATACGTGGTGAACGGCCGGTGGCTGCTGGCTCGCTTGAGGCTGTTGTGAAGGTGATGGCTCATCCTTCTTCTCAGCTAGAGCTTCTGTCGATGGTGTTACCGACTGGACAGAGCTGATGGTGCCCACCAGCAATTCCAACTGCTTGGTGATCTGGTCCAGTTTATCGAGATTCTGCGTCCTGTGATCGTTTCTCAATGATATCAACTTTTGAGAGATGGCCCTCGATGATGCTAAGGTTGGAGCTCTTGTCTCTCTCCGCCTGACGGGATGCTACCATGTACACTTGCTTCTGGAGGATCTAGAGCTGTTTCCGATATGCCTTGGATGAAGAGACGACAACCTCTCCTTCGGCCATTTCCTCGAAGATTTGTCTTACGATGTCTTCATCCTTGTTAAAGCGTGATCCCCCACAGGCTGCGTCAACGAGCCTTTGACTCTCTACGTTCAGGCCCCCGAAGAAGTTTTGGACCAAGCTGGTCCTTGGGATTTCATGATGAGGACATTTCTCTTGCAAATCTGTAAATCTCTCCCAGGCTTCATGAATGGATTCATGGGCTCCTGATGAATATTTGATTCGTCATCTTTATTCATTTATTTTAGCTTAAAATCTCTTATAAAACACCTGCATATAACACTAACTCCATATTCTTACTAACTTGCATCTGTGTGTAAATATTGTACACTTCTTACTAATTTTAACCTAAAATAATTAAAGAAAGAAAGGAAGGAAAAATAAAGAAAAGAAAATAAAAAAGGAAGATTGTATACAGGCTGACCTAAACCCCGAGAGAAGGTCAAGACTTGACCCGATCGACCAGGAATAAAGTAGGGGGAGATAGGGTCCTCAGTTAGAAAATCCAAAAAAATTGTGTTTTGTGTATATTTGTATAAAACTAACACTAATTTATTTGTGCCTTATTTGACCTCAAATCAAATAACTTTCAAAACCAAAGTTGTAAATAAAAATGTGTCCTGATTAATAAAAATAATTGCACAATTAAATCATGTATAGAATAAAAGTAACCACACTTGAAAATAGCCATTAAGCACTAATTGAAAAACCAATTCCGGCTCCATATGAGCTCAAATTGAATAAATCTCACTTTCATTTTGTTCGAAATTAAATTAGCTTTAAAATGAATGTATTTTCATAATTTTTGAAGTTACGATTGAAAAGTCGGTTTTCTGGGGTGGTTTGTGCAATTTTTCCATGTATTTTGTGCATATTGTATTTGTATATATTTGTAAATATTTCTACTAATTATTTAAAAAAAATTATTAAACTTTCTAAAACAAAAAAGGCTAATTTCCTCATTTACCCTTGTATATAATGTCATATATGTATATAGTATATGTATATAATTCCTATTTTTAATTAACCATCATAAAAAATAAAAAAAATAACATTTTTTATTTTAAATAAATAAAGTGACGAAAATTTAAAAAAATAGATAATTTTGTAAATAATTTTATCTCTTTTACTTTACCTCATTTCATCTCTCTTATCTTTTCCACCAAAAAATTCAAAAATTCATTTCAATTTTCATCTATTTCATCTCTTTATCCAAAAAATTTCAAAAATTCAAATTTCATTCTATCTTTTTTTATTTATATGGCTCCTTCTCCCTCATTTCAACTTGATCAATCTTTAGAGAGAGGAGCTCGATCTCTGAGAGAAAATTTCATCAAGAAAGTTGCCTTATCTCCAAGTCGTCCGGTGACAATGAGTCGGCCTTGTCGAGGCAATCACGGTCCATTTCCGCTCCTAAGGTGAGATCCGCATTTTTCTTCTTATTTTGTCATAGTTTAATTGTAGTTTATTTTGTCGCAGTTTTTTTAATTCCATCGTCATTTTGTTTTTCTAGATCTTTAAAAAAAATCCATCTCGATTTGATCCGTCTCTGATTCTGAACTTTCATCTTACTTTCTCGATCTCCACGCGTTCTATTCTATCGTCCTCGATCTCTCAACTCCGACTGCGTACGGTGCCGGAGATCGGATTTGAATCTCTCATTTCTGTCGGATCCTCATTCATTTTTCCGAGTTGTAAATAAATAAAAAAAATAATACAAAAAATCAATTGTTTTCTTGCTCTCTAATATTTGTTTTGCAGGATAATATTAAAAATAAAAAAAGATAAAAAAACAAAAAAAACATTCCTCATTTTCGGTTTTTTTAATATTTCGAATTTACAAACAAATAAAAAAATAAAAAAGATTTTTTATTATTGTTTCCATTCATTATTTACATAAGAAAAAAAATTAAAAAAATAAGTCAGTCACCCTGCGTGCCCCACGACCGCCGCCCTCCGGGCGCCTCCCACGCCTCGCACCACCGCGTTGCACCGCAGCTCTCCACCGATCCAGCACTGCCCCGACCGTGGTTCCGTCTGTGGCCGCCTACGCGCAAGCCTCCTCCCAGGCCGACACTCGACGCTAGCCCCCCCACTGCTCAACCCCACGCACGGCCTTGCTCCGACCTCTAGCCCGCGCGGGCACCTCCCACCTCCGCCGCGTCTTGTTCTCCAGGCACGCCAGCCACTGCCCCGACCGCGGCTCCGCCTGCGGCCGCCTGCATGCATGCCTCCTCCCAGGCCGACCCCCGCACCTCCCGCGCTGCCTTACACGTGCCCTCTAACCGGTCTGCTGCACCGCCGCGCGAGCGGTCGTGCGTGGCTGCCCTCCACCGATCTAGTGCCACCCCGTGTCCTACCGCCCCTGCGTGGGGAGAAGGAAGGTAGGCGACAGTCCCATCCAGATCTCCCCTTGGCCTTGAAGATTGAGAACGAAGGAGAAACCCTAGAGAATATTTAAAAATTGGGAAATTTACAAGCAAGGATCCAGAAGTTTTTCAAATTACAAATGCGCCCCTGCGAGAGCCTCAAGCACATGCCATGCACGTGATATAGTGGAAAATTGTGCATTCTCCCCTGTATTTTATTTTTATCATTTATTTGATGCAAAAATAAAACTTATTTACATTTTAGTCCTTGTTCTCAAACATTTCATGATTCTTCTATTGAAATAAATATTTTATTAGCCCAAAAAATTTTGAAAAATTATGCTATGCTCTTGATGTGCATATCCATCTAGCATAAAATATCCGTTGCATTTTGATTTCTTTTGTTATTATTAAAAAATAAAAAACATGTAACTTTTTCTCTATTTGAAATTCAAAAATTCATAAAAATTTGAAAATAACTCTGAAAATTCCAAAATAATTAGGGTAGTTTTATTTCATTGTCTTTTAATTTGTCACCAATTTTCACATATTAATTATCTATAAAAACCAAAAAAAATAAAAAAACATAAAAATCTTATAAAAATTATAAAGAATTCTACAATAATAAAAATTGTGATTTCAGTTTCTGATTGTAGATATTTGCATGTAGTTTGTCATAAAAATAATTGTCAGGAGTTTTAGGCCTTAAAATATTTTTAAGTTGCAAATTACTCCAGGCAGTGCATAATTTCACATTTTCTCACCGTTTGATTTTTACAAAATCACAAAAAACATCAGAAAAGTCTAAAAAATTATCAAAAATATTTTAAAACTTTTAAAACTCAAAATTATTTTTTTTTGAATTTTTCTGAGTATTTTTGGTATAATTGAAAATTACAAAAAAATTTGGTGTGCATATTTCTGATCTTGTGAATATTGCTTCGTGTTATTTTTAAAAAATTGCAAAATCAAAATTACTAAAAATTGAAAATAAGAAAAAAATAGAAATAAAAAAATTAAAAAAATAAAAATAGAAAATCACAAAAACCAAGGATACTTTTCCTTTGAGATTCTTACTTTCTCTTAATTAAATTTTGATTAATTGAATAACCCTCAAGAATTGTAGCCTCCCTGAGTTCGACCTTGTCCTCTATACAGGTTAATAAGTAGCTAAAATAAAAAATAATTGTTTGATTGTTATGGGATTTTTTAGGATAGCAATGACCTCTTTATGAATAATTTATCCGACCCCTCAAAAACCGTTGAATAACAAAATGGTGCCGTTGCCTGGGAGGCACAATGAGGGTAGTTAGGTTTCTCTTTTGACCTGCTATTCTTGGTTGTAAATATTTGTTTACATTTTTTCCATTCGCTTCATTATTCATTTCTCTGCATTTGTTTCATTTTTTCTCTTTTTCTCTCATATTTGATAATTGTATTTCTTACACATTCTCTCTTCTTTTTCTTCCGAGGGCCCGCGGAGCGAAGGAGGCGATCCTAGGAGAGAGGAAGCACCCCAGCGATGTGGAGGCGGCTTGATTCTTCACCAAGCCGCAAGATAGCGTGAGAAGAGAAGAAGAAGAATTGAAGGAGACAAAAAAATTTAAAGAGAGAGAGAGAGTTTTTCTTTTCCATTTGAACTCTGTAAAAGGACGTTCATTCATTGCGGGGTCTATTTCGTCAAGTGCCGGTGTACTTGGGGGATCTCACCAGTTTTTTTTTCATCGCCTTTATTTTTCTTTGTTTTCCGTGGATTTCATGAGCTACCTCTTGATTGCTTTAATTAATTTGCTTGAGACAGGTAATTAATTAGGTCTAAACACCATAAACAAGAAATTTCCGTGCTATAGAGTAGAGCGTAATTTGGACTTAGTCAAATTAACTTGTTCTTGCCCGTTAATAGAAGCTATCATCTAGGACGGTTCACTTGCATCATATAGGATAGTTTATTTAAATTCTGCGTGGATCACTTGCATGTAGAGTGCCGGCGACAAGGTACACATCTCTAACCCCTGCATGCATCATTGATTTTAATCGCGCATTGGCATTTCTGATCTTCTTCCTTATTTTCACTCACATAAGTTAAAAAGGAAATTGGACACTTGGTAGGCGATTCTTTGAAAATATTTTAACCAAGTGATAACTGCTAAAATCGGTACTGCTAAAGAAAACTCGACCCTAAAAAATACAAGAAAAAATCATTGTTTTGGGGAGAGTAACCCCTCATTGTTTGGTTTGCTTGAGCGAGAGAGCGACCCACACACTAGGATAGAGTCATGTCCGAACTCTTTTCAGACTACTACCTTGGGTTAGTCATTCTCCAGTGAGGATCTCTCCGGTAGCCGGTAAAGCGACACGTGACGTCCTTAACAGATTGAATTGATCGGGTAGCCGGTAAACGGTCTACAATTCATACTGACTAGGAAAGATCTAACTTTGGGATTGGACCAGTCTCCTAAGAGCATTGGGTTCCTAATAGCTCGCTTTTAACCGCTCTGATATATTGTATTCTCACCAAACTTTAAAATTGACAAGATAATTGACCGAACCTTCACGGTCTTCACATTGAGTTGAGTTGGTGAACTGGGGGTTTGTATTATGTTTGATTGCTTGTGTGCTTGCTAGATCCTTTTGTGCATTTGTGCCTTTTTATCTATATCTTTTGACTTGACCCTCGTGCTCTCCCGATCCCACCTTTTGTTTCGGAGATGGCCGACTGGAGTTATTAATCCGATCTTCACGGATACCTCGTACTTTCCAGACGATCCACCTTACTTTTTCTAGGAGGACTTTCCTCCTAATTTTTGTGCATATCCGCCTAAGCCATTATTTCAAGAATCCAGGGACTTTGATTTTCACCCACCCTCATTCAACCCACTCGATCCTGGGATTTTGGAGTCACCTTTCATGATTTCCACACTTGAGACCTTGAACCAGATGATGGAGCATATGAATTCGAGGATTAGCAATCTATTTAACATAAATACGTGCCAGAACGCTGCTCCACTATTTGAGGATATGGATTCACTTAAGGATAATCATGAGAGCTTACAATCACCCAAAATACAAAAAATGAGAAAATTTTAAAAATCCAAAAGATTCTGGGAGACACATTATTGATTCATTTTGTGAGGAGAGGACCCAAATACCCGATCATTTACCCGCACATATATCCACCACATGTCCCGACCTTGATCCCGAGGATTCCATTATACAGACCGCTCTTAGTAATCCTCGTGTAAATGCTGATTCCGACCTCCTTCCTTGTATGGAGGAGGTCCAAAAATTCAAAAAAAATGTTGACTAAACCTGAAGTGTTGGCCACCATTCATGAGATCATTAAAGCCCCACTTCAAAAGGCCATGACAGATTTATCTACTCCTCAACACAAGAAAAGAAAGCAAATGAGAAGATCTGAGCGTCACATCTTGACCATGGCCACTGCTTACGCCATCTCTCATCATCCGTATTTTAAGAAAGGGAACACTGCTACACCTCTTGTGAGTTTCTCCATATCTGACTATTCTTGTGATAACACTCTCCTTGACGGTGGCTCTTCAATCAACATAATACCCTTCTCTATGATACAATCTCTTCATCTTGGGCCTCTCAAGAAAACCATGATGATAGTTCAATTTGCTGATGGATCTATCAAGAGGCTGAAGGGTATTCTAGAAAATGCTATCATTTCTATTCAGGGCATGAATTTCATTTCGAATTTTGTTGTAATGCCCATGGAGACCTCCATCCCTGTGGAACACCCTCCAATCATCATAGGACGGCCTTTCCTCACATCTGCGGGAGCCGTAATTGATTATGGTTCAGGAGAGATTCACTTCCGTTCTGATATAGGGAGCGATGTGTTAATCACTACACCCACTGCTGACCAGAGACCTGCATCGCATGAGAGCCTGCCCGTGTTAGCCAACCCCAAAGAATTTGACCTCGATGATAATATCAGTGATTCTTGTTATATGTTGGATGATAATGAAACCCAGGAATTCCGCTTCAACGAGGAAGACTCAGAAAGCATAGACCTTGGAGTTCCCCCTTCCGGTATGTGGCGATGCATTGATGACATTCGCGGAATTTACACGATAGACACCTTAGAGCGGAAGGCAGAATCCGAGACTAGATAGGACGGACATGATTCGACTACTTCCACTGCTGAGTCCGTTCTTATTCACCCTGATTCAGATGAGACCGATCAGGCCAAATTTGATTTGATTTCTTTTATAAAGGAATTTGGGCCTTTTGATAAAGATGATAATCCGGTCAAGGCTCGCCAAGCTGAAATTGATCCTACTTTTTCTGATAATGATTTTGAGCAATTTTACTTTGATGTTTGCGAGACTTCCCAGGCAGGACATGACCACACTACTTCCAATAACCGGTTTTGGCCTACACAATCCGAAACCGCTGAGGATACATTCTTGGTCGATCCTACTCAGTTTATGTATAATGATGATCCCAATATTGACCTACACCTTGTCAAATCCATACCTCAATGATCTCACAAGAAGGTTTGCTTTCGACCTTCTTGACCTTTGTACGTCCACTCCTCTTGTATATCCTTTCGTTTCACTCTTTCTTCTCCCGTTTTATCATTCACCCCTTTTCCGTGTGTGTATATATGCTATACTTAGGATGTGCTTTATCCTAAGTATAGGGGGGTGAATGATTTGTGTTGTTCACATTCGTCCGGTTCATCACTCTTGTTGTTGCCTATACTTGGGGATACTCTACCCTAAGTATAGGGGGGCGATGTTGTTCATATCATGTCTTTGTATTTATGAGTATGTACATTCTCGTCATCGGTTTTCCCCTTTTGTACACTCTACTATACTTAGGATTACTTGATCCTAAGTATAGGGGGGATCACCAACTTCTCTTCTTTTTATCTTTTCTTTGAGTCGTTGTAGCATAGGAGTCTATTCACTTTTCTATACTTAGCACGAGTTATGTCTTCCTTTTTCGCTCTCTGATCACTATGAGGACATAGTTCGAGATAAGTATAGGGGGTGTCGTATATATTGTATATATATTTTAGACATAACTCGTACTTTTAAATACGCTTATTTAGGGGGTTATGTGTATAATTTTGTAAAATCCACGTGTGTAAAAACAAAAAAACAAACAAACAAACAAAAAACACAAAAAAAATATATAAAAAATCAACAAAAATCAACAAAAACACACCAAAAAATAGGGAAAAAAGAAATAAAACAGAAAAAAATAAAACAAACAAAACAAAAACAAACAAAAAAAATCTTGTATATACTTGTACTTTTTTACTAACCCTTTTTTCTTTTAAAAAATACAAAATAAAAAATCTATAAAAATTTGCATAATAAAAAAACTTTCTTTCACATCTGCATTTTTCCTCCAAAAAATCCATAAAAAGTTCCAAATTAGAAAATTGTTTTAAAAAAATGTTCTTTTCATATGTGCATCATTCCTTTTAAAAAAACCCTTTGCATTGTTCATATTTTCTTGCATTTGCATGTGCATTTTTCAGGATAGTATTGACATTTAAACTATGTCTGGAATAAAATTGAAGAATGGAACTTAATTGGACCTTAATCCACCTAATTCTTAGAGGAACTTCACCGAGAAATAGGATTTTAGAAGCTTCAGGTCTTTGACTTAATTCTTTAAGTTCCACATGATAATCTGCAGTGTTTGACTCAGTGTCTAAACTGGTCTCTTAATTCTTGGTATAACTCTGGAATAGGAAATCAATTTGTACTCTCGCACTATGCACTTAGCTCAACTCAGACGGGATGTTGGAAGACTGTGTGAGTTTCTTTTCTGGTTGCATGGAAATCTAAAGACCGAAGTACTGGTTGAAATAAAGCTTCGGAAAAGGGATGGACGACCGGGCATAATTTTTTCTAGGGCCCCAAAACATGTACGGAAACAAAAAGATTCTATATCCGTAGGGGCACAATAAGATCCAAGAAGAACCACCAAAAATTCAAATACAAAGAAGCCACTACCAAATAAATAACTGACCAAAAAGGTCCATGCTTCAAGAAAACCTGCAGATCTTGGTGGAGACTCGGCTACAGTGGCCGGCTTCACAAGGAGAGGTGACTACACTGGCCACCCTCCAATTCTTTTCCCCTTCTTCTAACTTCTCCCTCAATTCAATTGTGAACACAGCGCGACATACCTTATAAGGAAATACCTGACTCCCCGAGGATGAGTTACTGGAGAGGAGATTTGCATGGTAGTCCGGTATTCTAGATGGGAAGAGCTAAAACCTTTCACACACATGAGTCGATTGTTCAATGTTCATAGGGTGTGCTTTGGGAAGAGGATTGATCTAAGATGACTTCTGAGCCAAAACTGTGACAATGATGTGTAGAACTTGAAGGCTGTCGATTTTAAAATTCTAAGTCTCACAGAAGTTCCGACACACTAATAATCCAAAGGTCCGACAAAGCTCCAAACTACAATTTTATGAAGATAAGTTTAATACTCAATATTGTCCTACTTTCTTTATTTTCCCTTTCTTTTTCTTTTTCTTCACTTATTCTTTCAAATAAGTTTTTGCTAAGGGACTAGCAAAGGTAAAGCATAGGGGGATGATGAATCTGCGATTCTCCATCTTTATTCATTTATTTTAGCTTAAAATCCCTTATAAAATATCTGCATATAACACTAACTCCATATTCTTACTAACTAGCATCTGTGTGTAAATATTGTACACTTCTTACTAATTTTAACCTAAAATAATTAAAGAAAGAAAGGAAGGAAAAATAAAGAAAAGAAAATAAAAAAAGGAAGATTGTATACAGGCTAACCTAAACCCTGAGAGAAGGTCAAGACTTGACCCGATCGACCAGGAATAAAGTAAGGGGAGATAGGGTCCTCAATTAGAAAATCCAAAAAAATTGTGTTTTGTGTATATCCGTATAAAACTAACACTAATTTATCTGTGCCTTAATTGACCTCAAATCAAATAACTTTCAAAACAAAAGTTGTAAATAAAAATGTGTCCTAATTAATAAAAATAATTGCACAATTAAATCATGTACAGAATAAAAGTAACCAAACTTGAAAAAAGCAACTAAGCACTAATTGAAAGACCAATTCCGGCTCCATATGAGATCAAATTGAATCAATCTCACTTCCATTGTGTTCAAAATTTAGTTATCTTTAAAGTCGTTGTATTTTCATAATTTTTGGAGTTACGGTTGAAAAGTCAGTTTTCTGGGGTGGTTTGTGCAATTTTCCCATGTATTTTATGCATATTGTATTTGTATATATTTGTAACTATTTTTATTAATTATTTAAAATAAAAAAATATTAAAATTTTTAAAATAAAAAGGCCAATTTCCCCATTTACCCTTGTATATAATGTCATATATGTATATAGTATATGCATATAGTTGCTATTTTTAATTAACCGCCATAAAAAAATAACCTTTTTTATTTTAAATAAATAAAGTGATGAAAATTAAAAAAAATAGATAATTTTTTAAATAGTTTTATCTCTTTTACTTTATCTCATTTCATCTCTCTTATCTCTTCCACCAAAAAATTCAAAAATTCATTTCAATTTTCATCTCTTTCATCTCTTTATCCAAAAAAATTCAAATTTCATTCTATCTTTTCTATTTATATGGCTCCTTCTTCCTCATTTCAACTTGATCAATCTTTAGAGAGAAGAGCCCGATCTCCGAGAGAAAATTTTATCGAGAAAGTTGCCTAGTCTCCAAGCCGTCCGGTGACAGCGAGTCGACCTTGTCGAGGCGATCACGGTCCATTTCCGCTCCTAAGTTGAGATCCACATTTTTCTTCTTATTTTATCTTATTTTAATCGTAGTTTATTTTGTCGCAATTTTTTTAATTCCATCGTCATTTTGTTTTTTAGATCTTTTAAAAATCCATCTCGATTTGATCCGTCTCCGATTCTGAACTTTCATCTTACTTTCTCGATCTCCACACGTTCTATTCTATCGTCCACGATCTCTCAACTCCGACCGCGTACGGTGGCCGGAGAACGGATTCGAATCTCTCATTTCCACTGGATCCTCATTCATTTTTTCGAGTTGTAAATAAATAAAAAATAATACAAAAAATCAATTATTTTGTTGCTCTCTAATATTTGTTTTGCGGGATAATATTAAAAAATATTAAAAAAACATTCCTCATTCTCTGTTTTTTTAATATTTCAGATTTACAAAAAAAATAAAAAAATAAAAAAATTTAGTATTGTTTCCATTCACTATTTACAAAAGAAATAAAATTAAAAAAAACAAGCCGGTCGCCCTGCGTGCCCCACGACCGCCGCCCTCCAGGCGCCGCCCGCACCTCGCACCACCGCGTTGTGCCACGGCTCTCCACCGATCCAGCGTTTTCCTGACCGTGGCTCCGTCTGCTGCCGCCTGCACGCAAGCCTCCTCCCAGGTCGACACCCAACGCCAGCCCCCCCACTGCTCAACCCCACGCGCGGCCCTGCTCTGACCTCCAGCCCGCGTGGGCACCTCCCACATCCACCGCACCTTCTTCTCCAGGCACGCCAGCCATTGGCCCAACCGCGGTTCCGCTTGCAGCTGCCTGCGCGCAAGCCTCCTCCCAGGCTGACCCCGCACCTCCCGCGTTGCCTCACACGCGCCCTCCAGCCGTTTTGCTGCACCGCTGCGCGAGCGGTCGCGTGTAGCCGCCCTCCTCCGATCCAGCGCCAGCCCGTGTCCCGCCGCCCCTACGTCGGGAGAAGGAAGGTGGGTGGCGGTCCCATCCAGATCTCCCCCTTGGCCTTGAAGATTGAGAACGAAGTAGAAACCCTAGAGAATATTTAAAAATTGGGAAATTTACAAGCAATGATCTAGAAGTTTTTTAAATTACAAATGCGCCCCTGCTAGAGCCTCAAGCACAAGCCATGCACGTGATATAGTGGTAAAATTGTGTATTTTCCCCTGTATTTTATTTTTATCATTTATTTCATGCAAAAATAAAACTTATTTACATTTTAGTCCCTGTTCTCCGACATTGCATGATTCTTCTATTGAAATAAATATTTTTATTAGTCCAAAAATTTTTGAAAAATTATGCTATGCCCACGATGTGCATATCCGTTTAGCATGAAATTTCCATTGCATTTTGATTTCATTTATTATTATTAAAAAATCAAAAACATGTCATTTTCCCTGTTTGAAATTCAAAAATTCATAAAAATTCGAAAATAACTCCGAAAATTCCAAAAAAATTAGGGTAGTTTTATTTCATTGTCTTTTAATTTTTGACCAACTTTCACAAATTAATATCTATAAAACCCAAAAAAATTGAAAAACATCAAAAATCTTATAAAAATCATAAAAAATTCTACAAAAATCCAAAAATTATGATCAATTTCTGATTGTAGATATTTACTTGTAGTTTGTTATAAAAATAATTGTCATGAGTTTTGGGCAATTAAAATATTTTTAAGTTGCAAATTACTCCAGGCTGTGCATAATTTCATATTTTCTCACCATTTGATTTTTATAAAATCACAAAAACATCATAAAAGTCTAAAAAATTACCAAAAATATTTCAAAACTTTTAAAACTCAAAAATATTTTCTCTGATTTTTTCTGAGCATTTTTGGTATAACTGAAAATTACAAAAAAAATTGGTGTACATATTTCTAATCTTGTAAATATTGCTTTGTGTTATTTTTGAAAAAAAATTACAAAATCAAAATCAATAAAATTAAAAATTAGAAAAAAAATAGAAATAAAAAAAATTAAAATAGAAAATCACAAAAACCAAGGATAGTTGTCCTTTGAGATTCCTGATTTCTCTTAATTAAATATCAATTAATTGAATAACCCTCGGGAATTGTAGCCTCCCTGAGTTCGACCTTGTCCGTTATACAGGTTAATAAGTAGCAAAAATAAAAAAATAATTGTTTGCTTGTCACGAGATTTTTGGGGATAGCAACGACCTTTTTATCAATAATTTATCTGACCCCTCAAAAACCGATGAACAACAGCTCCCTGAGAGAAATTGCTGATTCTAGCTTGCATCGGGTTGAGCTGATCAAGAGGGTAAAATTTGTGCAAAAAGGTGGACTTCAGCTCCTCCCAAGTCGTCACGACCTTCCCTAGATGGTTGACCCAGTAAAGGGCCTTATCTTGTAGACTGAAGGGGAACACCATCATCTTAACCACATCCAATGGTACATTGGGGTAGTGGGTCATAAGGCAGATGCGTGAAAATCGCTGGAGATGGATGTAAGTCTCTTCATTGGTGTTCCCGTGGAAAGAAGGGAGAAGAGCAAGGAACTGAGGCTTTAGCTCAAAATGAGCATGTACCGGTGGGATGCGGATCTACTCGGTCATCTGACTGTCTCCAGGGTTGTATGTCTCTTTCAACATAGGTTTCGGCCTTCCTTGTTCAGGCTCTTCTTCTTCTGGGTTATCACGGGGTCCACCACCTCCTCCTCCTTGTCTACCTCCTCCACCTTCTAGTCTTTTCATAACATCATTCACATTTCCTGGAATGCAGTTTGTGCTAGGGATTGCTCTGTCAGCTGCTGCTGGATGGCTTGGATAGATGCTAATAACTGTGCATTGACCTGGTTCTGATCAGGCATCTATCCTTGCTCTGGCTGAGGGGGCTGATGATCCTTGCCCTTTCCTTGAGGAGCCATCTCAAGGTCTGAATCTGAGGAGATGAATTCTGGATTGGGATCCAGGGCTTGGTCTGGCTTCTATCTGCAAGATGAGAGAATCCCAATCATGCCACTTGCAATTGAATCCCAACTGCCACTATAAATATGGAATTAGGGTCAATTCCAGAGTGTTGTGAATGAAAAAGGATATGGACTGTAATAGACTTGCATTCACAACGGCAAAAGTGGGACAAGAGTGGTCCCGATTTATTAGGTGGTCAAGAGGAAGGGTAGAAGACGAGGAGTCTGGAGATCGACTCGCAAGGTCCAGTCTGGGTTCTCGGGAATCACCTCGAATTATTGGAGAGGTCGAGTCCATGGAATCGATGTAGGTGTCGGCGGGATCCCGACTAAACCATCCATGGATCACTCTCGCGAAGTAAGAGGGGAGTAGATGAAGGAAGAAAGATACGGTGATCCATGAAGAATAAACTGGAGTGAAAAACAATAAAAGGCTCAAGACTGAGCAAGGCTCAAGGGAGGAACACATGACAAAATTTGCGCAAGTGTGCGGGACTTGATCTTTGAACCTTAATCTAGATCCATATAATCACAATACAAAATTGGGTTCACCAACTCACGCTATGTGAAGCCGTAAAGGTTTGGCTACTTATTTTCTTTTCATTTTAGAGTTGTTATTACATGCATATCTTATAATAAGTCCTTAGCATGCTAACCCTAAGAAGAGAGAGTAATGCCAGAAGAGTATCCCGTACTTATCCTTCTCCTTTGTAACCTGTAGTCTGCACTTTTTGAGGTCCTTGTAACCCTTCCTGGTCCCTATTCAGCCAAATAAATAGAGAGAGGAAGCCGATAGGCGAAACCCATACTTCAATTCTTGCTCGGAACGACATCACCCGTGAGCGTGTAAGAACCTACTCGGATGCAAACCGATGAGACACACAACC
The DNA here is from genome assembly GCA_037367405.1 of Ottelia alismoides. Taxonomy (NCBI): domain Eukaryota; kingdom Viridiplantae; phylum Streptophyta; class Magnoliopsida; order Alismatales; family Hydrocharitaceae; genus Ottelia; species Ottelia alismoides. Next base: position 1,238,869 of record JAZKJV010001090.1, on the reverse strand, counting down.
CCGTGAAGGCATGGCCTATACTCGGTACTTTAGACCATGTCGATGTTCCACACAAAGCGGGAACACCAACATTGACAAGGCCATACTCGGTCACGTACGATAGAAACGCCATTACTTCGGAAATCCAGGCGATACACAAGGCAGTTATAGACTGGGATTTTGGCTCTAATCCTTAGTTGGTCGTGCCTCGCTCATGGAAGGGGTTGTGGTCCCCTTTTAAGGTACCTGAAAACAATGAGGGCTTTATGAACCCAAGATAATGATAGCCTATTACGAATTTTAATTAAGGTTAAAGTTTATTTAGCAGTCCCCTTGTTTTAATTTTTTTGGGTTTTTACCTTTTTTTAGTTTGTTCATTCAAGCGCCTAACATTTTTGTATATTTTCATTTAAGTCCTAGGTGCTCAAAATCAGAGTGAGATAGCAGAAAAGTTGTGCAAGTCGATTCAATGACGGAAATCTCACCATTGAACCTAATGATGCATGCTGAGTTAGAAGACTTGCAGTGCATCCTGAGGAGTCCATAATTGTGCTTGGTAAAGAAATGTAAATGTATTTGATCGTACGTAAAAATTATGATTTTATCATTTCGTTGTAGGCGACAATCGGAATCGGTCAAGAAAATAACACAAATATTTATTTAATTTTAATCACGTGGTTTATGTTTATTTTACATGGGCAAGTCCCAAGGTCGAACACAAGGAGGCAAAGAAACAACCTAGAATTATGTCTATCCAAAATTTGTGCGCAGTTTTCGAGGCGGTCTTTTTTATATTTTTAATGCAATTAGAGATGCAAAAATGTAATTTTGGCCAATTTTAGGGACTAAAATGTAAATTACACTAAAATGATGTCCAAAAAATATGAAATTTGGCCAAGATGCAAATTATGATGAAATGTATGCATTGTAATTTTTTTGAAATTTTTGGTTGCAAGATGAATGTTTTTGTGATTTTTTAAATGCAAAAAAGTGAATTTTAATATTTAATTATAATAAATATTAATCTAATTATTTTCGAGGAATAAAATTATCTAAAATCTATCACTAGGTAATGGACCTCAGAAAAATCCTAAACATCGAAAATGCGAGATATAATACCTATTAAAAATCAAATATTGAAATATGCAAAATAATTTTTACAGAACAAACTATGCTTGCAAATGCGATTCTTTTTGGATACAATGTCAAGCACAATAATTCTACATCTTTGATTTTTCGAGAATTTTTAGAGCAACGATTATTTAATGACAATTTTCAGAGCACAAGATGGGTAAAATATGTAATTTTCCACAAAACAATTAATTATTAATGAACCAATGATCACAAAAATATCCACAATATGTCAAGATGTAGAGAAATTAATGACGAACATCATGCCTTTTTTGAATAATAAAAAATGTCATGTAGAGGTCTAAAATCAATTGAGGAACATAGGGGTGTTTATGCAAATAATATTAAAAAATAAATATAAAAATGCAGTGGGGACCTAGGTGTGATTACCAAGAATGCTGGGGGCTTTTCTGAAATTTCGCCAGAGGGGCACGTGTGTGGCACGTGCCCTCTGGTCGGTGGACTAGAGCGCAATATGAAGCCTTCTGGGGGGCGCCTTGTAAATGTTCCAAGTGGTACGTGCTGGACTGGACTTCTGTGGGAATTAGAGGATCGCAAAGGGGCTCATCTGTAAATCACCAGTGGGTCACGTGCTCAGCACGCGACCCCTGGAGGATGATGACTGCTGACGTTCCCCCGCCTCACGTACGCGACACGTGGTGGGGGCCTCGGGCTTCGTGCCGATGGCTGGTGATGCTGACGAGGGGCGATAAGGGCTTGAGCATCGGCCAAGATGGAGCAGGCGGTTGCTCCTGAGCGACGAAGCTCCAGGGCGTGGTGAAGCAGAAGGCATTTGTGGCTCCTGGCAGTGAAGTCGTGTCGGAGAAGAAGGCTGAAGCCAGCGGGTGAAGGGAATGATGCGGACGATGTTTGATGATATGTCGGTGGTAGTGGTGTTGACAAAGCTCGAAGTCGTGCTGGAGGTTGACGTGTTGTGGAAGATGCACGAAGGGGTGGCTCGACGGCTGGTCGACCGGAGCGAAGGCATGTGCGACGGAGAAGCGTCGTGGATTGCAGCAGCGTCAAGGGAGGACGCCGGACCTAGACGGGTAGAATATGAAGGGCGGTGTTGTCACCGCCGTCCCTTCTTCATTAATAGCTATCGACGGATGGCTTTGAAGTTGGTGGCGATGGTCTTAAATAGCATGAAGGGTATGTTCGGAGATGGAAGGGTTTGACGATGGAGGTGCTTCGAAATCTGTGGGATTCGATTTGGGGCTCACCAGAGATTCGATTGGAAGGGGATTCACGAGGGAGGACGAGATCTGATCGTGGATCGTGATCTGAGGGGATTGGGGGAAGATCTGATGCAGGAGATTGGCGGTGATGGGGCGTGCGTGAGATCTGCGGTGAAATCGTGGCTGGACGACGGAGGTTCCCAAAGAGGAAAGTGCGGAGGTAGACGATGGTGCTGGGCCCGTCCGATCGGCCGAGATCGGACGGACCCCAGCGCTGACACATGGCGGCGATTTGGGATGCAGGTGCGGCACGTGCGGGGCCTTTTTTTTTTATTTATTGCCAAAAATGGCTGATATGTGACGGCTCCAGGAACGGCCACGTGTCAGCACCACAAAATTTTAAAAATAAAGATTTTCCAAAAATCCAAAAGGAAATAGTAACAGACTCGGATCGAAAAGTTTCTTCATAAAAATTGCTCGTCTCGATGAGATCTACCAACTTTCATGAACACATCAAACCAAAATCAATCAAATTGCACAAAGTGGTATTTTTGGGGTATCTCATGTACAAAGAATACCTTTCTTTTTGGGTTTTAAAATTTTTATGTCATTTTTAAACCAGATAAAAATCCGTAAAAAATGTGATAAAATCAAAGATAAATATTTAAACATTAAACTTTTTTTGGATATTTTTTAATTAAGAAAAAAATGAATAAAATAAAATATGAAAATGACTAATTTTGTACATACAATTAGTGAAGACTCGGACTCAATTTGTTTCTTTGATTTCAAGCTCAGTTTGGATTTGAATTTTTACGCATTTTAATAAAACTTTTATCAAAGAAAACAAATGAAAAAGAAATGAACTAAAATAGGTTAATTATGTACATAAAATACTAGGTCAAAATCAGCTGAAATATAAAATGTACAAAAGAGGCCCAAAACCCAACTTTCACATATTAGCTTTGATTCACTTGAACTTGGTCTTGTTTTGAAGGTAATTGACTGTACATTAGTTCAAAAGTGAGTAGGATTAAAACAGACACTGGATGGGGAAGCTATGAGGTTTTTAGTCCGAAAATTCTGAAACTAGGATTTGGTTTTTAGTCCACTTATTTGGGTTAGTGATTTTTTTTGTATTTTTGATTTATTCTTGTTAGTGATATGTACACTGTGGAGGTGGTTTTGTGTTATTCGGAGTTATCATGAATGAATTAAAAATCTGGGAAGTTAGGCTATTTACAGGTTAACTTTGGCTGAGATTTTTGGCTTCTTATTTGTGCAGAAATTAGTGCTAAAATGCAATTCTTATAAAAATATGCATGAAAGCTAATTATGCAGAATAAATGAAGAAATGCTGATGATTCTGAGGGATTTGAGCTTAATTAATGAGATTTAGAGTGATGAATCTGAGATTCATCATCCCCCTATACTTAAACCATGCTCGTCCCTGAGCATCAAAAAGAAATGCCATGAGGTGAAATGAGATTGGGTTCCATACCAAGACCATGAGCTGAATGTGAAAATGAAACTAGACTCGACCTTTGGATTACTAGTGTGGCGGAACTTCTGAGAGACATAGAATTTCAAAATCAACAACCTTCAAGTTCTACACATCATTGTAACAGTTTCGGCCCAGAAGTCATCTTAGATCAATACTCTTCCCAGAGTATACCCTATGATCATTGAACAATTGACTCAGGTGTGTGAAAGGTTTTAGCTTTTCCCATCCAGAATGCCAAACTACCATGCTCATCTCCTCTCCGGTAACTCATCCTCGAGGAGTCAGGTATTTTCTTCTAAGGTCTATCGCGTTGTGTTCACAATCGAATTGGGGTGAGAAGTTAGAATAAGGAGAAAAGAACTAGAGGGTGGCTACTGTAGTCACCTCTCCTTGTGAGGCTGGCCCGTGTAGCCGAGTCTCCGCCAAGATCTGCAGGTTTTCTTGAAGCTTGGACCTTTTTGGTCAGATATTTATTTGGTAGAATACTTCTTTGTATTTGGAATTTTTGGTGGTTCTGCTTGGATCTTGTTATGCCCCTATGGATATAGAATCTTTTTGTTTCCGTACATTTTTTGGAGTCTTAGAAAAAATTGTGCCCAGCCGTCCATCCCTTTTCCAAAGCTTTATTTCAACCCGTACTCCGGTCTTTAGATTTCCACGCTACCAGAAAAGAAACACACATAGTCTTCCAACATCCCGTCAGAGTTGAGCTAAGTGCATAGTACGAGAGTACAAATTAATTTCCTATTCCAGAGTTGCACCCAGAATTAAGAGACCAGGTTACACACTAAGAGTCAAACGCTTTTCATTGTCATGTGGAACTCAAAGAATTAAGTCAAAGACTTGAAGTTTCTAAAATCCTATTTCTTGGTGAAGTACCTCTGAAAATTAGGTGGATTAAAGTCAAGTCCAGATCACTCTCGGTTTCTTCTCATAACTTGGTTTGGAACCCAAAGACTTTTCACATATGCAAATGAATGCGATGTTGGATGAAGTGCAGGTGTGTGGAATGCAGACACATTTTTTCTTTTTGTGATTTTTGATTTTTTTTTGGAATTTTCAATCTTTATGCAAGGGTTTTTTGGTTTTTTATGCAAGAATGAATAAGAAGCTATTTTTTCAAAAATTTTGGATTGGACACATTCAGCGTTAGTAGCAAAACTTTTTTTCCTTTTTGTTTTTGTTATTTTTTTTCAAATTAATTACCCACCCGTAAATACATATCTAGACTTACACAAAAGTACAAGATATGGGTAAAATATATACAAAGTATATATATACCCCCCTATACTTAGCGAGTGATGTGTTCCTCAGAGCACAAGACGCGTAAAGAAGACATAGCTCGGGCTAAGCGTAAGAGAGTGAAAAAGAAAAAGAAAAAGATGGATCAGAACGCCCCCCTATACATAGGTTGTGAACAGTCTAAGTATAGAAGAAGAGTGAAAAAATGAGGTGGTCAGGGTATGTGGATGAAGAGAGTATATACAAATGGGTATCGATTCCCCCTATACTTAGGCTCTGGTCAGCCTAAGTATGGAAGAAGGGTGGAAATGATGTGATAGTGAGATGTGGAAAATGATATGTACAGATGGCATCGGTCCCCCCTATACTTAGGCCTTGGCCTAAGTAGAGGAAGAAGCTGTACAAGGAGACCGATGTGGTCGGGAAGGAGGGTGGGTAGCCAATGATTAAGGCAGTTCGACCGATATTTTTGTGAGCCTGCGGTGGGAGATCGTAATGATGATAAGGAGATGAAGCATATGATTCCCAACTATTATCAGTGTCATCTTCAGAAAAATTATGATGGATAGTAGATGAAGCGTATGAGTCAGATGAAAGGTATCCATCATTAGAGTTATCCTCAGAGGAATAGTATTTGAAAGTGGACACACTCCAGATATTCATATCTTTTTGTTTCTTCAGTTGTTTCCTCAGAATTCGTTCCTTCTTGGGGTCAAGCGGTTTGTCCTCGGATGAGTATTCAGAAGCACCGGTGTCAATCAGCTCATAAGAAATAATTCTAGCGTACTTCATGAGGGTAGGAGCATCAGCTTTGGATGAATAATAGTGAGGAACGGGGATTGTCCAACGGGAATTTAAGTTTGGATCCTTGCGAACATATAGTTTTAGAGATGCCGAGTAGACCTCACTCATATAGATTACCTTTTCCGGACCTGATGAGGGATCATCAGCTGATTCCTCTTCCGAAAGGTCAAAGGTGACTTTCTTTTTCTTGTTTCATGAAGGTGTCGGTTCACTTGAGTATTTAGATGAATAGCCATTGGAATTCTTCTCCTTGGTCGGTCTTCGACCTGCGTATTTGTTCTTAGTCTTTTTAATGTTGGTGCACTCTTGATTTGGGATGATTTGGTCAAGGTATTAATAGAAGGTTGCTCCAGGGTGCGGCCATGCATATGTCTCGGGATCATATAAGAAACATTCATCTATTTTGAGATCCATGGGAATTGAAAAACTGGAGAGAGTCTCTGCATGTTCGTTCTCAATTGATATGACATTGGAGCATTCCTGTGTCAAGTTCATGTGATCCATGTAGTCAGAATAGGTCGACCCAGGGTGTGCCCATGCATAAGTTTCTGGATCATATGATTCATATACTTGATTCTCCATGGTAAGAGCGTCTGGGAATGGAGCAGGAGGGAGAGTCTCTAAACCAATAGTCTCATCAACAACCGCTATCTCAGGTGTCACATCGGGGTAGGGCTCTTCTACCACTTCATAGTTACGACTGTCAGGGACTTAGTGGGTTGCCTCAGAAAATCATGGTTCCTCAAAGACTGGGTGAGATCGAAGTGTTTCCAATACTTTAAAATTGATTTCCTGAGTCTCACAATCAATAATTGCCTTAGCCAATGCTAAGAATGGCTTTCCGAGAATAATTGGAGACTGGGTGAATTCTCTCTGATGCTCAATATCAATGATCGTGAAGTCTACTTTGAGCAGAGCACCTTAGAATGTCATGATGACAGAAATGATTCCTTTCATCCGCTTTATTGATCGATCAGCCAATTGAACAATCTCTCGTATCTTCTTGATCGGTCCGAGTTTGAGATTGTGAAATACAGAGGTCAAGAGGATATTGATTAGTGAATCGTCATCAATTCGAGCATGGGTGAGAATTGTGTCTTTGATTCCACAGTCAAATCTGGGCAACCGCTTCACTATGCGGCTCTTGATTTTTCTCCTCAACACCAAGGAGGAGGCCATTGACTTTTTCAATCTTTGTTCTTATCCTGCCTGACTTTTTCATCATTAATTTGTCCCTTACAAATCCTTTAAGGTCGGGGAAGTGTTCAATGGCCTGTATAAAGAGAAGTCCAAACATCAATTTTTTTCCAGTGCTTCCTGTAAAGCAGGATCCAAATTCTTAAGATCTTCTTCAAATTCATTTTTATGTATTTTCCAGGATTTCTAATTTTTGGTGTTTTTGAATATTCCAATTTGTTGGTATTTTCGGTGTGTGTGGTGATGTGGTGTGTTCCTCAAATGAGAATGGGTTTTGATGTTCAGAGTAAGAGTTAGGGGCATAGTCGTTCCTAGGGGAGTAATATGCAGAAGTGTTGCTGTCAGAGTTGCCCCTAGGTTTCTAAATATCCTCAAAATTTTTATCATGAGATCTAATCATTTCCTCATCCATTTTTATGTCTGAGCTCCCATAGAGTGAAATTAATCGGTCAGTAAATTTTTGAAATCTCTCCTCCATTGATTCGAATCTGTTATTTATCCTCGAAATATTATCCTCAAAATTCTGTTCATGATCAATCATGGGAGCAATCGGGGGTGTGTTTTTTAGATCAATAATTTCCTCTTCCATTTTTTTGTATGTACTAGCAGAAGAGTCTCTTGAAATGTCCAATATATGATCATTATTTTCTGAAAGTTTCTCCTCAAAAATTATGGAAGGAGGATGCTCATGTGATCCATGCTTGTGGAGTTGGTTTGAGTAGAGTTCAATCCTTTGATCATGGTTGGTCGGACTTTGATATTGTGGAGTCAACATACAGGGGTTATGTGTTTCTATGTTGTCAGTACAGTCCTCTGTATGAGTATCATGTCTGAAGAGGGGTTTGTCATGGTCAATCCAACATTGATGATCATTAAGTGCAGGTCTTTCCATCTGGGTTTGGTTTCTCAGCAGTCATGAGACTCAAAGGTATTTTGATCTTGAAATGGATTATTAGCGAGAAATCGAGAATAAGACGGTTCAATCCAAGATGGTAGGTGGTCATGTGCGGTCAGATGATTCGAGTAGGAATTCAATGAGGGGGCTGAATTCATCCGCGGGTGAAAGTCTCCCGCAAATGTTGGAGGATTATTGAAAGAAGAGGATTTAGTTGATTTGGGCCTCGAGACAAATTCATTTTCATAGTATAGCTCTGATGGATTTTTAGATAAATGTTCGGCCATTTTAAAAAGAGCTGAAAGGAATGATGGTTTGGGTTTGCAATTATTTTCATGATCTGGATGGGGAGAGTTTTTGGACAAAATTTCCATGATCAGGATTAAATCAAGAAAGGAGAGAGATGATTGTACGGGATAGTCAAAAGAAATTTTATCAAATGTATGGCTTTTGATCTTCGATATCGGTTCACGCACACCAATGCAAACACAAATCAAACCCCGGGTTTACCAACTCACACAATGAAGCTGTAAGAGTTCGGCTATTATCTTTTCAATTTTAATTGGTGATAAGACAATCTTGGAAAAAAATTAGTGAGATGTTAGGTACCGGAAACTTTCGTAATGACCGACCTAAATTCTTACGACTAGTTGCACCTACTTTCAGCCAGTATGGGTGTAAGTACGGACCGTAAAATGGCTACCCATGTTACTTGAGGACGGAGCCTTATGCAGTGTTCTCTAAACCACCCACTCTACTAAGGAAATTCGATCTGTTTACCGACTACCCGTAGATCCTCATTAAGAAGTAGCTGATTATTTTTGGTAGAATCAGTAATCTATATGAAAATCCAGGTTTGGGATCTAGCCTTACGTGTCGTCTCTCGCTCACTCAGAAAAAACAACAGAATCCAAGGTCGGGGTTGCTCTCCCACAAAAATTCTTGATTTTATGGGTTATTAAGATCGGCTATATTTAGCAGTCCCAATTTAATTAGGTGATCATCGAAGAATTTAAATAAGTACAAATGCACATCTATCATCCAGTCCTAATTTCCTTTAAAGTTATGTAACAAAACAAGAGGGAGAAATTCGAGAAAAGTCGATGCACGTGAAAAACAATGATGTATGCTCAGTTAGAAGACTTACAGTGAATCCTCGCAATCTCCATGTGGAATGCAATACAAGAATTGAAAATTTAGTCTATATGGATGTAAGCCGATGAAAAAGCGAACTTAGCAGAAAGTTCTATTAGCGGGGAAGAATTGAGTTGAATTTGGCTAAGTTGAATGATCTATGTGTGTCTCGATTTATAGTGAAGTGTGCCTTAGATCCTATGAGCACAATCAAAAATTTAAATGCTCTAAGATCCATATGTGCAGGTCTATCCTAATCGCCACTCAAGTCGGACCCCACCCTCACAGGAGAGTGAAACAGGCCACGACACATCACAGAAAAAAAGTTCAAAGTCTTTTACACACGCGAGAGTCCAAACAAACACCACTATAAATGAGCAATTAATTACAGAAATTTAAAATTTGTAGAAATTAAAATCCTAGACTCTACGATCTCTCACGACTCGACTCGATCTTAATTTATTTGCGGTTTTTTCGGAAGTCGGTGAAGATGCTTCGGTTCTTGAAAAACCGATCCATGTACACCGGGTACCTCACAAGAAAAATAAGAGAGATGGTGTAAGAGAGTGACTCAAAAATAAAATAAGAGAAATAAATGCTGAAAATAAATAAAATAAATGCAGGAAAAAAATGAAATTTACAATGAACAATTCGGGGGTCAGACTACCCAAATACGGAAAACCGAATGAAAATTTTCAGACAAAAAATAAGTTGTTTGCCTCCCCGACAACGACTCCATCTGACGAGTCCGTAATTATGCTTGTTAAATAAATGTAAATGTATTTGATCGTGCGTAAAAATTATTTTTTACCATTTTGTTGTAGGCGGCAATCAGAATCGGTCAAGAAAATAACCACAAATATTTATTCAATTTTTAATCATGTAGTTTTATGTTTATTTTACTTGGACAAGTCCCAAGGTCGAACACAAGGAGGCAAAGGAACAACCTGGAATTATGTCTATCAAAATTTGTGTGTGGTTTTCGAGGCGGTCTTTTTTTTATAATTTTTTATGCAATTAGAGATGCAAAATGCAATTTTGGCCTATTTTAGGGACAAAAATGTAAATTATGCACAAACGATGTCCGAAAAATATGAAACTTGGCCAAGATGCAAATTATGATGAAATGTATGCATTGTAATTTTTTTGAAATTTTTGGATGCAAGATGAATTTTTTGTGAGTTTTTAAATGCAAACAAAGCGAATCAATATTTAATTATAATTAATATAAAATCTAATTATTTTCGAGGAATAAAATTATCTAAGATCTATCACTAGGTAATGGACCTCAAAAAAATCCTAAACATCGAAAATGCGAGATATAATACCTATTAAAAATCAAATATTGAAATATGCGAAATGATTTTTATAGAACAAATTATGCATGCAAATGCGATTCTTTTTGGGCACAATGTCAAGCACAATTAATTGTATAATCTATGATTTTTTGGGAATTTTTAGAACAACGACTAATTAATGACAATTTTCAGAGCACAAGATGGGTAAAATATGTAATTTTCCACAAAACAATTAATTATTAATGAATCAATGATCACAAAAATATTCACGATATGTCAAGAAGTAGAGAATTAATGGACGAACATCATGCTTTTTTTGAATAATAATATAATGTTATGTAGAGGTCTAAAATCACAGAGGAACATGGGGTATTATGCAAATAATAATAAATAAAATAAATATAAAAATGCAGTGGGGGGCCTAGGTGTGATTACCAAGAATGCTGGGGGGTTTTCTGAAATTTTGCTAGAGGGGCACGTGTGTGGCACGTGCCCTCTGGTCGTTGGACTGGAGCGTAATATGAAGCCTTCTAGGGGGGCGCCTTGTAAATGTTCCAAGTGGTCACGTGTGCAGCATGTGACCCTTGGACTGGACTTTTGCGGGAATTAGAGGAACGCCAAGGGTTCGTCTGTAAATTCACCAGCAGATCACGTGCTCAGCACGTGACCCCTGGAGGATGATGATTGCTGACGTTACCCCGCCTCACGTGCGTGGCATGTGGTGGGGGCCTCGGGCTTCGTGCCCGGCGGCTGGCAATGCAGACGAGGGGCGGTGAGGGCTGGAGCACCGGTGGTGTCAAGGGATCAGCCAAGGCGGAGGGTGCCAAGATGGAGCAGGCGGTTGCTTTGGAGAGACGAAGCTCCTGGGCGTGGTGAAGTAGAAGGCGTTGTGGCTCCTGGTGGTGAAGTCGTGTCGGAGAAGAAGGCCATAGCTAGCGGGTGAAGTCGGTGAAGACGATGTTGCGGACAATGTTTGATGATATGTCGGCGGTGGTGGTGTTGACGAAGCTCGAAGTCATGCTGAAGGTTCACGTTGTTGTCGAAGACACACGAAGGGGTAGGCTCGACGGCTGGTCGATCGGAGCGAAGGCAGGTGCGGCGGAGAAGTGTTGTGGACTGCAGCGGCATCGAGGGAGGACGCCGGACCTCGCCAGGTAGAATATGAAGGGACGATGCTATCACCGCCATCCCCTCTTCGTTAATAGCTATCGACGGATGGGCTTTGAAGTTGGCGGCGATGGTCTTAAATAGTGTGAAGGGTCTGTTCGGAGATGGAAGGGATTGTTGATGGAGGTGCTTCGAAATCTGTGGCATTCGATTTGGGGCTCGCCGGAGATTCGATTGGAAGGGGGATTCGTGAGGGAGGATGGGATATGATCGTGGATCGTGACCGGAAGGGATTGGGGGAAGATCTGATGCACAAGATTGGTGGTGATGGGGCGTGCGCGAGATCCGCGGCAAAATCATGGCTGGGCGGCGGAGGTTCCCAAAGGGGAAAGTGCAGAGGTATACGATGGTGGTGGGTCGTCCGATCGGCCAAGATCAAATGACCCTTGCGATGACACATGGCGGCGATTTGGGATGCAGGCGCGTCACGTGCTTGGCGCGTGCCTGGGCGGCACATGCCTTGCATGTGCGGGGCCCTTTTTTATTTTTTTTTATAAAAACGAATAAATAAAAATGCCAAAAACGGCTGACACATGGTGGCTCCAGGAACTGCCACTTGTCAGCACCACAAAACTCAAAAAATAAAGATTTTCAAAAAATCCAAAATAAATAGTAAACAGACTCAGATCAAAAAAGTTTCTTCACAAAAATTGATCGTCTCAGTGAGATCTACAACTTTTATGAAGACATCAAAAATCGATCAATTGCACAAGTGATATTTTTGGGGTATCTCATGTACATAGAATACCTTGCTTTTTGGGTTTTATAATTTTTTTGTCATTTTTAAACTAGATAAAAATTCGGAAAAAATGTGATAAAATCAAAGATAAATTTTTACACATTAATATATTTTTTTGGATTTTAATCAATTAAGAAAAATAATAAATAAAATAAAATATGAAAACGACTAATTTTGTACAGACAGTTAGTGAAGACTCGGTCTCAATTTGTTTCTTTGATTTCAAGCTCGGTTTGGATTTAGATTTTTATGCATTTTAATAAAACTTTTATCAAAGGAGACAAATGAAAAAGAAATAAACTAAAATAGGTTAATTATGTACATAAAACACTAGGTCAAAATCAACTAAAATACAAAATGTACAAAAGAGGTCCAAAACCCAACTTTCACATATGAGCTTTGATTCACTTGAACTTGGTCTTGTTTTGAAGGTAATTGAATTTACATTAGTTCAAAAGTGAGTAGGATTAAAACGAACACTGGATGGGGAAGATGTGAGTTTTTAATCCGAAAATCCTGAAACTAGGGTTTGGGTTTTTGGTCCACTTATTTGGGTTAGTGATTTTTTTGTATTATTCATTTATTCTTGTTAGTGATATGTACACAGTTGAGGTGGTTTTGTGTTATTCGGAGTTAGCATGAATGAGTTAAAAATACGAGAAATTAGGCTATTTACAGGTCAACTTTGGCTGAGATTTTTGTATTCTTATTTGTGCAGAAATTAGTGCTAAAATGCAATTCTTATCAAAACATGCATGAATGCTAATTATACAGAATAGTTGAAGTAATGATGATGATTCTGAGTGATTTGAGCTTAATTAATGAGATTTAGAGTGATGAATTTGAGATTCATCACATCCCAGCTCCTTCCATGTGGTATGCAAAACAGAATTTTTAAACCTATCTACATGGTGGTGTGCAATCGATAAAATTGCCCTAAACAATAGCTGCTATTAATCGTGAAGAACCAGTTGTTAGTTAGAAATGAGACCAAAGTCCGGTCTCTGATGCCGATCGGTGTCCGCCACAACGAGTCCTGCACGCGTTGTATATGACCTCTAGCAGCATACGGTCTCAGATCTGAATTACTAACATTATTAATTTGACTAGATCTATTCGTAAGAGACTATAGGAACATGCCTTCGTATTAATGTTTGGACCTAATTACCGAGTCAAGCAACCTAAGTCTAGGGGCTTCATGCACATAAAACAAATAAAAAAGAAGGCAGAAAACTCAAAACAACGGAAAACAAATAAAAGAAGATGAGAGAATGTGGAAAACTGTGACGAGGCCACCAGGTGAACAGACACCCATGCACTGGAGCTCGTTGTGAAGAGTAGAGTCCAGGATATATACATGCCAAAATTGTCTCTCTCTCACTACAAATTTCACGAATTAATTTTTTTAAATTAAATCTAAGCTAATTTCTTCTCCTTGCTTCCTTGGTGCTCCCTCCAACTGGTCATAGAGCGAAGACAACCTCCTTCAAGCTTGGCTGCATTGATTTCCTAGAAATCCATCCTCTCGTGGCGAGCCCTCGCATCAAAGTCACAAAGAGATATCATTAGCACATGTAATTAAATAATCAAAAAAAAGATTAACGATAATAATCAAAGAATGAGTCAGAAGGAGATTAATGATTATCTACAACAATGAATCGGTAAATCAATTAAATGACTATACAAGAACGACAAAAAAAAATTGTCTATGCTCATTACTCCCCGGCAACGACACCATCTGATAATCTCAAATATAGTCATTGGTTGTGTGTTCCACACAAGGCAAGAGCACTGTCGTTGAGGTGACCGACAAAAATCTTGGATTTAATCAACAATTAACCCACAATAGAGATAATTGAATTAATAGCATAAATGTGGAATTAAAATTTATCTGCTCTACGCTAAGATGCATAACAGGCAAGTATGTAGAGGTCGAACAACATAGAGCAATACATGTAGCCTAAGGTTATTTTCTTTTTATCTAACCTAGTCCATCATCATACATGTACATAGATATTTTTGTGGGCTTTAAAAAACTTTATTTTATTTTTAATTGTATATTTATATTTTCTGATTTTGTATTTTCTTTTTATATTTTATATATATATTTTGAATTCTTTTCTTTTAAAATATATAATAAGTTATATATAATATGGGTTAAATGGGACTGCCCCCTGAGGGGAGCTAACTTGGCTCCCCCGCCCCATTTCGCCCACTTTTTTTTATTTTTTTTGAACTTCGTGGAATTTCATCACTATATCCCTATATTACGTCATTAAAATTTCGTGCGAAATAGAGACTCTACGGCCTCCATCCAGACAGTCATTTTTTAACGGTAACAGGATTGCTAAAAATGACCCCGTCTGGATGGAGGTCGTAGGAGTCTCTGTTTCACATGAAATTTTAATGACATAATATAGGGATATATTAATGAAAATCCATGGAAGAAAATTTCAAAAAAAATCAGGCCTAATGGGGGCGAGGGGAGCCAAGTTAGCTCCCCTTATGGGGGTAGCCCCATTTTACCCATATAATATATATTATATATACAATGTAAGCTAGGATTGCAATAAAAATTAACAAAAATAATCAAAAATAAGAAAATAAAGTATTTTTGGGGTTTTAATAATTTTTTACTGTTTTTGTGATTTTTAATAATTTTTGCTAATTTTTACATAATTTTAAAGTCAAAAATATCCCAAATAAGGGATTATATAAATACCCGAAATTGAGTTGGGTTTTTAATAATAGCTATAGTCCCAAAATTACCCAAATTAATTCTAAACATACATAGATATATAAATAAAATTATAAAATAGAAAAAGATATTTTGGATTTTTTAGAATTTTTAAGATTTTTATAAAGGATTTTGGGGTGTTTTCCATTTTGAGGCTTTTGTTTTTCCATTTTTAGTGATTTTTGATCTGTAAATAAAATAGGTCAAAATATACTATATATATTTTTTGGAAATTTTATAGATATTTTAATATTTTTTTGATATTTTATAAAAGAAACATGGACTAATTAGGCTCCTTTCAATTTTTAATAAATCATTAAATGCTAAAAAATGGCAAACAAATATAGGGCATGAAAATACATGGTCAAAATGCATCTAACCCTATTTTTATGAATTTTTAGGAACATGTTACTTATTTTAAATAAATAGATGGAACATACAAAAATCCAGGGCTTATCATGGGCATAAATGCAATAAAAATAAAGTTTAGGGGGCTCGGTGTAATTTTACCAACATAAGAATACATTTATTTTATTTTATTACACTGTTTAACAAATATAGAATCTGCTAGGGGTATACATGCAAAATGCCCAGCTCACGTGGGACGACACGAGCTGAGCTAGACTGGACCAAAATGCAAATAAAGAAAGTTCGGGGGTCTAGTTACAAAATGTCCATTTTATTTACAACGCTATATTTTATATCCAAAATGAAATAATAAATACAAAAAATAATAGGGCTAGATATGTTATTTACCCCATATGGCGTAAGACCCAACGGTTGATCTTCGCCACTTAACCACGCATCGCCATCTTAGCGGTCGGTACCGCTTCATGCTTGGATGGATCGGATTAGATCACTAGATGTGATCGGACGGTGAAGGCAGGGTAACATCTAATAACTCGGATCTGACATGGGCCACCGTTCTTGATCCGATGATGGAGCGATGAGGACGAAGAACAGGGAGGAAGGTTCGCCTGGGCGAACTTCCTCCAGCGAAATCTCGCTCCTCCGACGGTCCTTGCTGCTCCAAGGAGGCCAGATAAGTTCTCGGCGAGGTCCACTACAGGCTGGAGGTCTCTTGATGGGCAGAGGATCACCGAAGCAGCCTCACGAGGTCGGGGAAGGGGAGGTGCTCCAGGTACCTCCGGCGAAGTTCGATTTCACCTCCATGTGTGTCTTTGGCTCTTGGGACATGCAAAACTAAACTCACAGGTCGAGGGCAAAGTGTGTCGACCCGGTTAGGTGTGTAATGGGGTGGATATGGAGGCGGGCGGCGCTCTCTAGCGAACGTTGGATCTTGAAGAGCGGATCTCCAGATCCAGTAGGGATCTGGGGCGTTGTGCGGCGTGACTGGCAGAGGTCAATAGCGGATGGAAAAGTGGAGAGCGGCTGTGGCGCGCAAAGGAGCTCGCCAGAGCTCAATTCCAGTTAAGTACGTGGAGAGCCAATTAGGCTAATCTAATTAACTAGAGATTAAGTTAACTACTGGAAATTGAAGCTAAGATGAAATGCAAGCAAAATAAATGAGAAAAACACAGCTCTTATACATGGAATGAACCAAGGAGTGGGGTCACCGGTGAAGGGTGGTCGTGGGTGCACCCCTCGCTCCCGGAGCTCGACCTGATGTCGAAGGAGCTCCCCCTGTCACGAGGAACTCAACTACACACGAAATCAGGACTCCTAGAGGCCTAATGGTGACCAAATTTGAAAAGGAGACTGAGTGGGTTTATTTATAGAACATTTCAGGCACCCTTATTGACCAGGCGATTGGAGGAATGTTGGGCTATGTACAGATTATACAATGTTCTAACGTGAGTCATGGATGATCCATGATTATGTTTGCTGAAGGAGTCGAAGGCGATGGATGGATGAATCAAGCGCAAAATATGGATGAAATCGTGGGAATGGAAAGTTCTGACGTGCTAGGAGGTCTGAAGGGACAGTTGACCAGGGGTAAACTATCAAAGCCCTATCATTGGTCCATGTAGGCGCGCTACAATTAATTAAAAATAGATTTTGATTTTATTAAATTTTGTATATAAAATAAAAATTTTTTATTGTTTTATGTAGTATTTTATTATGATTTTTATTTATTTTTGGTGTATTTTATTAGTAGTTACTTTTTTACTAGTGCATTTTTAGGTATATTTGCCTATATTTTGTACATTTTTATTTTTATTTTGTAGATTTTATTTTATTATTTTATTCTTTTATTTTATATATTAATAACTTATTTTTATGAGTATAATTTTTTGTTTTAATTTTATGATGTTGTTTGTATACTTAAATGAATAGATATGTATATTTAAAGGGTATATTTATAGGTATATTACCTATATTTTATTCACACCTTTTCATTTGAATGTATTTTATCGTGTTTTATTTTAGTTTTATATTTTTAATAGAATATGAATAATATTTACAATATTATAAAAATATAAACAATAAGGAAATGAAATAATAAAATCCACTTTTATTTATATACATGGGTATTTTGTCTATGTATTCTCATAGACTTATTTTATTTTACATTTTCCTTTTGGTTTTATTTTGGTTCTAATGTGCACATGTGTTATGAATAATATTTACAAAATTATAAAAATATGAATTTTTAAAAATAATAAATAATGAATAAATTGAATATTTTAATCTATATAATATACAATGAGGGTCAAAAATCTAACTTTCACACAGTAACTCCAAAAAATATAAAACCATCACCATTATATAGCTTGTGAAATGTTTTATACAATCAGAGGTGATTTTGATATGTTTTGAGTTTTTATTTGAAAGATATGGGTCTGTGAAGTTGGGTTTCTAGCTTTTTTATTTTGTGCATGAAATGAACTATGTATATTATTTTTGTATAAACTGAATTTTGTATTTTTATTTACATTATTATCGACAACTTTTGTAAAGCCATGAACTTGACATCTCTCAGATCCTATATCATAAGATCCGACTCATCAAGAGAAAACCAACGGAATTTGTTTCGTGTGAATCGGACTTCGTTTCGATTTGTTATGATTTTCGGAAGAAAGAGAAGTAAGGAGGGTTAGGACGTCATTAACCCATAATGATTGTCATTAAGACTAATTAAGCATGATTAAAGAAACTAATGACAGATTGAAAACCGCTAATAATCATTAGCAAACACTAAATCAATAGTTTGCAAAAGATAAGCGTAAGCCACGAAAGCTAAATCGCGATTAGTGAAAGTTAATCACGATTAGTGTTAATTAAGCTTCATAGAGTGTTCTAACTTAAGCCCTAAGTTTCGGATAGGTTTTGACCAAAACCATGGGCCAAAACCATGGGCTGCAAACCGCGTTTAAGGGCTAAACGATGGTTTTCTAACCATGGTTAGTGGTTTTCTGGAGCCTATAAATACCCCCCTACCCATTCATTCTCTATGATTTCCACTACCACCACCACCCAAGGGCTAGGGTTGAGAGGTCGGGAGGAGGAGTGGGAGACATGGAAAGAGCGCTAGCGAAGCGCTGCCGGGAGAACGAGGAGGAAGAATGTATGATCCTCTCTTAGTTTGCTTCGTAAGCTAGACTTTCAATTTATCCTCTTTTCTTCCAAGTTTTTTTCTTGATTCATCTTTCTTTCCAATTTGTTTCCTATTGTGGTTCGAGGAGAAATCTGTGTAACACCCTACTTAGGTGCGGGTGGCTATGCACGTCAGTGAACCCTGTGATTCGTCACACATTCACTCACCTAAGATGCGTGGTGTCTACCGATTCTCTATTGCTATTGTTCTTTCTTTTCCGCTTTTATAGTTATTTTGATGGAGAAATCTGTGTAATACCCTACTTAGATGCGGGCGGCTATGTACGCCAGTAAACCCTTTGATTCGTCACACATTCACTCACCTAAGACGTGTGGTGTCTATCGATTCTCCATCGCTTGCAGTTTGACTATATTCTTTCACTTTCGCTGTTGTTTTCCTCTTGATTGATTTTATAGAGGAAACTCTTTTCATTTTATTTTGAAATGTATCCCGATATAAGGGGAAACTCTGCTGAATTGTTTCGAGAAATATGTCCCGATATAAGGGGAAACTCTGTCGAAATTTTCCTAGAAATATCACCCCGTATAAGGGGAAGCTCTGCTGAAATTTCAAGAGAAAATAAATTCGTAGTGTTCTTCGTGTTCTTCGCATTCTTCGAGTTCTTCGTTCGTTCTTCGCGTTCTTGACACGTTCTTAGCATTTTTGATACGAAAATGAAATTCGATCGTTTCAGGAGCCTTAAATCATCCTTTCTGAAAATGAAACACGATAAAGCACTGCATACGCGAGAGAGAGCTTGATTAGATAATGAAATCCTTCCTTTTTGTTGTTGGGTTTTAATATGAGATCGTTGAAATTCTTGATTTTATTTTCTTCGCTACGAAGAACCCTAATTTGGCCATCATTAAGAAGGTATGAAAAGTTGCTTTGTGATTCCCACTAAAATAAGGTCTAAGTATCGTATGGATGAAGTGGTTTGAAAAGTTAAGGTTTGGAAGTTAAAAAGAGCATATATTGGATATTTAAATATATGAATTAATATAAGTGTAAGTCTATACTCAGTAATTATGGTTACGCTAATCTAAGGCTTAACAGGGGAATTAAATCATGGAATTGATGTGTTTTGAGTTGGATCCTGAAAAGGATCGTGATTCACGTTAAGGATGACTGGGAGTAGAACTACAGGTCGGGCATGCAACCTATAGGTTTGTCGGAAGGAACTCGTATTGGTGTTTCCCTACCTAGGTGGTACACGGTTGCCCTGTTATGCTAAGTGCGCACGAAATGAATGATTTGCAACGCATGGCACCAGGAGCCAATATATTCGGTTGAACGACAAAAGATGTGGTTGTGCCATGTGGAGGCACGGGTGGTTCAATAGTGGCTGGGTCACGACAACATGTATTTAAAGCCGCTAGGTTATATGATTAAATGTTAGCATGAGGTTTTAAGCAACCGAGTCCTCGAGGATGGTGTGCTCCTCTTTTTGCTAGGTTGAGGGTTAAGACCCTGATTAATAAAAGAAAAGAAAATTGTCAGGATAGTATTGGAGGATTGGTTGAGGCGACGTGCAGGGGCATAAGCTTACCAAGATCAACGCAATATGCAATCCCGAAGTGTCCACAGCTTCGGAGTCCTTATAGTGGTGAGGTAATTCCCTAGAATAATCCCTGACGTGGAATAGAAAGGAATAGGGATTAAATTAATGAGAAGGAATGAAACTTTTTATGATAACAAGTTCTGAAAAATTACCCATTTATTTGCTTTTCTCTTCTTCGTTACTTAGCACTCGCTAATTTTTATCCTATGATTTATGGAAAACCCAACAGGTGTCGGTGAGCCATCACAAGGACTTTAGTAATCCAGCCAGCTTACATAGTAGACATCCTGCCAGCCACAATAGCTTTTCTTTGTAAGGTAGTTAGTAATCTTTCTGTGTATTTCCTTCCAGCTGGTGTACATGTAAACTGTTATAATGGGATAATGTATCATGTAAACTTTGTTTTATGAATGGAAAAGTGTTGAAATACTTTCTTCTGAGTATTTTTATTTGCAGTCTGTTTCTAAATGTTAGTTGTGATTGCTGAATAAATTATTGTTGAGTAACCAAATATGGATATGGGAGGATCCGACGGCCCGGAAATTGGGGTCGTGACAGTTTGGTATTAGAGTCAGGTTACTCCAGTATTTTATTTAGTAATTGAAAACTATGAGCGGTATTCAGAAACTAAGGTTGTATTACGATCCTTTGATCTTAATAATTGATACCATTCACAAGTCATTGTCCCTTATGTACAACATGCTAAGACATATACGACCTAACCTTTTGCCTTGACTTATCCGAGGATCATGGCAGACTAAGATGTGTCTAGACAATTAGTGGCTATGATGACAATGCTCCAAGACATGGGGCAAAGGCAGCAAGCGTTGGAGGAGAGGTTCAATGCACAAGCTGAGACACTCGAGGCATCTAAGCCTGCGGATGCTAGGATTGAAGGTTCTATCCATCTTTATGAGGAAGAATCTATTTACCATCCTTCAAATGAGTCTGCTCCTACCCTGGTTGAAGGAGCAATGGAGAAGGCCCTTCTTAGACACCAAACATTACTAGACAATTACCGAAAGGGAAAGATTCCTCGATTTAAAGGCATAGAGATACCTGCTGAGGCAGAACTATGGCTTGATGACGTCAGCAGGATGTTGAGAATAATACACGCACCAGCAGATACTTGGGTGCACTTCGCTGATTTCTCCTTAGCAGACTATGTAAGACGATGGTGGAGAGCCATTTCCAAGAAATTAGTAGATCTTGTTCCATGGGATGTTTTTGAAGAAAGGTTCCAAGCTCACTTCTGTCCCACCCATTGGGAAAAATTGAAGAAGGAGGAATTAGCTTCTTTGACCCAAGGATCCAAGAATGTACAAGATTATCATATTCACTTTACAGAGCTGCTACGTTACTCCCCATCTTTAGAAGCTTCACCACAAGAGTGTCTTATCAAATTTGTTAGCAGTCTTTAGGGAGATTTAAGAGAGAAGCTTGCAGGTTTTAGAGCCACCACTGTAGATGAAGCCATGGACATCGCCTCTCGTATTGAGATGGAGAAGGATGAAAACTTCTAAAGAAGAAACTTTCACTTTACTGGTGTACCATCCAAACGTAAGGCGAATTATAAGCAAAGAGACAGTCGTTATCATCCAGTCGGTTCTAATATAAGCTCGCCACAGACTTTGGGATAGTATTATCTGGAAGAAGGGGTTTCTATAGATCTCCACTATATCCTCACGACTCAGCAGCAGGAGCTAGCACCTTTGTGCTGGGTCTTCAGCTCAAACAGGAGCACGTGTATGTTTTTACTGTCATCAGGAAGGCCACATCAAGAAATATTGTCCGAAGTTGAGACGGTCGAGGTTTAAACCAACCCCAATTAACAGTATAACATCCACCTCGAGCAATGGAGCAACACGCGGCGGAATACATGGTAGAGGTTGTGGCTCACAAGGAGCGTCTCCTACACAGTAACCACCACAAAGTGTTGCAGGTTCTAGCTTGCCTATTCCTAATGGCCAGCTCAACACAATTACTGAGGAACAAGCCTACAACTCAGGCACGGTCGTATGAGGTACCGTTACTATTCATGGCTTTTCAGTACATGCCTTATTTGATTCTGGTGCTTCACATTCATTTATTGCTCGACGGTTAGTACCCACTTTGGGTAAGATACCAGTAGAAGTAAAACAGTCCTATCTGATCAAGGGACCAGGAGGAAAAGTATTATAAACCGAGAAATCCTAGATAGTTGTATAGTACTGATAGCGGGACAGCAATTACCTGTTTCACTAGTACTAATAGAAATGGAGGACTTTGATCTTATCCTAGGGATGGATTGGCTAGAAAGGCATCATGCATATCTTGACTGTTTTCAGAAGATAGTAACGTTTCACCTTCCTAACTCGATAGAGTTCCAGTTCATTGGAAAGACATCCAATGATAATGTCGAATATATCTCTACTTTGAAGGCACGCCAGTTGTTAGAGAAAGGGTGCCAAGGCTATTTAGCTTATGTAACCACTACATCAGGGTCAGATAGAATAATGGAAGATATACCTATAGTGTGTGAAATTCCTGATGTATTTCCAGAGGAACTACCTGGATTACCACCTGAGCAAGATATTGAATTTGAAATATCTCTCATACCTGATACTCAGCCTATCTCTATCCCTCCGTATAGGATGGCACCAGCTGAGTTACGAGAGTTAAAGGTACAGTTATAAGAACTGTTAGATAAAGGATTCATTCATCCTAGTACTTCACCATGGGGTGCACCTGCCTTATTTGTCAGGAAAAAGGATGGGTTAATGCAGTTGTGCATTGACTATAGACAACTAAACAGAAATACCATAAAGAACAAGTATCCTCTGCCAAGAATAGATGATCTCTTTGATCAGTTACAGGGTTCAACTGTGTATTCCAAGATTGATTTAAGATACAGATACCATTATTTGAAAATTAAAGATACAGATATTCCGAAGACAGCTTTTCTAACTAGATACGGGCATTATGAATTCTTAGTTATGCCTTTTGAATTGACAAATACCCCAGCAGCCTTCATGGATCTCATGAATAGAGTATTCAAGGATTTCTTAGATCACTTTGTAGTAGTCTTTATTGATGATGTGCTTATTTACTCCAAGGATAAGTATCTGCATGAACATCATCTCAGGAAGGCACTTGAAACTCTAAGGAAGAACAAACTGTATGCTAAATATAGCCAATGTGACTTCTGGCTATCTGAAGTATCTTTCTTAGGCCATGTTATTTCTGGGGAAGGTATATCAGTTGATCCTACAAAGGTTAGTACGGTGATGAGTTGGGAACGTCCGAGGCTATCACAGAAATATGATCTTTTCTGGGATTAGCTGGATATTATAGCAAAATTATGAAGGACTTTTCACGAATAACATTGCCAATGACTAGGTTGACCCAGAAGGAAGTTCCATTCATATGGTTTGATGCATGCGAAACCAGTTTCCAAACACTGAAAGAATGCCTAACATCTACACCCATCCTTACTCTACCTTCTAGGAGTGAAGGGTTTACAGTGTACACTGGCGCATCTAAGAAGGACTTGGGGTGGTTCTTATGCAACATGGTAAGGTAGTTGCGTATGCATCACGACAGCTCAGGACATATGAGAAGAAGAACTACCCAACACATGATATTGAATTATCTGCCGTAGTTTTTGCTTTAAATATATGGACACACTACTTGTATGGTGTTACTTTTGAAATCTTCGCCGATCATAAAAGCTTGAAATAGCTGTTTGATCAGAAGGAGCTCAATATGAGACAGAGATGGTAGCTAGAGCTATTGAAAGACTATTATTGCACCATTTTCCTACCACCCTGGTAAGGGGAACGTCGTAGGAGCTGCACTCAGCAGAAGAACTTATATACATGGGTTGGTGAGTGCTATCGACTTCTGGGGTGTACTATCAACATTAAGTGAATGGAAACCATTTGATAGTAGTACTGATAGTATAACTATTCCTCACCAATACAAGCCAGAGATCTGGGATAGAATAAAGAAAGGACAAGAGGATGATCCAGTCCTGAAAGACTGAGACAACAACTTGAGCAGAATAAGATAGAGGGATTCCATATACAAGCTAGGATATTGTATAACCATCATAGAGTTTGTGTACCAAATACACCTGAATTGAGGTAAGATATCTTACGTGAAGCTCATTGTTCTAGATTATCTATTCATCCAGGAATTACGAAGATGTATCATGATCTTCATTCATACTTTTGGTGGCCTGGAATGAAGAAAGATATTGTTGAGTTCATGAATTCATGTTTTACTTGCCAGCATGTAAAGGCTTCACACCAAAAGCCACCAGGATTATTACAACCTCTCCCTATACCTGAGTGGAAATGGGAAAGTATTTCCATGGACTTCGTTACTAGCTTACCTGAAACGACTGGTGGTAAAGATAGTATCTGGGTAATAATAGATCGTCTGACCAAGGTAGCACACTTCATTGCAATAAGCTTATCTTTTACTCCAGACCAGCTTGCTGAGTTATATATTACGCATGTGATCCGTCTCCATGGTATCTGATAATCGGGATCTTGCGAGGGTTAAAATATGTCTCACACAAGGCGGAGACAAAGTCGCTGTGGCAAACACTCACGAAACCCTAATTAGTCAACAATTAACCACAACAGAGATCAAACAATGAAAGCGGTGCGGAGTTAAAATTTATTATAACTCTACAAAAGATGTGTATAGTGCAAGTAGTGTAGAGGTCAAACACAGGGAGCAAACAGGTAGATCAGGACAATAATGCACAAAAATGAATGTGATCACTTGTCTAATTGTGTTACTTTTGTGGGTTTTTAATTTTTATTTTCATTTTTAATTTTATATTTTTATATTTTGGTTTTTAATTTCTGATTTTGTATTTTCTTTTTATATTTAATATATATATTATTTTATTTTTCTTTTAATAGAAACATAAAGTAATATAAAGGATATATATATACAAGAGAGGTAAGAGAGAGAGATAAAAATAGATAAAAATAAGCAAAATACAGAAAATAAAATATTTTTGTGCTTTTTATATTTTTCTAATGTTTTTATGATTTTTCTCTATTTTTGCTAATTTTTTTGGTATTTTTAAAGTCAAATGAAAACAGTGAATAAAATAAAAATCTGAAATTAAAATAGGGATTCAAAATATTAAACATTACAAAATTTTCCTAAATTAATTTAAATATAAAAATAATAATATAAAGAAAATAGGGAAACATAGATTATATTTTTGGGATTTTTTGGTGAATTTTTGATATTTTTATAGAGATTTTTAGTGTTTTTCTATTTTTAGGAGTTTTATTTTGTATTTTTAGTGATTTTTGGACTGAAGTTAAAAGATACAAAAACATAGAAAATATTATTTTTTGGGAATTTTTCAAAAAACATTTTATAATTTTTATGTATTTTCTAATGCAAATAGGGATGAAAATGTATGTTGTTTATTTTTTATAAATATTAAAATGCAATAAAAAAGCAAAATAAAAATACGTCATTAAAGAGGAATGAAACATGAACTTATGCTAATTTTCGAGGATTTTTTCGAATTTTAGAGATGCATGAAATAAATAGATATAACAAAAAGAAATTACAACCTAGCAAGGGTATATTCGTAATTAAGCAAAAGTCTAGGGGTTGAATGCAATTTTTCCAGAAAATTAAAAGGTAATAAAAATATTTCTGGACTAAATATCAATCACGAAAAACCCAGGGGTTAAAGTGCAAAATGGCCAATGTAACGTACACGGGGCACGTGACCTAGTGAGGACCTATCCATAATTATGAAAAACCCGGGGAATAGACTGTGAATTCTCCAAAAAATAATAACTTAATTAAAGAGTTTCAGAGATAAACAGATATAACTAAACAAGTGGGGGGTTCCCTGCAAAATGGACACGCCTCACATGCAAAAGTCACGTAAGGTGACGTGGCCAGGGACCCAAAAGCAAATAACAAAATGTTAGGGGTTTTCTTGCAAAATATACAAAAACTATAAACGACAGATGATAGATTGAGGTTCAAAGATTAATAACAAAATTGGCCGGGTAAAAATAGGCAAAATACCCAGGCCTCGCGGATTGAACGGATGAAGGCGGGTCACTTAAACACGTGGCACGATCCGAGTGACGGACACATGTTCGCGATCCAACGGCTACGATTAGATGATCATCGACGATCGAACGGTGCAGGATTCGCGTGATCCGACGGCTGCTGTACACCTAGAGCGTCGGTCCCGATCCAACGGCAAATGGCTGATCGCGAAGAACATGGGAGAAGGCCGGCGAAGGCGAACTTCCTCGACCTACTCCTCTCTCCTCCGATGGCTCGGAGTTCCCCCAAAAGGACGGAGGAGCATGAAGCTCCAGGCGTCTCCGGCGGACCTTCAAAATTGCCTCCAAGCGCGCTTAAAGTGGCTAGACCTGCATAAGAAAAAAGTTAAGAGGGTCGCGGGTAAACTGACGCGACCGTCCAACGAGCATGGAAGGTGGAGATGGGGCGGCGTGATAAAAGTGGAAGGTGACCGGAGTGGAACTCCAACGAGGAGGGAGAAGGGCTAGAGAACGGATGAAATGCGAAGGGGAAAATGGGGAGGATGCTAAGACTACAGTGAAGCTAAAAGATGCACGAAAAATAAAGAAAATGCAGACCTCGATGGCCAATAGACCAGAGATAAACCTCACAGCGGTGCGTCGGAGATGGGGGTGGAGACCACAATTCACTCCGCCAAATGCCTCCGCGAAGGGGCCAGAGAGGACTTGTCACCTCCTCGATCCAGGGCCGGAAGGCAGGAGATGCTCGGTAGGGGCAAAAAGGGTTTGAAGCTTCAAAGGAAACATGGGGTGGTTTTTGAATGGAATGGTGATGAGGCTCCCAAGATTGAGGTGTGACAGGCGGCACAACAATGCAATGAACGAGACGAGCCCTGGGCGTGTATGCCCGATCCATGAGGAAGAAAAGTCATGAAGATGTCAACACGAGATGGTGAAAGGGTTCCCCTTGAAAAAATCGCAAAGTCAGCTAAAAATCACAGTCTGACACAAATCAGACCTCGGTCAGAGAGTTGACTGAGGTCAACCAATGGAGGCTTCTGGTTGGTCCACATGGACCAACCAGATTATTCCTTGGCAAAAAGTTTTGTAAATTCAATTAAAAATAGTAATTGAATTTATTATTTTGTTATTATCAAATAAAAAAACGTTTATTATTTTATAAAGTATTTTATTACAATTTTTATTTATTTTTTAGAGGTTTAAAAATACAAGTTCCCTTTTAAGGGTTATATAGGTATATGTATCTATATATTTTAATATTTTATTTTTATTTTATATATTTTATTTTATTTATTTTTTTCATTATTTTATATATTTATAAATTATTTTTATTTTATTTTTTGATGTATTTTATATAATTAAATAAATAGAAGTATATTCTTTATAGGTATATTTATTGGTATTATACCTATGTATTTTATACAAGTATTTTATTTTTATGTTTTCTTTAGTGATTTATTCCTATTTTAATGTATACATATATTATAAATAAAATTTACAAAATTATAAAAATACAAAATTATAAAACTAATGAATAATAAATAAAATGAATATTTAATCTGTACAAGTATACAATAGGGGTCCAAAACCTAACTTTCAAAACGTAACTCTGAAAAATATGAAACTATCTTCATTAAATAGCTTATTGAAAATTATATACAATTAAAGGTGATTTTGATACATTTCGAGTTTTTATTTGAGATATACAGGTCTGGGAAGTTGGTATTCTGGAATCTTATTCATATCATAACTTTTTATCTGTACATTATTTTTGAGTGAAATTAATTTTTTATTTTTTTATTTAATTATCTACAACTTTCATGTAAAAAGTCTCTTTATTTGACATATAAAAAGTGGAACCAAGAATAGGTTCCAGAATGAATAAAGAATGAATTAAATAAAAGGGGTTTTTATTGGTTTCTGGCCCTTATCTCCCCCTACTTTATTCCTTGTCGACCTAATCATCGAGATGCCTAGGTCTAGGGGTTTCGGGTCATAAAATATTTACAATATTTTATTCTTTTTCTTTTCTTTTCTTTATTCTATAATTTTGGCATTAAAATATTATTTTATACAGTATTTACACAATAATGCATGAATCATAAAATGCCTAAATTAAGCCTATTTACACGCATTTACTGGGATTTTTAAGGCCAAAATGATAGAATAAAGATGATGAAAGGTAGATTCATCAGTATCCCAAAGGAAGTAGTTTCCGATCGAGATTCACGATTCACCTCACACTATTGGGAGAACTTCATGAAAGCCTTAGGCACACAACTATGCTTGAGCATAGCATATCATCCACAAACAGATAGTCAATCAGAACGTACTATTCAGACTTTAGAGGATATGTTACGAGCATGTGCCTTAGAATGGAAAGGATCATGGTTGAAACATTTGCCTCTTGCAGAATTCACATACAACAACAATTACCATACAAGTATTGGCATGGCACCATTTGAAGCACTTTATGGACGTAGGTGTACCGGGGTCGAACTCAAGGAGTATGGGAAATCCTTCAAAGTAGTCAGAAATCAGAACATAAAATGCACATTTTTTTATTAATCCTTTGTGTTGGCAAGAGGTCGGGATAAAGAACCTTTATGATTCAGATAGACTGCAGGAGACATGGGAAGCTGTAGAGCTTACTTGACTGCTCAAAGTCGCCAGAAAAGCTATAGTGATACCAGACGAAGAGACCTTGAGTTTGAGGTAGGTGACTTTTATTTCTCAAAGTATCTCCTATGAAAAGTATTCAGAGGTCTGGTGTGCATGGGAAGTTAGCACCCAGGTTTGTGGGTCCCTTTGAAATCATTTAGCGGATTGGAAAAGTCGCCTATAGACTTGCGCTTCCTCCACATCTTTCGACAATACATGATGTTTTTCATGTATCAAATCTAAGAAAGTACGTTAGGGATACAGAGCATAAGATAAGTTATGATGATTTACATGTTGAGCCAGACTTGACATACCAAGAGATACCTATGCAAATACTTGACACGTATATCAAGAAGTTGAGAAACAAAGAGGTGCCTCTAGTTAAAGTGTTATGGCGCAACCAAGAGGTTGAAGAAGCAACATGGGAATATGAGGTAGAAATGAAAGAAAAGTACCCGTACTTGTTTAAATGATAAAACTATGTATTCGATCTTTGTTTATTATAAATGAAACGACGTTCATTCTCGTTAAGGTTGTTACAGTCTCAATCCTCTTTAAGGTTGTTATGCATGTATCTCTAGTCTTGAGGACGAGACTTCCTTTAAGGTTGTTATATTTGTAAAGCCATGAACTTGGCATCTCTCAGATCCTATATCATAAGATCCGACTCATCAAGAGAAAACCAACGGAATTTATTTTGTGTAAATCGGACTTCATTTCGATTTGTTATGATTTTTGGAAGAAAGAGGAGGAGGGTTAAGACGTCATTAACCCATAATGACTGTCATTAAGACTACTTAAGCATGATTAAAGAAACTAATTACAGATTGAAAACCACTAATGATCATTAGCTAACACTAAATCAATAGTTAGCAAAAGATAAGTGTAAATTGGGAAAGCTAAATCGCGATTAGTGAAAGTTAATCACGATTAGTGTTAATTAAGCGTCATTAGAGAATCTATAATCCTCTAGCATGTTCTAACTTAAGCCCTAAGTTTCATATAGGTTTTGGCCAAAACCATGGGCCGCTAACCGTGGTTAAGGGCTAAACCATGGTTTTCTAACCATGGTTGGTGGTTTTCTGGAGCCTATAAATACCCCCTACCCATTCATTCTCCACGATTTCTACTACCACCACCACCTAAGGGCTAGGTTTGAGAGGTCGGGAGGAGGAGTGGAAGATGGGGAAAGAGCGCTAGCGAAGCGCTGCCGGGAGAACGAGGAGGAAAAAGGTATAATCCTCTCTTAGTTTGCTTCGTAAACTATACTTTCAATTCATTCTCTTTTCTTCCAAGTTTTTTTCTTGATTCATCTTTCTTTCTGATTCGTTTCCTGTTGTGGTTCGAGGAGAAATCTGTGTAACACCCTACTTAGGTGCGGGCAGCTATGCACATCAGTGAACCCTGTGATTCGTCACGCATTCACTCACCTAAGACGCGTGGTGTCTACCGATTCTCCATTGCTTAGTGTTCTTTCTTTTCCGCTTTTATAGTTATTTTGATGGAGAAATCCGTGTAATACCCTACTTAGGTGCGGGTGGCTATACACGTTAGTGAACCCTGTTTTTTATCATTTTGAAAAATTCTTAAAAGAGTGTTGTGATTGTTTTCTTTATTTGTGTGTTTGTTTGTTTTATTAAATATGAAAAAAATAAAAAAAATAAAAACCACTAAAAATCATTTTAACTTTGAAGTTTGACTACTTAGTTCTTTAATCGTGCTCCTTGTGTTCGAACCTAGCGGCTATACCAAGTAAATAAAAATAGAGAGCTGCTTGCATCCTTTGCTTGTTTAATCTGTTTAGTGGTTGATTTTTCTTGTGACCGATTCGGTTAATTAGGAACAACGACTCTTCATATTTTTTCACCTTAGACAATCGGATTCTCGGCTCATTAGAATGGCGCCGTTGCTGGGGAGCACGGCTTAGTAGTCATTTTTCATTTTTGCTTTATTTTCTTATATATTTGTTATAAGGGATTTTTACACGGCAGACCCTATAATCTTTGCCAATTACCTCTACGACCTCAAAAACAACATAATTCCTCCCTGGACCCCGTAAACTTGCTAACTCTTACCCTATAAATCATGTGGTTAACCCCCATCCATTTACCTTAAAACTAACCAGATTCCGTTACATTCTTTTATATTATACCTATTCCATTTATCGAATTTACATCAATTGTCACTCCCTCTCAACCTCCTCCTTTTCCCCACCACCCAGCACCCACCATCTCCACCGCCCTCGCCCTCCTCCTCCCCGACTTCCGCCTTCCACCTCCCCGACCTCCACCTCCTCGTTCCCGACCTCCGGCCTCGCACTTCACCTCCAGGTCCTCCGTCACAATCTCTACCTCGACAGCGCCCAGCCTTGGTAGCGTAACACCCTGCCAGCCTAGGTCCACTGCCCCCTCCAGATTGTGTCTCCAAGCGACGTTCTTAGAGCCCCCCACCCGATCGAAGCCACCCCCTCCCCGCCCCCCCCCCCACAAAGAGACCCCCCCACCCCCCGCTAGAAGCATCCCCCCAACCCCCTGCTGCTGCCATGCTTGAAGCCCCCCCACCCATGCCCCGTCGCTCGACCCCTCCCCCGCCGCACCGCTCGAGGACCCCCTACTACCCCGATCGAAGCCCTACTCGAAGACCCCCCTGATGAATAGGATTTTCCGAGGGTCGTATTAATCCACAAGGCAGATCAACAGTCGATGCGTTGATCACTCGATAAATCCTCAATCTATCAACAAGTAACCCACAATAATAAATCAAGCAATTAAATCTCAAAAATGTAGAGTTAAAAGTTATAGTAACTCTACATGTAAGTATGTATAGGTGTAAGCACACATACAGGTCGAACATTGGAAGCTAACAGTTGGGAGCAAAAATGGATATAAAATCATTCAACTCTTCTCTTGTCCATGTTATTGTTTTTGTGGGTTTTTTATTATTTTTAATTTTTAATTTTATATTTTTATATTTTTATATTTTGATTTTTAATTTCTGAATTTTTTTATTTTATTTTCATTTTTTATCTTTTTATATTTTCTTTTTCTTTTATAAAAGTAATCTAGCCATATAAGACTTTATTTATGCAATACATAGAAATATATTTATAAATGCTATTAAATATAAATAAAATTTATTAAATAAATTGCTTTTGGGTTTTAAAAATTTTCTAATGTTTTTTTTTAAATTTTTTTTAGAAATTTTTGCTAATTTTTACGTATTTTTAAAGTCAAAAATATCCTAAATATGGCATTAATTAAATACCTGAAATAATTTGGTTTTTTAAAAATAATAAATAAGTCCCAAAATTACCCAAATTAATTTTAATATGTAAATAATTATATATAGATACTTATTAAATAGGAAAACATATTTTTAGGATTTTTTTTGAATTTTTATATTTTTTGTTCAATTTTGTAGCTTTCTGATTTTTTTATTTTCTTTTACTATTTTTAGGGTTTTTACTTTTTGGACTCAATAAATGTCAAAATATATCATATGTAATTTTTTTGGAATTTTTCAAAAAGTTTTTATTTTTTTGGTATTTTATAATTTAGGCAGGGATTATATAGGCTCCTTTTTTATTTTTATAAATAGATTAAATGCAAAAAAATGCAAAGTGGACACGTGGCGTGAATCTACAAGGCATAAAGCATGTAATCCTATCTTTTGGGGATTTTTAGGAGCTAAGTAGCTATTTTTAATAACTAGATAAAAGTCACAAAAATAAATGGCTTAGCAGGGGCATAACTGCAAATAAATAAAAGTTCAGGGGGGCACATTGCAATTTTCCCAATATAATAAACATTTATTTAATTCTTCTAGACTTTTTTACAATATAAAAAAATGCCAGGGGGTCTTGTGCAAAATTTCCAATGTCACGCTAGTAGGGACCAAAATGCAATTACAAAAAGTTCGAGGGCTTACATGCAAAATGCCCTAAATGATTTACACGTTATATTTTATTTACAATATTAAAAGTTAAATACAAAAAAGAAAAGGGGTACATGCAAATTACCCCTTAATAAACTGGATCGGACGGCTCTAGAAAGTTGACTTGACACGTGGCGTCCATCCAACGGCTGATGATGCTTCACCGACGAGCGGTGGAGATTAGATCCACGAGGGGGATCCAACGATCAAATAATGGCTGCATCGGATGGTCCTAGGCTGATCTGGAGCGGTGTTTTTATTCCAACGGCGGAGGAGGTGGCTAGAAGATCGAGGAAGAAGCTCGCCGGGGGCGAACTTTGATCGGTACATACTTGCTTGTCCGGCCTCCATTCCCTCCGCTGAGGGTCTCTGTACGTTCCTGGTGCTACGTCACATCCCTGGATGACATCAACAAGGTGCATGGTGCTCCAATGAGGTCGGGGGAAGCTGAGGAAGACGAGGAGCTCCAGGTACATGTTCATCAGCAATAATCGACCCAGCTCGGGTCCTTTATCCTCCAGACCTGCAAAGTGTGCTCGTGCAAGAAGAGAGATGAATCTGGGGGGCTTATTGGTGGTGAATGAGCGAAGGTGATGGCGGAGATCTCCGACGAGGGTGGTGGAGGTGGAGACCTGATCTGCAGATCCGAAGGGGATCTAAGTGTATGAAGGTGCCTGGGATGTGGGGAAGACCATGGGGAACTAAATGGAGGTGAAATGGCAGTCGGGGCACAGTCGGAGCACGGTGAAATGATCCACTCCGGCGAACTTCGAATCGGGCTACCTGGGCTAACTCTATGGACTAATGATTAAACTAAATGCATAAATCGAAAGCTAAGATAAAAATCTACCTAAAAATCAAAATGCGCAGCTCTTATACCTATCGACGATGAAAGGGAGTAGAGGTGGTCGCCGGAGAAAACCGCATGGGTGCACCTCCTCATCTGTTCACTGTCGCGAGCTCAGGGGCTACTCCACCTGTTACGTAGAGTCCAAACTTTGGCCGAAACACGGGGTGTAGGGGGGAAGAAAATGACCAAATTTGCAATGGGAGGAGGAGGTCTTTATTTATGCACAATATGGGCACCCTTGTTTTACAGGGGAAAATCAAAGAATCTCGCGTATGTACAGGGGACCTAATGATCAGGCGTGGATGTACAAAGATCAGGGGACATTTCGTCTGAAGAACGTGAGCGTGATAGATGGATGGAAAGGCCACGAAAAATGGCGGAAAAGTGGGGAAAGGATAGGATGCATCTTTTAAAATAAATGATTAAAAATAGAAAATATTTTTATTATTTTTCGAGTATAAAATAAAAATAGTCATTATTTTATTTAATATTTTATTATGGTTTTTATTTATTTTTTTGATGTATTTTATTAGTAGTTAATTTTTAATGGATTATTTGTAGGTATATTTACCTGTATTTTATGCATTTTTATTTTTATTTTGTATATTTTATTTTATTATTTTATTTTATAATTTCATATATTTATAACTTATTTTTATGAGTATAAATATAATTTTATTATTTTTTTAAGATGTTATTTGTACACTTTAATAAATATGTAAGTATATTATGTAAGTGTATTTATAGGTAATTTACCTATGTTTTATTTATACGATTTTATTTTAGTGTATTTTAATGAGTGTAATTTTAGTTTTGCATTTTTAATATAATTTATATAATATTTACTATTTTATGAAAATATAAAAGAACTAATGAATGTATTTCCCTTTTATATATATACATATAGAAGCATAGGTCTTTTGTCTATGTATTTTACATAAACTTATTTTATTTTCCCTTTTCTTTTTGATTTTATTCTAATTTTATATGCATATGTGTTGTAAATAGTTTTTATAAAATTATAAAAAGATGAATTTGTAAAAATAATGAATAAATTGAATATTTTAATCGATATTATGTACAATAGGGCCCAAAACCTAACTACCACACAGTAACTCCAAAAAATATAAAACCACCACCATTAAATAACTCTTGAAAATTTATTTACAATTAGAGTGATTTTTCTATGTTTTGAGTTTTTGTTGAAAAGATATGGGTCTGTGAAGTTTGGTTTCTAGCTTTTTATTCTAGGTATAAAATGTACACAGTATATTATTTTTGTACAAACTCAATTTTGTAGTTTTATTTACATTATTGCCGACACCTTTTATGTACAAAATTTCTGTATTTGATGAATAAATAATAAAGAATAAAATAGGTGTCAAAAATGCATAATTAATGAATAAATAAGGTGTTTATTGTATTTTTGGCCCGTATCTCCCCCTACTTTATTCCTTGTCGACCAACTCCATTCTGGACTTGGTCTCGAGGTTAGGGTCATAAAATATTTTCAATATTTATTCCTTTTTATTTTCTTCTCTTTATTCTATAATTTTGGCATTAAAAATCTTATTTTATGTACAATAAATACAATAAATAATGAATGTTATTATGGACAAATTGAGGCTATTTCAATGTATTTGTTGGGGTTTTTAAGGCCAAAATGATAGAATAAAGGTGATGAAATGGAGATTCATCACCCCTCTGTACTTGCCTTTGCTAGTCCCTAGCAAATACTTATGCAATAAGTACAAAAAGGATGAAGAAGAAGAAGAAATGAAAAAGAAAGAATCAAAGAATAAAGAATAAAAGGAATTGATCATGATTATTAAACTTATCTGTACAAAGTCAAAGTTTGGAACTCAGGTTAGACCTAGTGTGAGAATGTGTGTGGAACCTGATTGGGAACCAAATTTAAAGCACAACAGCCTTCGAGAGTCACAGAACTTGGTTCAGATCTCCTCAATAGCCAGGTCAGAACTATCCTAAAACATACGCAAACCCTTATGACTATGAAGCTGACTTGTACAGTGTAAGTGATAGTGGCTCTCCCCAACTGAAATGACAAAGAGACTGACTTCTCCAAAATGACAACCCAATGATTCCCCAATCCAGCACTCTGCCCTCGAGGAGCGGGGTATTCCCTTCGAAGTTCAAGTGGCATCCAACTCAAGAGGAGGAGGTGGAGAAAAGAATGGACAGTAGCTAGTGTATCTACCTATCCTGGGATGCAAGACCAGTGTAGTCAAATCATCCAGCTGCAGGCTCACATGGTATAACTTTGATGTTTATTCTTGCTTATTTTCTATACAACATATATACCTACTCCGACAGGTATTTTATCTTTATTTTCAAGCCTATCCACTTTTTGGAGGGTTTTTTTCAAACATACTATTCACAGCAGCATTTATATAAGGAGCTTTTCCTCTTGAGCCAGAAGACTATCCCTCTTTTGAAGCTTTATTGCAACCCACACTCTCTTGTCTTTAGACTTCATTGACACTGGACCAGGTTGGGGTGCACTTCCTTCCCTAGATGAGGACGAATGTTTCCACCCGTGTGCGTCTCAGACTGGCAAATCCAACCCCCTCACCACTCCAACTGAGTTGAGCCAAGTGAAAGGTGCAAGTGTCCAAGTTAGGTCACGGCCGACAAGAGTCATGCGTGTGTCTCGAAAAGTTCTATTTAGTCAGTTGAGGTGACTTGAACCCATCCCTGAGTATCAAAGAATTAAGTCCTAATGGACATGAAGTACCTTAAACCTAGTTCCCGTAAGGTTCCAGTGCAGTTAGGTGCAGTGAGGTCAACCAAGCTCCAATCTTTGACTTTATTGGACTAGTTCAATCATCAAGTTCAATCAAAGAATAATATGCAAATTCTATGTACAATGCAGACAAGTGATGCAATTTTTCACAAGGAAATTAAAAATCATAGAATCTTTTTACACAAAGAATTTTGAAAAAGAATTTTGGCACAGAAAGTATAAATATTTACAGCTATTTACACGGGCGTGCTTCTTTATTTTTACAAGAGTTAAGAATATGAAAGAATTTACAGATTTTACAAATTGATTATTGTAGGTACATATATACAATTAATAAAGAATTTTATGTTGATTTATATACATATTTTATTCCCATTTTAGTGATACATTCATTCCTCAAATTTATTTGAAAATAATTTTCAAAACTATAGTATAAAATAATTTTTGCAAATATTTACAAACATTTGATAGCCATTTTGCAAATATTTTTCAAATAATATATATACATATTTCAAACTATTTTTACAAAATATTTTCCAAACCATTTGCAAATAGGTTTTCAAATCTTTTATTTCACACAAATAAAACAATTTTTGGAAATAAAATATTTTTACAAAGGTTGAAAACATTTCACAAAAAGTTTTCCAAACGGTTCACACCATTTCTCAAATCATTTTGCAAAAATATCTTTAACTTGATTTATTAATCAGTAGATACAAAAACAATTTGAGGAATGACTGCTGTTATTAAATGATTTTTACTGAAATATATATGTATGTATATAGTATATTTAGCCATATTTATTATTAATTAATATGAAAGTATGAGTTATGGATAAAGTATATACAGAGTATATACGACCCCCCTATACTTAGCATGAGCTATGTCCTCATAGATCGAAAAAGAGAAAGAGAAGACATAACTCGTATTGAGTATAGAAATACCACAACGACTGGATGAAAGAATGAAGATATAAATGAATAAGAAGGTGACCGACCCCCTATACTTAGGATCAAGTAATCCGAAGTATAGTAGACTGTACACAATGCAGGGTGGGTCATGGGTGGGATTAAATGAAAAATTTAAAATAAATAGATCACAGCTCAGGTTGCCTCCCCCTGTACTTAGGGTGAAATATCCCTAAGTATAGAAGAGAAAATAAACAAGAGAGGAGATAGTGGAGGGGATCAAAGGATGAACGAATCAGGGTGCAAACACCGCTATACTTAGGACAAAGTACGTCCTAAGTATAGAAAACTGACACCAAGGGGAGACATCTTTTTTGTAGAAAAAGAAAAATGAGAAGGAAAAGAAGAAAAGAAGAAAAGATCGATATATATAGATGTACGAAAAGATCATGAAGAATGTATGCATCACTCCCCCTATACTTAGGGTGAAATATCCCTAAGTATAGGTAACAACAGGAGTGAGAACATGACATAGAAAGAACAACGTGGTGTGTACCCCCTATACTTAGGACAAGGTACGTCCTAAGTGTAGACACAAAGATATGGCGATAGATCTGGGGCACACATAACATGCGGTAGAAAGAAGGAATAGAAAACCGAACACATATGTACAACAAGTATAGACTAGTGAGGTACAGGACGGTATCTGACAAGTGAATACCTTACTCCCATCATTGTCTCCCTGTAAGAATGAGGATGCAGTCAGATAGTGAAAAGACACCTGGGTATGCGATCAAGTGGGTGTCAGCTACCAGGGAAAAGAGATCGAAAAGTCGCTGAAGGACCGATAGCAAAAGCAAAACATCGGCTCATAAGGAAGGAATGTGAGATCATAGCCGATACTGTAAGATTTGGAGGAAGAAAGAACAGTACAGACTCCTCTGAGTCAATCAAGATCTTAGGAAGATATATAATCCGTGAAAAATAGAAGACTCTAAATGTAGCGGCGTGATATCCGGTGGGCATAAAATCATAAGGTCACAAGAACATACCGAACACCACACACCAGGATCAACCCTACGA
This sequence comes from Ottelia alismoides, assembly GCA_037367405.1. Lineage (NCBI taxonomy): Eukaryota > Viridiplantae > Streptophyta > Magnoliopsida > Alismatales > Hydrocharitaceae > Ottelia > Ottelia alismoides. Next base: position 1,200,498 of record JAZKJV010001090.1, on the reverse strand, counting down.
GGGTCCTCAAGGTGAGCAGGATCAGATAATCAGAAGACTCAGTTCCATACTCCAACAGAAAGGAGACACAACCAGGGAGGAGACCGAATACCAAAATCAGCAGACTTGGCTTCATGCTCCCACATATGGAAGATACAAGAAGTGAAGCCGGGTGCCCAGAAAATGATGTATCCTCTCATAGATAACCCTCGAAGAGTAGTACATGCTAGTCAATGAATAATCAGAACAGAAGCTCACCCATGCGAGGGTCGTCAAGATGAGCGAGCACAAAGGAGCCTGATCCAGCAGATGGATCGCAGAAACGGTCTCAGTAGGCGACAGATCATCTACCATCAGAAGAGACCGACAAATAAAGAAAGTGTGGCAGCATCCCACAGATAACCCTCGGAGAGCGTACTGCCACTAAGCGTCGAATAATCAGAGAAAGATGGCTCGTCCTTACGAGGACTGTCAAGGAGAGCAAACTCAAAGGAGTCAAGTCATATGGGTCCCATGACCCAACAGACCGGGTAAACATCAAAGCAATGGGGATTGAAAGCATATCAGACGACTCGGCCCTGTGTTCCCAAGAATAGGAGATACAGTCAGTAAGGGGAACTGAGCGTAAAGAAAGCGTTGCATTTTCTCGCAAATAGTCCTTGGGGAACAATGCAAGGTAATCAGGGAATAGTCAGATCAAATCTCATCCTTGCGAGGATCGTTAAGGAGAGAGGACTCAAAGGAGTCGATCAGAATGGTCTTTGTAGATGACATATCGTCTACCAGCAGAAGAGACCGTAGATATAGCAAGGTGTCGTAGTCTCTTGTAGATAACCCTCGGAGAGCGCTATGAACTAGGCATGGAATAGTCAGATCAGAGCTCATCCTTGCAAGGGTCGTCAAGGAGAGAGGACTCAAAGGAGTCGATCAGAATGGTCTCTGTAGACGACAGATCGTCTACCAGTAGAAGAGAATGCAGATATAGCAAGGTGTCATAGTCTATCACAGATAACCCTCAGAGAGTACTATGAACTAAGCAAGGAATAATCAGAGACAATGAAGCTCAGCCTTGCGAGGACCGTCAAGGTGAGCGGACTCACAGGAGTCCGAGCCATTGGCTCGTGCACCGACAAATCGAGCACACAATCAATAGGGAGGCCAAATAGTCATATCAAATGATGCGGTTTTATACCCCATCAGAATAGCAGCATAGGCAGTGAGTGAAACCGATCGTAAAGAATGTGTCACATGCTCCCTCAAATAGTCCTCAAGGAGTCATGTAAGCTAGTCAATCAACCATAGGTCATTGACAATCAAATATTTCTCTAAATATTTATTTCAACATTTAATCATATAATATCACACATTTTCATTATTTTTTTTGAATGAAAAAATATAAATAAACATGTCAACAAGATGATATAATCATCGTTCGACCTTAGCTGACTATATATCAATTATCTTGGGCTATAGGGCTCATAATCATATAAAAAAATCATATAGTTTTTTAAATTAATTTATGACATTTATGAAGTATTCTAAACTTATTTTATGATAGGAAAATATTAATTACTATTCAGAACTTCCAGATATGAATTCATGCAAAAATAATACAATGCAGGAATTTTTATATCTGAATCTTTACTTGATCATAGGCATGTATTGGCCCGACCTTTGGGTCATATTTAAAAAATCTAGACATATTTTTAAGTCCCAAAATACCTTCATAATAGGGGTGAATTATAGCAACACAAAATGGTCATAAATTCAATTCAAATCGCATAAACATGAAAAACAATGTTCCACGCAACCCGATATTAAAAACCTTATCTTCCTAGAGTTTGGATCATATCCAAGACCTCCAACCTGACTTTGATACCACTTGAAGGGAGGCATATGTACCTTTCACATCATAAAGGCGAGAAGATTGCATCATATCCGATTAAAAATAGACTAATAATACAAGTCAAGATAGCATAATAATTTGAAAAATTTTCGATGGAACCACATAGATTGGAAACCATTGACTATCCATTCCACCATGATCACACGATTTTATAACATATCTCTGAAGCATGATCATGATCTACAAGTCTCTAAGAGAAGAGAGCTTCTGTGTCAAGTTCGATGTGATGGAGACGGCACTTACGGGCACGAGGATGAATCGGGTGCATCCTGCAATCTAACAAGATAATTCAAATCATGTAGCTCTTGATTTCATCGCACAAAATCTTTCTTGGGATTGCTGGCAACTCATCTCAGGTCCTCAAGAGCATTCAATCATTCAATCATCCGGAGGGCATAAGATCATGTAAGGGAGAAAAATCATGTCAATCACACTACATCCCTCAGGTCAATCTAATCTGGATGAGATGGAACAACAGATAATCTTGAATCCTCAAAGTGCCATAGGTGGATAATAGGATCAGGAGATCGGGGATGGCTAATCAAGAAGATGAGAGATCATGTTGGTCCGGTCACCATCACAATAAAACATATATCAAGATAGTCAGTCAGTTCTCAAAAGTAAGATGGTTGGAACCTCAACAGAGAGAGATCAATCGATGCTCATGAAATCATCAGTGAATCATCAACATAGATCACATCCTCAATATGGTGTGCGAGATCTAAATCCTCAATAGAGAATCATACCTAATGATCGTGCATCATCACAAATCTTCAATGAGATCCTATGCACAAAGCGAAAATCAGATCCACCAAGTTAATCTCAGCACCTCAAAACATGCCCAACTTACTCCAATAATCAATTAAGTCAAGATCCTCGACGCGGGCGATCTCTAAAAGCACAACAATCCTGGGTAATAGAAAAGATGATACAGGGGAAACGAGGAGGGTGGGCAAGAAGAGGAATACAAAGGTCGGGCGAAGTTGATTGAGCGCAAGTGCCAATATCATAATACAATGCACATGAGGAGATATATGTATAAGAGAGGTAGAGAGACTCAAAGATGAAAAATGCATGACTCACACGGACGGGACCGATAACTCAAATGTGTCAACAAAATACCCAATCACAATCAATACACAAAGCAAACCCTCGATTCACCTGCTCAACATAGTGAAGACCGAGATGTGGTCTTTTATCTTGTTGATTTTAGAGTTAGGTGATCATAGAAAGTTGTGCACACCAGAATTAGGCTTTGGGATTGGGGCACTAATCCTTAGCGTATGCGTAGAAATAAAATGCTCAAACAAGGAGGGGGTTGCTCTCCCCAAGACAAAGGATCCATTACATTTTATTTTAAAGATCTAGTCTGGTTAGCAGTCCCGATTTTATTTTGGTTATCACTTTGTTTAGTAATGCACGTGCCTAATAGGGCTCCAATTCCATTTACATCCTAGGTGAGCAAAATCGGAGGGAGAAGATCGAAAAAGCCATGTAAGTTGGAAATCGAATGATGCATTCCAAGTAAGAGGACTTACAGTGCTTCCCAACTCTCTCCATGCGGGATGCAAGATAGAATTGAAACCTATGCTATATGAGATGCAATCCGAAGAAATCGCCCTAGGGTAGTAACTGCTATTATCGTGAAGAACACTATTTCAAAATTGACTAAGTCCCAAATCGTATCTATAGGTACATGCATATATATTAGGTTTTGGGCCTTAGTCTACATCAAACAATCCTAAGCTAGGGCTCATTCACACAAAATAATAAAAATAAAATAATAAAAAGTAAAAGCATAAAAATCATTGAGGCCCCCAAGGGAACAATCCCTCGGGCACTAGACCTCGGGAAGTTGGAGTGTCTGTAGAGAGTCATGTATTATTACAATCCAAGGGTCACTCTCTCACATAAATTACATTTTTTTAATAAAAAGGGAACTCTAAATCTATCCCTAAAGTTCCTCTAGATCTCAATTAGTTGCTCTCTCTTGTCGGCTTAGTCAGAAGGCCAGCTCCGCTTTGCTCGGGTGCATAGGTCCTTCTAGGAGAGCCTCCATCACGCTGCGGCCCCTCGCAACAAATTCAAACATAGAAGAACGTCAGACAGTTCATAATAATAATAATAATAGAAAATAATGCAAATACACAAATATGGACAAAAATGAAGTATCAAATAAATAAATATCCCAAACGACATTGCTCCCCAACAACGGTGCCATTTGATAATCAAGGATTGAGCTAAGGTCGTGTCTTTCCACAAGGCGGATCGACAGTCATTGAGGTGACCTCAAACAAAATCTCGATTAACCAGCAATTTGGGTTTTAAAAATAATTTGGGTTTTAATTAAATACCCGAAATTAATTTGGGTTTTAAAAAAAATAAATAAGCCCCAAAATTAATTAAATACCCGAAATTAAATTGGGTTTTAAAATAAAAAATGAGTCCCAAAAATACCCAAATTAATTTTAATATGTAAATAATTATATATAGATAATTATTAAACAGAAAACATATTTTTGGGATTTTTCTTGATTTTTTATATTTTTTGTTGGATTTTGGAGATTTCTGATTTTTTAATTTTTCTTTTGCTATTTTTAGGGGTTTTTGATTTCTTGACTCAATAAATGTCAAAATATATCATATATAATTTTTTTGGACTTTTTCAAAAAGTTTTTATATTTTTTGGTATTTTATAATTTAGAAAGGGATTATTTAGGCTCCTTTTTAATTTTTATAAATAGATTAAATGCAAAAAATGAAAAGTGGACATGTGGAGTGAATCTGCCAGGCATAAAGCATCTAATCCTATTTTTAGGGATTTGTATGAGCTAAGTATCTATTTTTAATAATTATATAAAAGTCACAAAAATAAATGGCCTAGCAGGGGCATAATTGCAAATAAATAAAAGTTCAGGGGGCACATTGTAATTTTCCCAACAGAATAAACATTTATTTAATTATCTAGACTTTTTTACAATTTATAAAAATGACAAGGGTCTTGTGTAAAATTTCCAGCATCACGTGAGAACTACACAGGATGCTGGCAGGGACCAAAATGCAATTACCAAAAGTTCGAGGGCCTACGTGCAAAATTCCCTAATTTATTTACATGTTATATTTTATTTACAGCATTAAAAATTAAATACAAAAAAGAAAAGGTGTGTACACGCAAATTACCCCTTAATAAGCTGGATCGGACGGCTTTGGAAAGTTGACTTGACACGTGGCGTCTATCCAACGGTTGATGACGCTTCGACGAGCGGTGGAGATTAGATCCACGAGGGGGATCCAACGGTCAAAGCATGGCTGCATCGGATGGTCCTGGGATGATCTGGAGCGACATTCTTCATCCAACGATGGAGGAGGTGGTTGGAAGATCAGGGAAGAAGCTCGTCGGGGGCGAACTTTGATCGGTCCATACTTGCTCGTCCGGCCTCCATTCCCTCCGTTGAGGGTCTTTGTACGTTCCTAGTGCTACGCCGCATCCCTTGATGGCATCAGCAAGGCGCCTGGTGCTCGGATGAGGTCAGGCAGAGCTGAGGAAGATGAGGAGCTCCAGGTACCTGTTCATCAGCAATAATCGACCCAGCTCGGGTCCTTTGTCCTCCAGACCTGCAAAGTGTGCTCGTAAAAGCAGAGAGATGAATTTGGGGGGGCTTATTGCTGGTGAAATGAGCGAAGATGAAGCGGGCGGAGGTCTCTGGCGAGGGTGATAGAGGTGGAGACCTGATATGCAGATCCGAAGGGGATCTAAGTGTATGGAAGTGCCTAGGATCTGGGGAAGACGATGGGGAATGAAATGGAGGTGAAATGACAGTTGCGGCACAGTCGGAGCATGGTGAAATGGTTCGCCGGAGCGGAACTCTGACGAACATCATATCGGGCTACTTGGGCTTACTCTATGGACTAAAGATTAAACTAAATGCATAAATCGAAAGCTAAAATAAAAATCTACCTAAAAATCAAAATGCGCAGCTCTTATACCTGTCGGCGATGACAGGGAGCAGAGGTGGTCGTTGGAGCAAACCGCCTGGGTGCACCTCCTCCTCTGTTCACCATCGCGAGCTCAGGGACTGCTCCACCTCACTACAGGCTGGTGGCTCTAAGGGGACGGTCAAGGACCATCCTCTTTGTAGTTATAATTGTCCCTTCTGATCAGAGGGGACGGTCTCAGAACCGTCCCATCTGCCACCGTCTCATTTGATTAGATGGGACGCTTATCATGAACGTCTCTTTTAATCAACCATTGGGGACGGTCAGAACCGTCCCTTTAACGATTAAGATTGGGGACGATCACGACCGTCCCTAGTACCACGACTTGTAGGGACGGTTACAACCGTCCCCATCTTAGAAGCTTAGGGGATGGTTGTAACCGTCCCCAATGGTCGAACATCATTTTGAGACGACTACAGAAGACCTGTGGGACGGTTTCAACCGTCCCCATTAGGTCCCACTGGTCGATATCCACGATAGTGATTCGATGTCAAATGAAAGCGACAGTTGAAACCGTCGCCTACGTCACGTTACCGGGACGGTTGTGACAGTCCCTTCCATGAGAAGTCCTTTTGCGATGCCAGCAGAAGGCTTTAAGGACAGTTGTAACCTCCCTTATAGCCTTCATTGACTCAAAATTCTGCCAGCGAGGTCCTTGGAAGAGGATGGGACGATCGTAACCGTCCCTCTTGAGAAGCAGAGGGGACGGTCGTAACCGTACCCTCCGTTAGATGGAGCTATAGGGATGGCAACAGAAGTCCTTTAGCGACGGTTTTAACCGTCCCCGTTGGTTCCCATGGCCGCTAAAAGGAGACATAGGGTGTCTAACATTCTGATGGGACGGATATAATCATCGCCATTGGAACTTAAAGGGGACGGTGTGACTGTCCCATCTACATTGGGGGTCTATAGTGACGCCAACAGAAGCGTATAGGGGACGGTTATAATTATCCCCATTAATTTTTGAAAGGCAAAAATGCATCCCGTGAGCTATCTTGGACAGGAGGGACGTTTTTGTAGCACCTTAGGGGACGGTTACAACCGTCCCCAATACCCCCTGACAGCAAAAAAAATACTAGATTCATGGTGTTTTATTCACGCTCCCTCTGCAAAATAAAATAAGACACTTCATAAACTCAAAATTCAAGATCAAAATAAGACACATCATAGTTACACAGAAATTGTTTTTCAATTCTACATAATCTTAGGCACTACTAGAAACATTACAATAAAAAGTTCAAGAAAAACCTAAAATTTACTACATCGATGGTTATCTACTCAGATTCTTCACTCTCGCCGCTCTCCTCCTCACTCTCTTCATCGTCGCCGAGTTGTGCAGGTTGTACATGTGGCGTGACTTGGCTTTGAAGATGGCTTATATAGGACATGACATTCGCCATGTCCAAACACATCTTGGCCATCTCTTCATCTTTTGCAGACATCTTTGCCTTAACTTCGCCCAGCTCCCTTTCCATCTCTCTTTCTCTCTGGCTCCTTTGCGAGGAAGACTGTGACCCACTTGCACCACCCATTCCGTACCATGTACGGATCGTTTCTCCACGTCCTCCTCAATGGATGCGTCCACTGTGTTTTGGACCAGTGGTTTGACGGAAGGCATCATCGGCCGACAACGGGGGAGTGCTCGTCCCCGTGCTATCTAGCGAGGACATGGTAGAGAACCTAATCATTTCTTCCTGCATGTATAGAAATATTAAATATTTTCAATATATTAATATAACTCATTCTATAAATTAAAAATAAATATTACTTACATGAATTGGTGCGTAGGCGTCATCAACCCATTGCACTTCTCCTCCTAAATCTTGGCTCTTTGACCCAGCAAAAACCTCTATGCGGGTCATTTCTCTTTCATTATCCCTCAACTTAAAAAACATAAAATAAATTTTTAAAATAAATTCTACACTCAAACTTAATCATTCTAAAAAGTTTTTAAATACTTACAAAGTCATGCTTCAATTGGTTGGTGTTCTTCCTTCCCATCTTATGGGTGGACCGAAAGCCTTTGGAGCGATTCGTCGTATTTTTGATAGAAATCGACTGAAATTAAACAAAGTTATTACAAACATAAAACAAATAATTAATAAAAAATATACATACCGTGAACTCCTCATTGGACCAAAAATTAATCAACTCCCTCCATTGATCTGGTGTAACACCAGGTGGGACGTTCTGCACAAGCTGCTCATATGGAATCTGGGGGTTGTAATACTAAAGATGGAAAAATAAATATCGTAAATCTTAAATCTTTTATTATAAAAATATAAATATCTTGGTACCTTTGCCTTTATGTGTCCCTTATATCGACGCAAAAACTCAGCGACATGCGAGAGAATCTGGGAATCGACATGAGCATTTTGTTCCCATGTAAAGATAGCATTATACAACAAATATAATAAACATTAGTATAATAAAATAGTAAAAAATCGTTTTTTGATTTTAAAATACCTCCAAATCAGAAAGTATGGCAGCCTTGACAGCATAAGGAAGCTGTCGAAAGTCATGGGTAGTGAAGGGGACACGCGCACGAGCAGCCTGGCCAAGGTAGCTCTGAAACTCCGTGGAGTTCTCTCCTACCGCATCTCCGCCAACAATACGTACATATAATGTCTGCTCGTGTGCAAGACGGTCCAAGAATCTACACTGAGACGGTCCACGTCGTCTCTGGGTACCTCCATTACCTGCATCAGAAGAACCTCCATGTGGATGCTGAGGAGGTTCGGGAACCTCCCGAATACGTCTAGGTCTAGGAGCCATCTCTGCAATTCAAAAGTAGTTATTTTAAAAAAATACATTTAGATAGATCCGAATAAATTCAATTATTTGAATATAAAATAAAAATAGCATTACCTAGTATTGCTAGTACCAACGTCATTGTCTAATACTTCATGAAAAAAATCAGTTGAGTTATTTTGGTATGCAACGTCATTGTCTAGTGCATCTTCCTCTTCGTTAACATCAAAGAAATCTCTCGGTGTTGTTCTAATGGGTATAATCCGTCCACTAATTGAGTTATCTAGAACATAGAAGACCTGTTCTACCTGACTGGCAAGCGCATACGGCTCATTGGTCTACAACCAGCCTGTTTGCTTTAAAGAGAGAACTCCATTTCTATCCTTCTTGTAACCTAATCCTACGCAACCCACATCAAACCAGATGCAATGAAATAGAACACACCTTGCCTCATATGTAAAATTGATTTCTAGTATATCAATAATCTCACCATAGTATCCGTCAATTTCAGCACTAAGATCGGCCTTCACTATTACTCCAGAAAGCTGTGATGCTTTATTTTTATCAATTGACTTTTTTCGAAATCTGAATCCATTAATGATATAGTCGGATAAATACTACTAATGATTATGGACTCCTGTGGATTATATCGAGATTCGTGCTCCACCGTTCATCTTTGGTAACTTTTAATAGTTCAATATTATCCCCGAACCATTTAAGAAAGTCTGATTTGCTAGTGCTTGTTGATTGAAACTCTTCAAAGAAAGAATCAACCTCGTCTATTTGCATTAGAATATAATAATGAATAAGGTCTCTTTCATTGTATGAAATTCTACGACGGGCACTCTTTAGGATAGCTCGTCCATTTTGTTGAAAAATCCAAAGTTTGTTTGGATCTTCTGTCCATAATTCACCATCATTAATTCGTTCGAACCGATCGGATCTAATACTCTTGCCATCATCCATATACATGTCACAAAATGTGATACTTTCTTCACATAAATATCCCTCGGCAATGCAACCTTCAGGTGCATCTTTATTAAACACCATATTCTTTAATTTCCGTAGGTATCTTTCAATTGGATACATCCATCGATACTGTACAGGACCACATATTCGAGCTTCGCTAGCAAGATGAATAATTAGATGTACCATTATATCGAATCTTTTGTTGGTGGAAAGAGCTTCTCCAGCTTACATAAAGTGATAACAATATCTGTCTCTAGTCTAAACAACACTTCAGGATCTAAAGTCTTCGAACACGGGACTTTAAAAAACTGACTGAGTTCAATTAGTGGTTGCAAAACATCAGGATGCACAACTCCTCTAATCGCCAACGGGAAATGAACTTGCATCAATACATGACAATCATGACTTTTTAATGCAGATATCTTTCTTTCCGCCAGATTTATACATCTGCTTATTTGAGAGGAGAATCCATCAGATACTCTAATTGATTTAATAAAACTGAGTATCCTATCTTTGTCAGTGGATAAAGTATACATCGCTTCGGGAATTATTACTCTAGAATTCTCTGACTCTAACGGATGTAGTTCGGGTTGGATACCCAACTGTATTAGATCACGCCTAGCTCGCAAACTATCTTTCGCAGTACTAGAAATATTTAAAATTCCAAGAATATTTTCCATAACATTCTTCTCTATATGCATCACGTCCAAGTTATAACGGACATGTAAAGTATGACAATAGGGTAGCTCCTAAAAGAATATACTTTGTTTTCGCCATCCATCGGTTGCCTTCCTCTTAAATAATCAGCCTAAAGAGTAGTTGCCCAAATTTTTTTGTTCCATCCACATTGCGCTTCATGATCGGCGATTCAAACTTAACCGGCATCCAAACGACTGTCCATCAAACTTGTAATTATTTTCACTTCTTAACCATCTATGACTTACGGGTAAGAAACAACGATGTCCCAAATAACAATGTTTCATACTCGCACTTAGCCATGTCAAATGTATTTTATCCGTACAAATCAGACATGCGAGTTTACCTTTCGTACTTCATCCCGATAAATTAGCATACGCGGGAAAGTCATTAAGTCCACAATAAATAAGCACATATTGTAAAGAACTCTTTCTTTACCGCGTCATACGTACTCATTCCAGAATTCCACATAATCTTTAGTTCATCAATCAACGGTTGCATATATGTATCTATCGCATTACCTGTCCCCTTTGGACCAGGTATCAATAACGACATCATCATAAAAGAAGATGCCATTGACATCCATGGTGGCAGATTATATGTAACAAGTATCACAGGCCAAATACAGTAACTCGTACTCGTATTTCCGAATGGATTAAAACCGTCAGAAGCAAGACCCAATCGTAGGTTTCTTTCTTCTTCAGAAAATGATGGATACATTTCATCAAATTTCCTCTACTCCTCTGTATATGATGGATGCCGCATAACACCAGTTACATCTTTCTTTTTGATATTATTGTGTCATATCATCATTCTAGTTGTTCTTTCATATGAATATAATCGCTGTAATCGGAGAATCAAAGGAAAGAACCGTAAAATCTTCTCTGATTTTTTCCTCTTCGAATCATGACCCATATTCTTATATCTGCTACTTTTACAGTCAGGACATGTATCTATGTTTGATTAATCCTTCCAATATAAAATGCAGTCGTTCGGACATGCGTCAATTTTCTCATAGTTTAGTCCAAGTGCGCGAAATCTTGACTTAACGTCCTTCCAGTCCTTTGGAAAATTTTCTGGATTATTTAATAAGGTTCTAATCAACTGTAAGATGTCTGTCATCGTAACCGTTGTACACCGATTCTTCACTTTTATCTTAAACATTTCCAAAAGAAAACGTAATCGAGACATTTTGACTCTTGAGCATAATGGCTTTTCTGCATCTTGTATTTTTTCAAGTAAGTTATCCGGAAGCAAATCCATCATTTCACCAGTGTCATGTCCTCGAATATTATCTATCATCTCAAACATAGCATCACGGTCATGTGTTTCAGAGACATCTCTTTCAGTATCAACTTGGACATTATTATCTTCTTCTAAAATAACTCCTTCACCATGATACGTCCAATTCATATAATGAAGCCAAAAATCATTTAATATCAAATGCTCGTAAACTATGGTTCGATTTTGGGTCAGAGTGTTCTTGCATCTTATGCAAGGACAATGAATCCTATCTCCTTCACCTCCTACAATATGATAGAGCGATTCATATCGAAATACCCAGTCTAAGAATCTGATAACTCCTTTGTTATATGTCTGATAATCATCGAATCTTTTGTTCATCCAACTTTTGTCCATTGCCTAAAGGTAAGATCCAAAGTTAATTACAATAATGTATGGTAAGTTTCAATAATGTATGGTAAGTTATATTTTTTTTTATCCTCTGAACTAAACTATTAATCGTTTAACTACGGTGTTTTTGATCTAACTAAGTTTTTGATCCTCTTAACTAAACTATTAATCAATTAAAATACTACATTACTAATACCTCTATTTTACAAAGATTAAGCTATTACTTTAAACAATCTATACAATCAAAAGCAAGAATAATATATTAAAAAATTACTAAAAATAATTAAAAAAACTTACAACCAAATAAGAGGATGGAATCAAGGCGGAGGGAGGTGGGCGACCGGGCAGAGGGCGACGGGCGGAGGGCGACGGGCAGCGGCAGGGCGGGGGCTGAGGAGGAGGGCGAGAGGGCGGAGGAGGAGGGCGAGAGGGCGAAGGGGTGGAGGATGAGAGGGCGTAGGAGGAGGGTGACCGGGCGGAGGATGACGGGCGGCGGCCGTACGGGGGCTGAGGAGGAGGGCGAGAGGGCGAGAGGGGCTGATCGAGTGAAGAATGAGGAATGGGTACGGCCGGAGAGGGTATAGGACCATCGGGGACGGTCATCCAACCGTCCCCTATAAGAATAATCGGGGACGGTTATAAGTGGACCGTCCCCTTTGGTTGTAGATATTTGGAGGAGCGCGCCAATTAGACAGGTATTGGAGACGGTTACGCAACTGTCCCCTAAAACCAACTATAGGAGACGATTACAACCGTCCCCTATAGTTTCGTATATGCGACAGCCACAATGGACTAACAGGGACAGTTCTGACCATCCCCTAAAGTACCCCGGGTAGATAAAAACCAAGCTGGGGCTCTCCTAGTAACGGAGGGCTATATAACCGTCCCTAAAGGTCAAATCAACGCCGACGGTTGTTAGTGACCGTCGCTATTAATCTCGAGACGGGACGGTCAGACTACAACCGTTACCTATACTAGTATAGGGGACGGCTGCTACATAACTGTCCCCAATAAGCGTCCCCAAAGGCCGTCCAGTTTGTAGTGCATGTCACGTGGAGTCCTCACTTTGGTCGAGACACGGGGTGTGGGGGGAAGAAAATGACCAAATTTGCAATGGGACGAGGAGGTCTTTATTTATGCACAATATGGGCACCCTTATTTGACCGGGCAAAATTAAAGAATCCCGTGTATGTACAGGGGATCTAATGATCATGCGTGGATGTACAAAGATCAGGGGACATTTCGTTTGAAGAACGTGAGTGTGATAGATGTATGGAATGGCCGCGAAAAATGGCGAAAAAGCGAGGAAAGGATAGGCCGCGTCTTTTCAGACGGTTGGAGGTCAAGTTGACCAAGGTCAACAAACGGAGCGACTCGATTGGTCCAGCTCAGCCCGCTACAAGACAAAACAGGTTGGATTATTAAAGAATAAATGATTAAAAATAGAAAATGATTTTGTTATTTTTCGATTATAAAATAAAAAATGTTCATTATTTTATTTAATATTTTATTCTGATATTTATTTATTTTTTAGATGTATTTTATTAGTAGTTAATTTTTAATGGCTTATTTATAGGTATATTTACCTATATTTTATGCATTTTTTATTTTATATATTTTATTTTATTATTTTATTCTATTATGTTATATATTTATCACTTATTTTGTGAGTATAATTATAATTTTATTTAGTTTTTAAGATATTATTTGTACACTTTAATAAATGTGTAAGTATATTATGTAGGTATATTTATAGGTAATTTACATATGTTTTATGTATACGATTTTATTTTAATATATTTTAATGAGTGTTATTTTAGTTTTGTATTTTTAATAGTATTTATATAATATTTAAATTATTATAAAATTATAAAAAAATTAAAGAATGTATTTCCCTTTTATTTATATACATATAGAAGCATAGGTCTTTTGTCTATGTATTTTACATAAACTTATTTTATTTTCCCTTTTCTTTTTGATTTTATTCTAATTTTAATATGCACATGTTTTATAAATAGTTTTACAAAATTATTAAAATATGAATTTGTAAAAATAATGAATAATGAATAAATTGATTATTTTAATCGGTATTATTTACAATAGGGGCCCAAAACCTAACTTCCACACAATAACTCCAAAAAATATAAAACCACACCATTAAATAGCTCTTGAAAAGTTATATACAATTAGAGATAATTTTACTATGTTTTGAGTTTTTATTGAAAAGATATGGGTCTGTGAAGTTTGGTTTCTGGCTTTTTATTCTGAGTATAAAATGTACACAGTATATTATTTTTGTACAACATCAATTTTGTATTTTTATTTACATTATTGCCTACAACTTTTATGTACAAAGTTTCTTTTATTTGATGAATAAATGATAAAGAATAAAATAGGTGTCAAAAATGCATAATTAATGACCAAATAAATGAGGAATTTATTGTATTTTATCTCACCCTACTTTATTCCTTGTCGACCAACTCCATTCTGGACTTGGTCTCGGGGTTAGGGTCATAAAATATTTTCAATATTTTATTCCTTTGTTCTTTTCTTCTCTTTATTCTTTAATTTTGGCATTAAAAACCTTATTTTATGTACAATAAATACAATAAATAATGAATGCTATTATGGACAAATTGAGGCTATTTACATGTATTTGTTGGGGTTTTTAAGGCCAAAATGATAGAATAAAGATGGTGAAATGGAGATTCATCACCCCCCCTGCCGCCCTGATCGAAGACCTACTCGAACGCCTCCCACCTCCCCCCCCCCCCCCCCGGTCGCTCGAAGATGCCCCTACCGCCCCGATCGAAGTCCTACCTCCCTACCCCCCCCCCCAACCCCCAGGCCAAGAACCTTCTCCCCACCACGCACCTCCTCCCTCCCAGGTGCCGCCCCCCCACCTCTCCAGCCCAGGCCGCCTCTCTCAACCCTACCACCAACATCCTTCTCTGTTGCACGCCTGGCGCGCCTATGATTTCGTTGCTTCCTGTGAGCCCCTCCCCTCTCCCATGGCTTCGATTCCTCCACCTCCTGTTAAAGTCCCATCGACATCGCTGTGTTGCAAGGTTCTGTCGTCAGTTGATTGGATAAGGGAAATGAAGATAAAGAAGAGGATAGAAGAAGGAACCATGAAGAGAGGAAGAATTACAACCGTTAGATTCCATACGGTTTGATTAACTCGATTTTAACCCACCCAAGTTAGCCCAAGATGTGTCAATTTAACGGCAGGGTTCGTGGGGTAAGACTGAGCAAGTTTATAGGGTCGAGGGAGGAATTACATTGTTTCAAAGGTCGTAGAGGTAATTGGAAAAGATTATAGGGTCTGCCGGGTAAAAATCCCTTGTTATAACTGTTTATGACATTTCTTTGTTTTGCTTTTTGTGTGAGGAACCGCCTTAGGGATGCTTCGGTTTTCTTATGGAGGAGCCCGCATCCGAGGAGGAGCAGAGGAGGAGAGGATTTAGTTATCTTAGATAGATATTTCTTTTTGCAAAAAATTGTATCGTTGTAATAATTGTAGACTTTGGACACTCTTTGGACACTTAGACTTCAGGGTATGTTTCGCTAGGTACCGGTGTCCTCGGGGGACCTCACCGTGGTTTTTCATGGTTTTGTTTTTCTCGCCTTTATTTCTTTTTGATTCACGAGGTTTTAGCCCCTAGACTTAGGACTTTCTATTGATTGTGATGTAATTAGCTAAGGTCCCCACTCCTAATTTTATATATGTTTCTATAGATCGTAATTGGACTTAGCTAAAATAAATTTGAAAAAGTTAACTCATTGAGATTAGAGACCACGTGCTGAGAGAGGACGTATACAGCACTGGAAGGACCCATTGTGGTGGGCACCGATCAGCATCGAAGATCGGACTCTAGTATTTCTTCCTGATAGTTAGCTATTGTTCTTCATGATTAATAGATGTTGCTCATCTAGGGACAATTTCCTCGTGCATCATATAGGTAGATTACTTTATGTCTTTTATTTTATGCGTGGATCACCCTTCATGTAGAGTGTTGGAGTCAGGTACGCATTTCTATATCTGCATGCATCGTTGTGTTTGATCGCGCATCGGCTTTTTTGACTCCCTTCCCCTATTTTATTAGACTCAAAATAATCAAGGAAATTGTAAAACTCGTTAGGCATTGTTTTATTTCAGAAAATACATAAAAAGTGAAAATAATATTGGGACTCCTAATGCAAACTTGACCATAAAATACACTTCACCTAAAAATCTTTATTTTGGGGAGAGGCACCCCCTAATTGGTTGATATATCTGCAGCGAGAGAGTGACCCGCACACTAGGTAGAGCCATACTTGAACTCTCTTCAGACTACTGGTCTAGTAGCCAATTGTTGTCCAGTGAAGATTTCATGGGGTAACCAGTAATCGGTCCAGGACTTCATTAGCAAATTGGGCAGAATGGGTAGCCGGTAAATGGTCCGCACTCATACTGGCTGGGGAAAACTAGTTGCGAGATTCAGGCCAGTCTCCTGTGAGCATTGGGTTCCCAATAGCTCGCTTAATCGCTCTGATATATTGATTTGTCACCTTAATAAAAATTGACAAGATTAAAGACCGATCTTTCTCGGTCATCAGCTCGTGTTGAGTAGGTGAAAAGGGGGTTTTGACTTCTCATCTTGTTTGCATTCCAGATCCAATCTACATAAATCCCCATATCACGATGATGGGAAGGAGATCCCTTAGGCTACCTTTGGCAGCACTGCTTTCGAGCACTCCTCTCCATTCATCTAGGACAGCTTCAGAGCGCCAAGACCTGCTCTCTGAACCCGAGTTCGCTACCACCATGTTCCCCCTTGACCACCCTTCTTCCATTCCTGAGGTGCCAGAGCAGAGGCCAGCACATTTATTTGTTCACTTGATGGCGCCTGAGTTAGGGTCTTTTATCTTTGCAGAGACCCAAGAGATGGCCAGCAGTGAGAACCGCACTGATGAGCAGCTACAGACTTCTTTCTATGTATTGGACCAGGACTTCATCAACAACACACTACTTGCTTCCTTGGAGATCATGCAGCGACAGATCAGGGACCAGTGAGTTTTCATGGTCGAGGTGAGGAGGGAGATGACGTAGATGCGAGCAGCAGAAAAGAGCCACAGAGACCCACCGGTGGAGAGATACCACACTAGGAGGGCGATGGAGACGAATGACCCGAGGAGCCGTAGGATCTAGCCAGGCAACCATATACGATGAGACAGTTGCACAACCCTGGTGCAACCCTCACCCATAGATGGATCCATCTTCCTGAGATCCTTGGAGATTTCGAGCTTCGTCCCCAAACCATCTTTCTATTGCCCAAGTTCCATGGGTAGCCACCGAGAAGTCGTACCTCCATCTATGGAGTTTGAGATGATTTTTAGCATTGTCCACGACAGATTCGTGGACGAGGACACTATCAAGGTGATCGCCTTCTCATTCTCCTTATTTGATAGAGAAGCCT
Source organism: Ottelia alismoides (assembly GCA_037367405.1). NCBI lineage: Eukaryota > Viridiplantae > Streptophyta > Magnoliopsida > Alismatales > Hydrocharitaceae > Ottelia > Ottelia alismoides. Next base: position 1,183,110 of record JAZKJV010001090.1, on the reverse strand, counting down.
ACTGGCTGAAGCATTTGGGGAGGTACATCACCACATTGGAGCAGCTCCGGACCGAGTACTTGAACAAGTACTATCCACTCGGCCCGACCAACATCAGCGCAGGCCATGATCAACAATTTCACTATGATCCCAAACGAGTAGTTTCAAGAGGCTTGGGATCGATTCAGAGAGCTCATTGATCGATGTCTACATCATGAGATATCCAAGCCCAACCTTGTTTAGAGCTTCTTATGTGGGCTGACATCGGAGCTACATGGGCTAGTAAATGCCTCATGTAGAGGGTCTTATTTTACTAAGAACGAGGACCAGGTTTGGGCCATCTATGAGGAGATGGCAGAAAACTACACGGTGATTGTCCCAAACCCGAGTCTACATCAGGGGAATCCCCTTCCACATGTCGTTTCCTACCAGAGGATTGCACGTGTCGATGCTGATCCTTCCACTTCTTCGTCAATAGCAGCACATGCTGAGTCTTCAGCCGCTGACATGCGCATCATCAGCGAGAATTTGGATTACATCGAGATCATAGATAAGAAGCAGTGCTATAGCCTGAACTAGATTGATCAGTTGGCACAGACACTGAGTGACCTAAAGAATCGGATCATGTATCTTCAGGAGGTACAGACGACTTCTCAGCCCCGTCTCAGGTCACGGGTTGATCCCAGCAACAACTCTACCCAGCCTTCTGCCCCATACCGCCAAGTTCACTACATCCAGGCAGAGCTGGTCTAGCCGCCCCAACATTACCAGCAGCCACCACCATCTCCAGATACTCAGATGGTGGTCTACTAGTCGGATCATCCCCTGGCATCTCTCCCCCATCCACACCTTGAGCAGGAGTTGTTGATGGAAGTCAACGGGATATGGTACTCCCAGTACCAACCTCAACCCGGGATTCGTCGTGACCATCCCAGATTCAGATGGTCTACTGGAGGCACCTCTTCCCAGCAATAGCGTCTAGCTCAGGCTGGGCAGGCCAACCAGCAACAGTAGTAGCCCCATCACTCCCACTAGTAGTACCCGTAGCATATCCTTGTCCCTATCATCAGAGACAACAGTGGAGGCATCCACAACAGCCTCAACAGTATTCCCAGCCTCCTCCTCACTACCAGCAGCAACAGTCTCAGACTCATTTCGAACGAGGCAACCCGTCCGGTTCTCATGCACCTATGTATGAGAACCCAGCCCTTGACGACATTGCCCGCTTACTTTCTGACCAGCATGCATCCTTCCGGCGAGAGATGGACGAGTTCTGGTAGGAAATGAGGGAGATTATCAAGGACAAGGTCACCATACATGCTCAGATTGAACCAAACCTGAACAATCTGAAGAGAAAATCTGAGCCGGTACAATTTACAAAGACTATCACTCCTAATGATATCTTGGGTGATATTCTTCCTATTTGTTTGATGCTAATTTTGTGACACTTATGAGCGATAGGATGCCAACCGACAGTGCCTCATCTGAGAAACGACCAAGATGGAAGCGGTGCTGATGCCATTCATGATGATGATGACGGTGGTGCTGAAGCCACCAAGGATGTTGATCCAGCCTATGGTACTAAGGTCATCGTGATTCCAGATGAAGATGGTGGTGTTGATGCCACCTTGATGAGAGATGCTTGGCCAGAGTGAGGTGATGATGCCGCAAGTCAAGATGTTGTGGGTGGTACTGATGCCACCAATTTACCTTCAGTTTTGTTACCTTAGTTTGTATCTCAGGATAGAAAAATACAAAAAAATGGAAAAAAATAAAAAAAATATGAATAAAAGAAAGGTTTATATATCCCCTTTGAGCCCATCTACGTTGCACGCTGATGTTGATATGTATTCTAGTCTACTACATGCTCAGGAACCTATTCCTGACCCTCATCTCTCTATAGAGGGTCCCTCCGTCCCCTTCCCTCAAGCACTCTACTTAAGAAAAGGGACCCAAAAAGAAAATACAAAAAAGAGTCACCAATTAGAGTTCAGCCAATAGATGATTGATCGATTCCAGATACAACTGACTCTATAGGAGGCACTAGAGCACATCTCTTTCTTCCAGAAGAATTTGAAAGAGAAGACTACCTTCCGTAGGAAGAGAAGGAATCACAATGTAGAGATCCATGTGCTCACTCATGCCACTTGCTTCGCCATTTAGAAACGATTGCCAGCCAAGAGACCTGATGCAGGAGCTCCATATATCAGATGCCATATCCATGAGCAGCAGTCCGATCGTACCCTATTAGATAGCGGTTCTTCTATTACCTTCTTTCGACATCCTTACTCGACTGATTCGAGTTCGTCCCTCTTAGACAGAGCAGGACAGTCCTTCAATTTGCTGATAGAATTGTCAAGAGGTTGAAGGGGTTATTGAAGGACATGGTCATCACAATTCAGGGCATAAAATTCCCTGTGGACTTTGTTGTATTGGACATGGAGATCCCTGAGTTTGTGACCGATACCCCCATCATACTAGGACGCCCATTCTTGGCCATAGCCAAGGCGGTATCCGATCATGATAGAGGGAAGGAATACTTTCTCAACGAGGGAGAGAGTATACAAATAGAGATGATCGAGGAGATTAGAGCATATAACAGATGTAGAGCGAGACGTCCATCACGAGTACGACTATGTGATCACAGATGATGAGGCGGTTTGTGCACACCCATCAACATGAGTTCTTATCACATATTCAGACATTGCAGAGTTATAGATTCTAACTGACGAGAGTTCGAAGAGCGCACTCATGGCTCCGGATACATTTGAGGTTGATAATCGTGGTCAGGATAGCGAAGCAAATTTCATCTCATGTGCTTCAAATATAGATCCCTCAGATTCAAACTTTGACTGGGAGGATTTTGACGACTAATTACCATGTCGGATTCCTTCAGAGCCAACAGCTATGGAAGATAGCAAGCCAGTTCAGATTACAAATACATCTGCAGGGTCACCTTTGTTGGATTCACTGATGCAGCGAGAGTTCTCACACACAGATCTGGTAGCCTTCACTCAGACGTTTCAAAAGCCAGATTTGCTAGCTCCCACATGTCAAGAATTGAAGACCTTGCCACAGTCGATGAAGTACAGATTCCTTGCGGGAGAGCATGGCATGTTCCAAGTCATAATCTCAACGGATTTGACTGAAGACCAAGAATCTCGTTTGATGGAGGTTCTTGAAAGAAACCACAAGGCAATCAGATGGAGTGTAGCTGATCTCCAGGGGATAAGTCCGGATCTGTGCTCCCACCACATCTATCTTGAGGAGGACGCCAAGCCATCGTGTGAGTTCCAGCGATGGTTGAACCCGAATCTTCGAGATGTGGTCATGAAGTAAATATCAAAGCAGTGGAGCCATGATTTTATCTACCCCATCTCCGACTCCAAGTGGGTTAGTCCATTACATGTGGTATCCAAGAAGACGGGTATCACTACAGTTTTAAGCAAGCATGGAGAGGAGATAGCTACCTGGGTACCCACTTCTTGTAGGGTCTATGTGGACTACAGACGATTAAATCAGGCCACCAAGAAGGATCATTTCCCACTGCCATTTATTGATAAGATTATCGAGAGGATAGTTGGGAAGAGTCACTATTATTTCCTTGACGGGTACTCGAGGTACAACCAGGTGGCCATAGCGCCCGAAGACCAGGATAAAACAACATTCACCTATTAATTTGGGATGTATGCTTTTAGACGGATGCACTTTGATTTATGTAATGCTACGGCTACATTCCAAAGGTGCATGCTTTCCATCTTCTCGGACATCGTGGGTGATTGTTTAGAGGTCTTCATGGATGACTTTTTGGTCTATGGCAATGGGTTTGATGCTTGTCTTGATTGCCTAAATCGTGTACTTCAGCACTGCATAGAGGTCAACCTTGTATTATCTTGGAAGAAGAGTCATTTCATAATGAGTCAGGGGATGGTGATTGATCATATCATCTACAACAGGGGCATGGAGGTCGATCTGACCAAGGTGGATATCATCAACAAACTCAATCCACAGTCCAATTAGCGATAGTTACAGTCTTTTTTGGGGCATGTCGGTTTCGACCGACGATTCATTCAGGATTTCAGTCATAATACCTGACCGCTTACTGATTTGCTGACGAAAGACAACGAGTTCATTGTAGATGATAAGTGTCTAGCGTCATTTGAGACTCTCAAGGGGATATTTGTCGAGGCTCCTGTCCTTTAGCCACCTGATTGGTCTCTCCCATTCGAGATCATGACGGATGCGTCTGATTTGCCATAGGGGTTGTGCTAGTACAGAGGAGGGATGGATTGCCTTTTATCATATACTACGCTAGCTGAACTTTGGATGCCGCTCAACGGAATTATATTGTGACTGAGAAGGAGATGATAACCGTAGTTTTATCTTTGGATAAGTCCAAATCATATATTTTGGATCTAAAGTGACTATCTTTACCGATCACAACGCCATCCGATACCTCATGGAAAAGAAGGATGCCAAAGCCATATTGACTAGATGGATCCTTCTACTTTAGGAGTTTGATATTGAGATTAAGGATAAGCCTAAAGAAAAGAATGTAGTGACGGATCACCTCTCTCGTTTAGAGCACCTTGAGGATTCTGATCACATCGCACCTATCACAGAGACCTTTCCAAATGAGGCGATTCTTGCTATCACCTCGCTTCCATGGTACACTGACATTGTGAACTATCTTGTCGCCAAGAAAGTTCTACAAGGTTGGCCCAGACAGTGACTTGAGACCTTCCTTGCGAAGGCCAAATCGTACCATTGAGAGGATCCCACCCTTTATCATGAAGGGGGGGGATAGTATCTGGTATCGGTGTATTCCTCAGGAGGAGCACCACAGCGTCTTTACATACTGCCACAAGCTTAAGTAGGAGGACATCATTCTCGGAGGAGCAACACAGAAAGTGCTCCAATCCGGCCTATGGTGGCCTACTCTCTTTCAAGGATTCTGATGAATTTGTGAAGAGGTGTACTGACTATCAGAGGATGGGCACTTGTGGACAGCGTGATATGACGTCGATGCAACCTATTTACTTCTGTGAGGTTTTTGACACATGGGGCATCGATTTCATGGGTCCATTCTCTAAGAGTCAGGGATTTGAGTACATTCTGCTTGTTGTAGATTATGTGAGTTGTTGGGTTAAGGCCATCCATGCCTGAGCTGTAGATCCTAAGACCATGTGTAGATTTTTGAGGAAAAATATAATTTCAGGGTTCAGGGTACCTAGATTTTTGATATCTAATGGAGGGACTCACTTATCAATGATAAAGTAAAGGCCCTTGCTAACGAGTTCAATATTAACCATCGAGTTGCCACTCCATATCACCCTCAGACCAATGGTCTTGTTGAAGTATCAAACAGGGAGATCAAGACGATATTGCAGAAGGGTGTCTGCCCAGACCGAAAGGATTGGTCACAGCTTTTGGACTCGATCTTGTGGGCTTATCGAACCTCCTTCAAGACACCTTTAGGTACATCTCCCTTTCGTCTCGTTTATGGCAAGCCATGCCATTTACCTGTAGAGATCAAGCACAAGTCACTTTGGGCAGTTTCGGAGTTATTATTAGATCCCAAGCATGTAGAAGAGCAGAGAAAAGTAGAGTTGGCAGCCCCGAAGGAGTTCAGAGTTACAACCTTTTCGAGTATCCTACAATACAAAGAGAAAGTGAAGATATGGCATGATTCTCATATCAGCCATAAACAGTATGAGCCGAATCAGAGAGTATGATTATTTGATGATAGGTTGAGATTATTTCCAGAGAAATTACAAATCAAATGGAAGGGACCATACTTGGTTAGAAAGGTGCACGACAATGGAAGCATTGATATATCTGAGTTGTCATCTGTAGCCACCTTTCGTGTTAATGGTCAGCGCCTGATGAATCCACGATTCATCATCTCAATCTACTAATCTTAGCAAAATCTCCGAGTAAAATCTCTAATAAATGTATATAAAATCAATAAATTAACAAAATGACTCTTGTAAATAAAGTACACTAATAATTATATATTATATTATATAAAATAAATTAATAATAAAGAGCCACAGAATAAAGGAGTTTTTCACATGTAAATAACCTAAAACTTCATTTATTTTTAATAAATTCATTTCAACTCCTTTTTGACTAATTCTTTCCCTGACTTGTTCATAAAAATGTATATAAAAATACAAAAATATAAAATAAATTTCACCTCAAATAAATGCTCCTAGATCTCAAAGAGAAAAAAACCGTAAAGTCCAACTTCCCGGCTGATATCTTGCTCCGTATGAACTCCAAATTCACCAAACTCACTTTTAAAGTTTAAGCAGAAAATTATCTATCCAATGAAAGCGGTTTCATTAAAATCAGAGCTCGTTTGCAAAATTTGGATTTTGGGACCTAGATGTACATTGTATATATTGTACATATTTTTGTTTTCCTATTTTAAATTTTACTTTTCTTAATTACTGAAAATCCAAAAAAAATCCTTTTTATGATTTATTTTATTTCTATTATTTTATGTTATTTTTATTTTGTAAATATCTTTTATTAAAAATACAAAAAAATAAAAGTAGAAAAGTAAAAAAATTCATGTACATATTGTTTTGTTGGACTTTTGTAAATTCTCCATTTTCTTTTTCTCTCTTTATTTTATTTTTACTTTTTAGTAGCCTACTTTTATTTCCTTTTATTTTTTTCCCCTTTTCTATACACTAACTTCCCTTTTCTTTTCATTCTACCACCAACTCCCATTCCACCCTGCATTCTTCATCTAACCTCCATTCAACTCCACCAATAATCTAACCTCTTATTCAACTCCACCGCCTTTCTAACCTCCATTTCTCTTCTTCTTTATATTCATATCCACATCCACATTTTTTCGCATCCGCCATTCTAATAGAAAAAGGAGAGAGCTTAGAGTGTTTTGTTGGTGACAACGGCTAAACATCCTCCTCAAGCGACGACCTCCTTCAAGCGAGATCCGCAACGACCACCATCCCCACGTCACGAGTATCCCAACGAGCTCGTGTAGATTCTCTGATTTTTATTTCACCAATCAGATCGAGGCTACGACAGGAGTCCAGCGTAGCTGCTCCGCAAATCCGACGAACGTCAGGTAAGTATTTCTCCTCATTTCTCTTGTCATTTTATTTTATCTATTTTTTTGTTTCCTTGTTATCTCATCATTACATCTTGTCCAGAGGTTATCTTTTTGTGATTTTGTGGGTCTTGATTAATTAAATAAAATTATTTAAGTTTAATTTTGCATATTTTACCCAGTTTAAGCTCTTAAATTTATATCTGACTCACGGTTGCTCTAAAATTCAACAAAAATCGTAATTGAGGCCTTGAAATGTAATTTAATTAGTATCCAAATTTCAACTTAATTGGAGTTTTCCTGTTACTTCATTAAATTATAGAGTGATATTATTGATTGATTTTTAATTAAATCTACATCTACATTTTGCGAAATTTCAACTCTTATGGATTATTTGTTAAAATATCTTTTTGAGATAATTCTTAATTCACATCGTGGCTAAGTCATTAATATGGATTTATTAAGAATTAATTACTCACTACCATTCTGTTTTCACTAGAAAATCCATAAAAATTCATATTTTATCTAAAAAATCCAAAATAATTACTGTAGTATCCTTGCATCAGGTTTTATTTGCCGTGGTTTTTTCATAATTTTTGCACTTTGTTTGTGTGAAAATTGCCAAAAAACCATAAAAAGTGTGTATTTTTCATCGTAGCATTTTAATTCATAAAATTCCAAAAAAAGTATCTTACATTTATCACTGGATTAAGGTTCTAGGAAAAATATAATTTGACTAAATAGAATTGATTTCCTATTAAAATTAATTTAGCTAAGTTGTGTCTTTTTCTATTAACTTAATTCACCTACATAATGCATTCCGCATTCTTTTTGCAAAAAAAATACAAAAAATCACATTTGAAAACCTATACCTCATTTTCTGAATTGAACTCAAAGTTGTTCCTTTGCCTCCTTGTATTCGACCCTGAACTTGCTCGGAATATAAATTAAAATCGAGACACTCTTCACGGAGATCTTCTCTTGGTTATGAATGATTCGCTAAGTACACATACTACAACGAACACAAATTAAACCACGTGCTCAGCGATCTGATCAGATGGCACCGTTGTTGGGGAAGCAAATGGCTTAGGATTTAATTTTGAAAATTTAATTTAGGTTTTCTCTCACTCGGGTAGTCTGATCCCCAAGCCATCTCTGTAATTAATCCATTTTTCTTAATTATTTTTTTACTCATCTTTTGTATGTATTTTATTGTTTATCTCTCTAATATTAATTTTATTTTCCTTGCGAGGGCCCGACGGACTTCGAGTGCATCGGAGGTCGATGGACTTGGAGTGCATCGGGACTGCTAATCAGAGTTGACCAAAAAAATGACTAATATTAACACTTGTTTTGGGAGAGCAAAACCATCATCGTATGCTTGGCTATTGTGCTTGTTGAGAGGTGAGGACGCATCCCTAGGATAGTGCCCAAAACCTACTTTTAAGCCTTGCGTAATTGGACTTATACATTGATTTATCACCTAATTAAAACCGACAAGATAAATGGTCGGACTCTTGCAACCATCACTGTGTTGAGTAGGTGAACTCAGGGTTTGCTCTTGTGTTTGTTTGTTTTCTGTGTTATTCGGTGCACTTGCACGCTTTCCTCCTCGATCTGCTTCATTCTCCCATCTCCCTTCCAAGATGTCAGAATATTGGTCATCATATCTAAGTCACTCTTCTTCAACCATATTCTGATCATCTCCACCCACTTATTCCTCCACATATTGTTGGCACAGGATCTTCGAGTTTGGTTAATGGATGATATGAAAGTTGTTGTCACCCCCAAATATCCCGTGACAAATAAATAATTTTTTTCTTCTCTCGCTGCAAAATAAATACAGAAAATAATGTAAAGCAAGAGAAATTTTTGCTACTTATTTACCTGTATAGCGGAAAGGATCAAACTCAGGGAGGTTACAATTACCGAGGGATATTCAATTAATCAAAAAAATCAATTAAAAGAAAAAGCAGGAATCTCAAAGACAACTATCCTTGATTTTTGTGGAATTTTTCTCTTTTTATTTTTTAATATTTTTTTTCTAACTTTTATTTTCTGATTTTCACATTTTTAGAGATTTTAATTTTGCATTTTTTTTAAATTTTCAAATAAAGAACAATATGCACAAAATAAGGATTACGCACACCAAACTCTTTTTTATTTTTCAATTATATCAAAAAATGCTCAGAAAAATCCAGAGAAAATATTTTTGTGTTTTAAAGATTTTGAAATATTTTTGAGATTTTTTGTAGATTTTTCAGATTTTTTGTATTTTTCTAAAATTCAAATAGTGGCAAAAATGAGAACAACGAACAGCCTCGAGTAATTTGCAATTTAAAAATATTTAAGTGCCCAAAACTCTTGGTAATTATTTTTATGATGAAACATATGCAAATATCTACAAACAGGAACTGAAATCACGATTTTTAGATTTTTGCATAATGTTCTGTGATTTTTATAAGATTTTTAATGTTTTTCAAATTTTTGGGTTTTATAAATAGTTAATGCACGAAATTGGGAAAGAAATTAAAAGACAATAAATACTTAATACAGTTACTATAATTTTTTTATAATTTTTGGAGTAATATTCAAATTTTTATGAATTTCTAAATTTCAGAAAGAGAAAAGACACTGTTTTTTATTTTTTAATAATATTAATGATGATAAAATATAATGAAAAATTTATGCTTGAAAGATAAGCACGTCAAGAGCATAGGGAATTTTATTGCCCAAGAAAACATTTATTTCAATAAAAAGATCATGCAAGATCAAGTCTGTAACACAAGGACTGAAATGCAGTTATTCATTGTTTGTTCATCAAATAAATAACAGAAATAAAATTCAGGATGAAATATGTAAATTACCCAATAGAGATGGCATCATGCGCATGACTTTCCTGGCGGGAGCTCATTTGCAATTTCGGAAATGTCCAGGGGATGGATCTGCAATTTCCAAAAAAAATTGGGCGCCTCTTGCGTAATGTCTGAAATATATGAGGATTCTGATGATATTTGCCCAAATTAGGGTTATAGGCGGAACTTCATTCATGTTCACCCCAAAGAGATCAAAAGGGGGATGTTGCCGCCCCTTTCTTCTTCACGCGGCTGGTGTACGGCAGGAGGGAGGTGGTGGTCACTCCGAAGAGACAGTGGCTGGGCTTGAGGACGCACGGGAGTCGCATGAGATGGGGCGTCGCCGCCCTTGATCTTTTCCTTCAAGGCACACGGACGGTGGTGGTTAATGTATTGAAGGATATTCTCGCGCGGGCAGCGCTGGCGATCTTGGTCGGTGTGGGATTTTGCTACAGGAGCGCATGGAGTGCTGGTCCAAGAGGGGAGCGACACAGGAGGTGGCGATGGAGTGGCTACTGTGGTGGTCTATCCTTGCATCGGCGGGAGAGGTCAGTGGGTTCCAAGCGACTCCCAAGCGAGGATGATGCGCGGGGATAGCAAGTGGAGTCGTGTGTGGTGTGGCTTCTTATGCAGGCGGTCCAGGTGGGCGATGGTGGTGATGAAGGAGGAAGTTGCATGCGAAGATGATGGCGCGCAAGGGTTTCAGATTCTCGACGAAGGATCTTGGAGAGGTTAGCACTGATGGCGGTCGGCGGTTCTCCGCTACAGGCGGTGCGTCCGGCCGAGGGTTGGGAGCCAAGGCCGCCACGGTAGGCGGCGCGGTGCGCCTGGGCAGTGGTAGGGGTCAGCTAGAGTGAGGATGCGCGCGGGCTTGGAGGGCCTGCGCCCTGATATTTTTTCTTTCTATTTTTTTATTATTATTTGTAAAATAGGAAGTGTATAATAAGAAAACTTTTTTTGATTTTTTTTGAAACAGAACTGAAAATAATTAATTTTCTAAATTTTTATTTTTTTTAATTTTTTTAAATTTTTTTTGTTTTAGGTGATCCTGCAAAACAAATGTTAAAGAGAAGAAAAACAAATATATGTATTTTAATAAAAAATATTTATCAACAAATTAGGAAACGAGCATGATGACTCCATCCTAAAATCAAACAGAAGATGTGAATGCGTGTGGTTGCGAAGGGAATGGATGATGGAATCGGATCTCCGACCACCGTGCGTGGTCGAAGGTGAAAGATCGTGTGAGGTAGAAAAGAACGCGTAGAGATCGAGAACGTGAGATGAAAAAAATCGAGTTGGTGGCGGATCAAATCGTGACTGATGATTCTAAGATCTAGATAAAAAATGACAATGAAGAGAAAATTGAGAAAATAAATATACGATTAATCTAGGATAAAACAAGGGAAAATGGATCTCACCTTAGAAGCAGAAAAGACATTGATCACCTCGATGAAGGCCGACTCGCTGTCACCGGATAGCTCGGGGGCTAGGCACCCTTCTGCGACAAGAAGACTCTCGGAGATCGGGCTCCTCTCATCAAAGACTGGTCAAATTAAAATGATGGAGAATGAGCTATATAAATAGAAAAGATAATGTAGTTTGAAATTTGAATTTTTTTGAATATTTTGGATGAAGATAAGAGATAAGAGATGAGATAAATTAGCAAGATAAATATTTATAAAAATAAACTAATTTTTTTATTTTCTCCACTTTATTTATTTGAAAAATAAATGTTAATTTTTTATTTTTTTGTGGTAGTTAGTTAAGAAATTTAACTATATACATATGCTATATACATATATGACATTATATACATGAGTAAATAAGCAAATTAGTTTTTTTTGTTTTAAATTTTTATTTTTTATTTTTATTTTAAGTAATTAGTAAAAATATTTACAAATATTTACAAATGTAATATGTACAAATACATGGAAAAATTGCACAAACCACCCTGGAAAACCAACTTTTCACTCGTAACTCCAAAAATTATGAATCACAACTATTTTAAAGATAATTTAATTTAAAATACAGTGGAAGTGAGTTTGGTTCAATTTGAGTTTATATGGAGCCGAAATTAGTCATTCAATTATCGCTTAGTGGCTTTTTCCAAGTGTGGATGCTTTTATTCTGTACAAGATTTGATTGTGTAATTATTTTTATTATGTAGGATTCATTTTTATTTACAACTTTTGTTTTGAAAATTATTTTGTTTGAGTTCAATTTATATACAAATAAAATAGTCTAGTATACAAATATACACAGCACACATTTTTTTTCAATTTTTTTGATTAAGGACCCTATCTCCCCCTACTTTATTCATGGTCTATCAGGTCAAGTCTTGACCTTATTTCGGGGTTCGGGTCAGCTTGTATCTATTACATATGCAGTCTTCCTTTTTTATTTTATTTTATTTATTTTTCCTTTCTTTCTTTCTTTATTTATTTTTGGCTAAATTGGTAAGAAGCATACAATATTTGGACACAGATGCAAGTTAGTAAGAATATGGAGTTAGTGTTATATACATGTGTTTTATAAGAGATTTTAAGCTAAAATAAATGAATAAAGATGACGAATCGTGGATTCATCATCCCCCTAAGCTTTACCTTTGCTAGTCCCTTAGCAAACACTTATTTTGAAAGAATAAATGAATAAAAGAAAAAAGAAAGGAAAAATAAAGAAATTAGGACAATATCGAGTATTAAACTTATCTTCATAAAATTGTAATTTGGAGCTCTGTTGGACCTTTGGATTATTAGTGTGTAGGAACCTTAATGGGAGATGGATTTAAAACCTAACATCCTCTAAGTTCTACAGGACTCCTATTCAGGTCGCCTCAACAGTCAGATCAGAACAAGTCTGCATACACCAATTCTTATGACTATGAATCTTTACTTGTACAGTGTAAGTGAAGTATAGCTCCCCATCTCAAAAGTAGCAAAGAAACAACCTCCCTCAACAAGATAACTCTAGTTCTCTTGTCTTACAACTCTTTCCCTGAGGAGGGAAGATATTACCTTCTAAGTTCAAGTACAACCAGCTCAAGAAGAGGGGATGGAGAAAAGAATGGACGGTAACCAGTGTAGCTACCTATCCTTGGATGCATGAGCAGTGTAGCTACCTATCCTTTGAAGCTCTTATTATAAAAAAAAATTATCCTTGTATATACACTCCGACAGGCAATTTTACTTTTCAATCAGACCTATCCACTTTTGGAGATTATGCATTTTTCCATATTTTTTTTGAAAGTATATACAAGGTGCAGCATGTACATAAGGAGTTTTTCCTCTTGATCCAGTAGACTATCCCTCTTTTGAAGCATTATTACAACCCCACAACATTCTATCTTTAGACCTCAACATCGCTAAACCAGGTTGAGACGCACTTCCTTCTCCATAGGAAGACGAGAGGTTCCACCTAGATATACTACCCTCGTATGCTACCCCAAGCCAAAAGATTATGCATCCTCACTACCTTATCCATGAAGAGCTACGTGCAGAGTGCTTGTCCAAGATAAGCCACGGTTTGAAAGAATCATGTGTGTGTTGTTAAATGTTCTACTTAGACTAATCAAGATGACATGTGAACATAGTCTTATGGACTCAAAGAATTAAGTCACTAGGACCTGAAAAGTCTTAACTCCATTTCTTATAAGGTTCCTCTGAAATTAAGTGGATTAAGGTCCAACTTAGCTCCATTCTTCAATTTTATTTCAGACTTAGTTTAAATGTCAATATAATCTTGAAAAATGCACATGCAAATGCAAGAAAATATGAACAATGCAAAGAAAGCTTTTTTTTGAAAAAAAAATGATGCATATGTGAAAAGAATATTTAAAAAAAAACAATTTTTTAATTTTGAACTTTTTATGAATTTTTGGAGAAAAATGCAGAAAAGAAAGGGTGTTTTTTTGAATTATGCAAGTTTTTATAGATTTTTGGTTTTGTAGTTTTTTTTCAAAAAGGAAAAAGGGTTAGTAAGATATATACAAGTATATACAAGAATTTTTTGTTTTTGTTTTTTTGTTTATTTTTTTGTTTGTTTTTTTTTGTTTGTTTTTGTTTTATTTTTTGTTTGTTTTTTTGTTTCTTTACACACAAAGATTTTACAAAATTATATGCATATCCCCCAAAATAATTATCTTAAGAAGTACGAGTTATGTCTAAAGTATATATACAATATATACAACACCCTCCTATACTTAGCTCTAACTATGTCCTCATAGTGATCATAGAGCGACAAAGGAAGACATAACTCGTGCTAAATATAGAAAAGTGAAAAGACTCTTATATTACAATGACTCAAAGAGAAGATGGTAACCCCCCCCCATACTTAGGATCAAGTAATCCTAAGTATAGTAGACTGTACATAAGGGGAAAACCGATGGAGAGAATATATAGACTCAAAAATAAAAAATAAAAAATAAAATAAAATAAAATAAAATAATGATACGAACAACATCAACCCCCCTATACTTAAGATAGAGTATCCCTAAGTATAGGCAACAACAGGAGTGATGAACATGACGAATATGAACAACACAAATCATTCACCCCTCCCCCTATACTTAGGATAAAGCACATCCTAAGTATAGCATATATATACATACGAAAAAGGGATGAATGATAAAACATAAGAAGAAAGAGTGAAACGAAAGGATATATAAAAGGAGTGGATGTACAAAGGTCAAGAAGGTCGAAAACGAACCTTCTTGCGAGACCGCTGAGGTATGGATCTAACAAGGTGTAGGTCGATATTGGGGTTATCATTAGATATGAGCTGATCAGGATCGACCAAGAATATATCATCAGCGGTTTCAGATTGTGCAGGCCTAAACCGATCAGTGGAAGTAGTATGGTCATGTCCGGCCTGGGAAGTCTTACAAATATCAAAGTAAAAAGGCTCGAATTCATTATCCGAAAAAGTAAGATCCATTCCATCCCGGTGAGCCTCTACTGGATCATCATCTTTATCAAAAGGGCTAAATTCCTTTATAAATGCAATCAAATCAAATTTGGCCTGATCGATCTCATCTGAGTCAGGGTGAATATGAACGGACTCATCGGTGAAAGTAGTCAAATCATGCACGTCATGTCTAGTCTCAAAGTTTGCCTTCCGCTCTAGGGTGTCTATCGTGTAAATCCTGCGGATGTCATCAATGCATCTCCACATACTAGAAGGGGGAACTCCAAGGTCTATGCTTTTCCAAGTCTTCCTTCTTGAAGAGGAATTTTTGGGTTTCATTATCATCCAACATATAATAAGAATCTCTGATATTGTTCTCGAGGTCAAATTCCTTGGGGTTGGCTAAAACGGGTGGGATCTTATGGGATTCAGGTCTCTAGTCAATAGTGGGTGTAGTGATCAACACATCGCTCCCTACATCAGAACTGAAGTGAATCTCTCCTGATCCATAATCAATAACGGCTCCCGCAGAGGCAAGGAAAGGTCGTCCTTGGATGATTGAAGGGTGCTCCACAGGGGCGGAGGTCTCCATGGGCAATACGAAAAAATCCGAAGTAAAATTCATGCCATGAATAAGAACGACAACATTTTCTAGAATACCCTTCAGCCTCTTGATAGATCCATTAGCAAATTGAACTATCATCCTGGTTTTCTTGAGAGGCCCAAGATGAAGAGACTGTACCATAGAGAAGGGTATTATATTGATTAAAGAACCACCATCAATGAGTGTTATCACAAGAATGTTCAGAGATGGAGCAGCTCACAAGAGGTATGGTAGTGTTCCCTTTCTTAAAATTTGGACGGTAAGAGATGGTGTAGGCAGTGGCCATGGTCAAGATATGATGCTCAGATCTTCTCCTTCACTTTCTCTTCTTGTGTTGAGGAGTAGATAAATCTATCATGGCCTGTTGAAGTGGGGCTTTAATGATCTCATGAATAGTGGCCAACACTTCAGGTTCAGTCAACATTTTTTGAATTTTTGGACCTCCTCCATACAAGGGAGGAGATCGAAATCAACATATACATGAGGATTGCTGAGAGTAGTCTGTATAGTGGCATCCTTGGGGTCAAGGTTGGGACATGATGTGAATAGATGTGTGGGTAAATGATTTGGCATGTGTGCCTTCTCCTCACAAAATGAATCAACAATGTGTCTCCCGATTTCTTTTTGGACTCTCATAATTATCCTCCAGTGAATCCATATCCTCAATTAGTGGAACAACATTCTGGCTCTTAATGATGTTAAATAGATTGGTAACCTTTGAATTCATATGCTCCATCATCTTGTTCAAGATCTCAAGTATGGACAACATGAAAGGTGACTCCAAAATCCCAAGATCGGGTGAGTGGGATGAGGGTGGGTAAGAATCGAAGTCCTCTGACTCCTGAAATAATGGGTTAGGCAGACATGCACAAAAATCAAGAGGAAGGTCCTCCGGGAAAAAGAAAGGTGGATCGGCTGGAGGGTATGAGGAATCCGCGAAGATTGGATTAAAATATCTCCAGTCGGCCATCTCTGAAATAAGAGAAAATGATTAGGAGAGCACGAGGGTCAAGTCAAAAGATGTAAAGAAAAAGGCGCAAATGCACAGAAGGATCTAGTATGCACACAAGCAATTAAACACAATACAAACCCCCAGTTCACCAACTCAACTCAATGTGAAGACCGTGAAGGTTCGGTCAATTATCTTGTTAATTTTTAGAGTTTGGTTATAATACAATCTATCAGAGCAGTTAAAGCGAGCTGTTAGGAACCCAATGCTCTCAGGAGACTGGCTTAATCCTAAAGCTAGATCTTTCCTAGCCAGTATGAATTGCGGACCGTTTACCGGCTACGCGATCAATTCAATCTGTTAATGACGTCACGGGCCACTTTACCGGCTACCGGAGAGATCCTCACTAGAGAACGACTAACCCAATATAGTAGTCTGAAAAGAGTTCGAGCATTGTTCTATCCTAGTGTGTGGGTCGCTCTCTCGCTACATACAAACCAAACAATGAGGGGCTTACTCTCCCCAAACCAATGATTTTTCCGTGTGTTTATTTTAGGGTCGAGTTTTCTTTAGCAGTCCCGTATTTTAGGCAGTTGCCACTTGGTTAAAATATTTTCAAAGAATTGACTACCGAGTGTCTAAATTCCTTTTTAACTTATGTGGGTGAAAATAAGGAAGGAGATCGGAAATGTCAATGCGTAATTAAAAACAATGATGCATGCATGGGTTAGAGATGCGTACCTTGTCGCCAGCACTCTACATGCAAGTGATCCATGCAGAATTGAAATACAGAAAAATAAACTAACCTGTGTGATGCAAGTGAAGCGTCCTAGATGGTAGCTTCTATTAACAGGAAAGAACAAGTTAATTTGACTAAGTCCAACTACGCTCTATTCTATAGGTACAGAAATTCTTGTTTAGTGTATCTGGACCTAATTAGTTACCTGGATCAAACAAATTAATTAAAGCAATCAATAGGTAGCTCACGAAATCCACGTGAAACAAAGAAAAATAAGGCGATGAAAACAAAACCGGTGAGGTCCCTTAAGTGCACTGGCACTTGGTGAACAGACCCCGCTACAAATGAATGTATGTTTACAAGGGTTCAAATGATAGAGAAAATAAATTAAAAAAATTTACATTGAGTCGGCTAGGCACCCTTCTGCGACAAGAAGACTCTCAGTGATCGGGCTCCTCTCACCAAAGATTGATCAAATTAAAATGATGGAGAAGGAGCCATATAAATAGAAAAGATAATGGGGTTTGAAATTTGAATTTTTTTTGAATTTTTTGGATGAATATAAGAGATAAGAGATGAGATAAATTAGCAAGATAAACATTTAAAAAAAATTAACTATTTTTTGTATTTTCGTCACTTTATTTATTTGAAAAATAAATATTAATTTTTTTATTTTTTTTGTGGTAGTTAGTTAAGAAATTTAACTATATACATATGATATATACATATATGGCATTATATACATGGGTAAATAAGCAAATTAGTTTTTTTTATTTTAAAATTTTTATTTTTTATTTTATTTTAAATAAATAGTAAAAATATTTATAAATATTTACAAATGGAATATGTACAAATACATGGGAAAATTGCACAAACTACCCTAGAAAACTAACTTTTCACCCATAACTCCAAAAATTATGAAATCATATCCATTTTAAAGATAAATTGATTTAGAATACAATGTAAGTAAGTTTGGTTGAATTTGAGTGCATATGGAGCCAGAATTGGTCATTCAATTATCGCTTAGTAGCTTTTTCCAAGGGTGGATGCTTTTATTCTATACAAGAATTGATTGAGCAATTATTTTTATTATTTAGAACACATTTTTGTTTACAACTTTTGTTTTAAAAATTATTTTGTTTGAGGTCAATTTATGTACAAATAAAATAGTGTAGTATACAAATATACACAGCACACATTTTTTTGGATTTTTTTGATTAAGGACCCTATCTCCCCCTACTTAATTCCTGGTCGATCAGGTCAAGTCTTGACCTTCTCTCGAGGTTCGGGTCAGCCTATATCTATTACATATATACAGTCTTCCTTTTTATTTTATTTTCTTTATTTTTCCTTTCTTTCTTTATTTAATTATTTTAGGTTAAAATGATAAGAAATGTATAATATTTACACATAGATGCAAGTTAGTAAGAATATGGAGTTAGTGTTATATATATGTGTGTTTTATAAGGGATTTTAAGATAAAATAAATGAATAAAGATGACGAATCATAGTTTCATCACATACCCACACCCCGACTGCGAAGTCAAAACTCCAACTGACTTCCCCACTTCTTCGTCCTTCTTACCTACCCCGCATTCTTACATCCCTGACCTAGCGCCTAAAGCCATATCTTGATTATGATATGTTGATCCTTGATGTTGCCCCCATTCATTTTTCATTAGATGAGGTCTTTAACTCACATCATTTTCATCGCATGCCTGATTTTCACTTCCCCTTCGTAGCTGTATAGATCCAGTTGTCCATATCATTCATTCTTTTTGTCTAATACTCCATCTTCATCTCATCATCATGTTATACTTAGGGTGTGCTTTACCCTAAGTATGGGGGGTATCTGACCTGTGATTACTTATTTTTTGATTTCATTACCTCTGTTTTGTTGCCTATACTTAGGGATATTTTACCCTAAGTATAGGGGACGTAGTACCTGTACATCCTAATCTTCAGCTTTCCCCTTTTGTACAGTCTTCTATACTCAGGATTACTTGATCCTAAGTATAGGGGGATCACCAGCCTCTATTCATTACATTCTTTTATTTGTCGTTGCAGTATAGCCTTCTTTTCACTTACCAATACTCAACACGAGTATGTCTTCCTTTCATCGCTCTTTGATCACTCTGAGGACATCGTTCGAGCTATGTATAGGGGGTGTTGTATATATTGTATATATACTTTCGTCATAACTCGTACTTTGTGTGAGTGTGTTAATAAAATGGCTAAAAATTACAAAATTAAAAATAAAAAAAATTAAAATTTTTCTTGTACATAAATGTTTATAAATAGTTTTTGTAAAAACTACTTTTGTACAAATGTTTGTAAAAACCTTTTGATTGTAAAATATTTGTAAATATTTTTGTATCAAAATTATGTATATATAGTACAACATTTTTGAAAAATGTGTGAAAATAAATGTTTGCAAAATTTTGTTTGTAAATATTTTTGCAAAACTTTTCCTTCTTCCTTGCATTCAAAATTTTTTCATAAAAACTTTCATATTTTGAAAAATGTTTCAAAAAGAGCTTTGTACATATTTTCTTGTATATTCTTCTGAATCATAGTTGACATTTAAACTAGTCTGGAATTAAATTGGAAAAAGGAGCTTGGTTAAGATCTTAATCCACTTAACTTCATAGGAACCCTATAGGATTTGGGGTTAAGACTTTTTAGGTCCATGGTGACTTAAATCTTTGAGACCACTAGGCTATGTTCACATGTCATCTTAATGAGCCTAAGTAGAATACATAACAATGCATGCATGACTCTCAGAGACAATGGCTTGACTTGGACACGCACCTTACACGTAGCTCAACACGGATGAGGTGGTAAGGAGGCAGAATTCTTTGGTTTGGGGTAGCATACGAGTGTAGTACTGCTAGCTGGAACCTCTCGTCTTCCTCTAGGGAGGGATCTACATCTCAACCTGGTCTAGTGGCATTGAGGTCTAAACACAAGAGTCTGTGGGTTGCAATAATGCTTCAAAAGAGGGATAGTCTACTGGCTCAAGAGGAAAAACTCCTTATGTACATGTTGCACCATGTAAATATGTTGTATATATGCACAAAAAAATGTGAAAATTCTAGAAAAACTCCAAAAAAATGGGCATGCCTGAAAATAAAATGCCTGATGGAATGTATATAGTGAATAAGCAAAGTTTATGTATTCCACTTTCTCATCTCATGGAAGCTTGCAGCTGGAGACTTAGCTACACTGGCTCTCCTCCAAGGGATACGTGGCTACACTGGCCACGGTCTATTCTCTTCTTTCCCCTCTTCTTGAGCCAGTTGTACTTGAACTTAGAAGGGAATACCCCATTCCTTGAGGAAAGAGCTGCTAGATTAGGGAATTAGAGCTACCTTGTTAAGGGAGGTTGTTTCTTTGTCATTTCTGAGGTGGGGAGCTACATATCACTTACACAGTACAAGGAAAGATGCATAGTCATTAGAGTTTGCGTATGTAGACTTGTTCTGACCTGGTTTATTAATGAGTCTTGACCATAGAATTGTGGAACTTAAAGGCTCTTCGGTTTTAAACCTATTTCCCAATAAGGTTCTGCCAAAGTAATAATCTAAAGGCCTGACTAAGCTCCATACTCCAATTTAATGAAGGTACTTTTTCTTATTCTTCTTATTTTCACTTCTTTTTCAAATAAGTGTTTGCTAAGGGACTAGCAAAGATAAAGTATAGGGGGGTGATAAATCCATGATTCTCACTCTTTATTCTTTTATTTTAGCTCTTCTTTTTGGCAAAACCACATGTAAATACATGTAAATTCAACAACTTAGCATTCTGCATGCCCTTGATAATATTTCATATTTAAGCATTTATTCTGTAAAAATAAACGAATAAAAGGAAAAGAAAAAGAATGACATATTTAGAATAAATACAAAGTGACCCAAACACCAAGAGAAGTTCAAGTCTTGACCTGATCGCAAAGGAAAATAAGTAGAGAGAGATAAGGGTCTACAATATATTGTACATATCACTTATACTTGTACATAATATGTATTTATTTATTTTTGACAAAATAAATTAGTTTATTCTTTTTACACTCTTGTATATAGCATAAACAATATTTAAAAAATAAAATAAAAATAAAAAATAAAATAAAATAATTAAAAATAAAAATCATTAACCTTTGTACAAAATACACATATACATACCACATTCACTATTTATTTACACCCTTAAATAATTTATAAAAATTAAATAAAACTTATTTTATACTCTTTAGTTTATATTGTAAATAAATAAAATAAAAAATAAAATTATTTTTGTAAAAATAATTAAATAAAAATACATGTACATAAGACATAGGTATATTATACCTGTATATAATACAATATAATGTATATACATTTTTCATAAAAATAATTAAAAATCACAGAAAAATGGTTTGTAAAATAATAAACATTTTCCATTTTATACACTTTTTAATTTAAGTAATTTACTGTTTTTAATTCTATTTTCTTTGATTTTTGTAAATCATAATTTCTGATTGATCCATGTAAAACCGTTGACCCCGGTCAACGGTCTCTTCCAGACTGGGTCGGGTTGTGTCCCTCTCGCTGGAGCTTTTTCTCTGACTTTTCATGCCCGAACCCGACCACTTCTTGACTCCATTTCTGCACAAGATTGAAGACCAACCTTCCATGATCCTAACGGATACCTAGGCACCATCAGATCTGCCTAGGGTTCCGTGTATCCCTCTGATCTTCTTGGACCCTGGGCAGCCTATAAAAACTCTCTTCCAGCCTCCACAACGCCTCAGCTCGTCCCTCGTGCCACCATAGACCCTAGTCATCCTAAGACTCCACCATCAGGTCGAGATTAGGCTTGTTGCACGAGGTTTTACTCGAACATATGGGGTGGATTATCTAGACACCTTTTCTATTGTTGCTCGAATTCTACCCTACAAGTCCTCCTAGTTGTTGCAGTGGTATGTGATTGGCCTTTATTCCAGCTTGATGTTAAAAATACTTTCTTGTATGGTGACCTCCAGGAAAAGGTCTACATTCAGCAGCCTTTGAGGTTTGCTGCTGAGGGGGAGTGTCAACAAATATATTGACTCCATAAGGTAATATATGGCCTTAAGCAGAGCCCAAGAGCTTGGTTTCAGAAGCTCTCAGATTTGTTTGAAAAGTAGGGGTTCAGAAGGTCGAATGCAGATCATTCTCTTTTTACAGAAAACTTCCAGAAGTTCAGGTTATTATGGTATATGTTGATGGCATACTGGTTACAGAAGATGATCCAAGGGATAAAAAGGGCGAAAGAATTTCTGGGCAATAAATTCGTCACCAAAGATCTTGGCACCCTAAGATACTTTCTAGGGTTAGAGTTTGTCAGGAATCAACAGGGTCTTGTGATGACCCAAAGAAAGTATGTCACTGACATGCTAAGTGAGACAAGCATGCTTGGATGTCAACCCGCTTCACTTATGGATCCAAGCATGAGATTGTATGATGACGATACATATGAGGTAGACAAGAGAAGATATAGAGAGCTGGTGGGAAAGCTTCTCTATATAACTATTACTAGACCCGACATCTCTTTTGCAGTCAGTCGGGTTAATCAGTTCATGGAGCAACCGCATCAGGTACATATGGATACAATACATATGATATTAAGGTATCTAAAATCAGCACCAAGTGCAGGGTTGCTATTCAGGAAATGTGGAGATATTACTATCTCAGCCTGTGCAGATGAAGACTATGCAGGATGCCCTAAGGACAGGAAGTCCACGTCAGGTTTTGCTACATTTTTGGAGAGTCAATTATTTCTTAGAAAAGTAAGAAACAAACTGTGATGGCCAGATCTAGTGCAGAATCCGAGTACATGGCTATGGCACAAGCAAGTACAAAAATGATGTGGGATCGAGCAGTACTGGCAGATCTACACATAGATGTGCCTCTCCCTATGCTACTGAAATGTGATAATCAGGTTGCCCTATTCATAGCAAGCAATCTTGCATTCAATGAAAGAATGAAGTACATTGAAGTTGACTGCCACTATATATGAGACATAGTTCAGAAAAGCTTCATTTCTACTGCTCATGTCCGCTCTGGAAATCAAACGGCAGACATTTTCACTAAGGCATTGCTCAGAGGACCAGTGCAGAAGTGTTCATCCAGGCTAAGATTGATTGATATCTATGCTCCATGTTGAGGGTTCTTGTTTTCTTTCGTTTGTCTTGTATATTTTACCCATAGGCCTCTCCTCTATATAAGAGAGCCTAGGGTTCCTTGGAATAATAGAGCCCAGGGTTCGTTGAAATAGTAGGTCTCTCGTTTTTCTAAACACACAAAAATAAGCACAACACAGGATTTACAAAGTTCAACCATAACTCGAATACATCCTTGGGGATGGCAATGAATCTTTCTCGATATGGCGGAAACACTTGTGCATATGGATTATTCAAAACATCAACCCTATGGGGGTTTACATAGTACCACATAGAAAAAAAACTACACAAATAAGAATATTCTAATTCTAAAACCTCTCTAAACAGACAGATTTTCCAGAACTCCTTAAACAAGATCTCCAAACTTCCCTCAATCGGAGGAACACACTCCTTAGAAAACAATCTGAATCCATGTGATCCTCGAATCAATTATGGTCTATATAAATTCTCTAATCTGATGCTCTGATCAATCAAAAATCTAGAAGTATCTTAAGATTAATTAGATTCTAAAAGGATCCCAATCAATCAGAATTTAAATCACATCTAAACAAACACTAATCAATTAAGTTGCTGGTAGTGGCGTTGCTGATGTATACTGCTATATGAGGATATAGATCTAATGATACTCCATGAAGAATTTAAGATCTAATACACAGAAGAAAAGCCATACTCTAGCATAGCTCAGATATTTTAATTATCCATTTCATAAATAGGTGTACTCCGTGAATGGCCTTTAGTAATTTTTCAAGTTTATGAAATAAAATTGTTACCTGAACTCATGGAACTTATTAGTTAAAAACACACTCATCACTGAAACAGATTAAAAAGAACAAATGGAAGTTAAGTAGGTCATGAAAGCTAGTGCGGAACACATGAGAAAGCACCCTTGCCCAAAATATAAAATGTATTGCACTTGTTAGGAACAGAGAAAAAGCACTTGAAAGGTCCTTTTTATTGCAAACAGAGCATGCCTTTTGCTAAACATTTACATAATGGGCAACTTTCCCTCCAACGAGAATGTACACAAAGCTGCCAAGTTCAACAGAAATGAGTGCTTTTTTTTTCTTCTCCCTTCTCAATGTTTTCTTCCATTATTTTTTCCTTTCTTTTCCTTTTTCTGCATCTTCCCAAAACTATCTTCCTCTTTTTTTCCATCACTTTTTCCAACTTCTTTCCATCATTTCTTTCTTTCTTTTTTCCTTCTTTTTTCCTTTTCTCTTTTCAACCTTCGTTCCATCTTTTTTTTCTCAGCCCAACAAAATTATTCATGACTTTCGCCCCTCCATCAGACCAGTATCCTTCTTTTCTCCAAAATATTTTCCCCCTTGGATCTCCTCTTCAAGGCTTCAAAGCCAACAAAAAAAAGTTTTAAAAAACAGACGCAATCATGTACTTCAAACAAATGTTGTCACTACAATAAGGATTATTAAGAGTAATGAAGGAAAGAACAGAATTTTCAATGATGAACTTATAATAAGTCAGTATTTCATTTAGTTAGGCCTTTACATCACTAGTTTTAAACACTAAATGTTTTCAAGTCAAAAGAAAGTATGAGTACATGAGAAATCAAGGTCATGTTTGGGCAATTGGATAGAGCTAGAAGTTACAGAAGCATGACATTGGATATACTCGCTTCTTCCATAGGCAAACTCCTTTTTATATCATCTGGCCATCATATGAAATAATTATTATGGACCAAATTTGGGCATAATCCCATTAAGCTGCAGAAAAGGTCCACATAATGCAAAAGAAAGCAAGGGACAGGTCTCCTCCGTGTTGTTGAACCCTCTCCAGATAAGAGAACCAAAATCTCAGATGAAAAGCCGCACAATCACGTGGAAAATAAAATCAGATTCTCTGCTTCACGCCCTTGGATCCAGACTACAATAACCTGCAGCCAGTATCTACTCGACAGTTATCCTACAATAAAAAGGAACCTTCAGGTACTGAGGATAAATAATATTGAAAAATAAAAAAATCAACAAGAAATGAAAGATGATCAGTGTTTGAACTTCCACTACAGTATATAATCATCATCACTTTTGGGACTCTAGAACAATAAAGTTCAATAGACAAGCCGCATTAAATAAGAAGGTGATAGTGACAAGAAATGCATGATGGAAACATATTAACAATGGAAGCATCACAAATAGATCTCATTAGGTATGAAGCCAGCGAATAACCTATAAATTCCTTAGAAAAGGTTTTTGCAACCACAGTCACGAAGGGTGAACCAAATAGAACAAATTTGAAGAAAAAAACTCATGGAAATAAAACAGTTTGTGACTTTTGCGCAATAAATCATAAAATATGACCCATTTTTGGTAAGATAATCATCCTTGGCATTGCAGAATCAATAATTTTTCACAAGACATCAACGTGAAATAAAACAGATCAAAATGCCACTTCAATCAACTTTAATCACAAACTGATTGTCATTTGCTGCAAAGGAATATGGCTCAGACTCGGCTGTTGGCAGTACCAAAGTGATCCATCTACATTCTGCAAGCCGCATTTCTGATATTAAATTGAGAGATTTAAAGGTAACAAGTGCTAATCCGGCATGGCACTTAGTTTACTATTGCCCAAGGTTAAGGTCCAAGCAGCTTATGCCAGTAAGTTACCCAGAGCATAGTGGACAGTAACCCAACCCCATTTCAACTGTTCCAGGCATCTCCGGAAGTCCTATTAAAGAGAAAATATTGCATTTTCAACAGTTGTCAGGACAACACAATGAGGACTCAGTATGTTATTTATTCGATGGAGATATTGGGTATATATTTACGCCCATTGCTACATCATCTAATAATAGCAAAATTGGCACTCCATAAAGCAAAGGAGTTTTGGTAGATTTGATGGGAAATTGAACTTTGATCTAAATAATGTATAAACACAAGTACACAAAGCCACTTTAAAAGTGATACAACAAATAGAAGCTTTGTCAGGCTTTAGAAATGGTGGGATGGATCTCCCATGCAAAAAATACATAATAGAGTAATTACAACTACCAAATTTCAAAGAGGGCTTTGGCATGCCCAAGTGCTTTTTTGAAATAAAACCTCCCCCCTCTCGAGATAACACTGTTTCTGGCTAGATTATGGACCAATGAACTAAACAATAGTTATACGTCAGAGAAATCATGGATCTATATCAAAGCTATACAAGTTAAAACAATTGGTTTAAGTGCTAATGCCGGTGCCATTTCACCAAGTCTAAAACGGGCATGGGAGCAGGAGGGGAGCCACATTTTGCTGCAAGCATAGCCCCCCTCCCATCTTTATTTCAAAATCCATGAACATCTTGGTTTTGTTCTAAGTATAAATATATTAAATTAATTATAATATACCCACGCTTCCATTCCCGTCAGTCAACTTATTCCCTAATAATTTCCCCCCTCTATCATGTATGAAGCACAGCCGACATTCAGTCAAGCATCTTTCATCTATCAAACTTCACAAAACACCAAACGACGGTATGACTTGTCAGTTGTTTCGAATTTTCAATACAAATTTCATTTGGGATTCGATTTATACATATCTAATTGCCCCCCTCCCATCTTTATTTCAAAATCCATGAACATCTTGGTTTTGTTCTCAATATAAATATATTTAATTAATTATAATATACCCACGCTTCCATTCCCGTCAGTCAACTTATTCCCTAATAATTTCCCCCGTCTATCATGTATGAAGCACAGCCGACATTCAGTCAAGCATCTTTCATCTATCAAACTTTACAAAACACCAAACGACGGTAAGTATGACTTGTCAGTTGTTTCAAATTTTCAATACAAATTTCATTTGGGATTCGATTTATACATATCTGATTGCAAGGATTTATTTAAGGGTTTTTACCAGTTTTGCTCCTATGAGATATTGCAATATCAGTTATACACCTCCCTTTTTTGGAATATCAGTCATGCCCCTGACTTCTTCCACAACGGTCACTTGTGTCCCTCGGGTTAGTTTCTGTCAATCCCCATCCCAAACGGACGTTAAGTACACACGGGTAATTAAATAAAAGGTAGGGAAGAAATTTCTTTTTCTTCCCCTTTTCTTCTTCTTCCTTACACTTTTCCTCCCTCTTCCCCCTCCAGCCATTCCTCCTCCTTCGACCACCTTCGCCATTGCTGCCCCTCCCCCTCCAGACCCTCCTC
This sequence comes from Ottelia alismoides, assembly GCA_037367405.1. NCBI lineage: Eukaryota > Viridiplantae > Streptophyta > Magnoliopsida > Alismatales > Hydrocharitaceae > Ottelia > Ottelia alismoides. The sequence continues at coordinate 1,155,640 of JAZKJV010001090.1, read as the reverse complement.
ATCCGCCCCTCTCCCTCCGGGCACAGAGTTTCTAATAGCGCCAATTGAATTGCGTTGAGTAATCGGACCGTTGGAAAGCAAACAATACGACCATCACATTATCGGCATCGCTACCTTACAAACCAGCATGTTTGAGTGCCACCTCCCCTTCTGCAGGTAGATACAAATGTAGACAAGATATGGATCAGATCCAGAAATTCGAATACAATCACAATCAGGAATCCTACAGAAAAACCATTCAATCATTTTGAATATAAACTCCATCGTTCAAAATGGGTGTTGCAAACTTGCAGTAGTGAATATCTGCATTTCTTCCATGAAAGTCACAACTTTGTGGTTTAAGTTAAGGAGATGGCACGCACTGCCATGGACAGGATCAACTTTGGAATTGGCAAGTTGACCAGGAGAGAAGATGGCAGCAATAGGTACACAACATAGCATAGGCAGAGGATGTAAAAAGTAACAGAGATTACGATGGTAGAAATTCTATCTACCACAGATTTGCGCAGGATGTAAAAAGTAGCATAGGATGACCACCGCCATGGTAAGTCACATCGTGATATATCGACGATATAAGGGTATCGACAGGTGAATGATATATCACCGATATGGCCGATATATGCCCTTCCAAAGCCATTTCCTTCACAAAATCGGGTCGAAATTGACGATATTGCGTCGATATATCAACGATATATAGATGGTATATCGTATCGACACGATATCGATACTGATACTAATATTACTTACCTTGGTCGCCGCCACCACCTTCTTCCTCCTCCCTGTCATCCTCATTTTCTCTGCTTCCTCCACCACCTTCCCCATCATCCTATCGCCTCGCCCATTCCGACCCTCTCCTCTACCTCTCCTCCCTCGTCGCATGCCCCTCTCCTCTCGGTGGTGATCTGCACCCATAGCCTCTGGTCGCACCTCCTCAACACCCCCTCTCTCCTCTACCCATTCATCTTCTCGTCGGTGATCTGCACCCATAGCCTCTAGTCGCACCTCCTCAACACCCCCTCTCTCCTCTACCCATTCATCTTCTCGTCGGTTATCTGCACCCATAGCCTCTGGTCGCACCTCCTCAGCACCCCCTCCTATGCCGCCCCCGCCTCCCTCGGCACCCATTCCCAGAAACCCCCTCTACTCTTCCCCTTGTCCACCTTCACCACTCCCCCTCCCATCTTCCTTCCTCCTCCAACCCACCTCCCCCCATCCTCACCCAGTTCCTACTCCGACCCACCTCCCCCTCTCACGCCAAGGACACCCTCCCCTCCGTGCCCTACAAGTCCTCCTCCTCTTGTTGCTTGTCTGAATAAGATGGGGTGATGTGTGTAGCCTCGAGAGTGCTGCCATGCGTTCCACTGCCGTTGAATCGAACCCTAGGTCAACCACAGTCATCGCACCTGCCAGCTCTGTCGCACGCCACTCCTCGTCGGCGAGGAGGCGGAGATGGAGGACGAGCTCCTGGATGTTGGGTTTGACGAGTCTGAGCTCCTCGACTCCCTTGTGGAGGAGGATCTCAACTGGTGTCTGATCGACCACCAGGCGTCACCTCTCCGGTTCTTGAACATCGACGACGTGCTCCTCACCGCACACATGGAGTAAACACAAACTCATATGTGCGAGGCGAGCATCGACGAGGACAATGAAAGAGGTGGCCGGAGGGTGTGGGGCAGGGTTGGAGGAGGATGGGTGGGGGAAATTTTTGGACAATTATACCCCTCCTAACCTCACCATGGTTTGAAAAAATCATGATTAAGTTCAACTCATTGACAGCTAAAGTAACGGGCGGGCACAAGAGATAGAACGGCAAGAAGTCGGTGGGACAACTGATATTCCAAACAACGGAGGGACATAACTAATATTGTAATATCTCAGAGGGGTACAACTAATAAAAATCTGTTATCTAATCATATAGAAATAAGATGTATATATATATATATATTATATTTTTAATATCGTCAAATCTTTGCATTTTGAATTCCTTCGTTATGTAAAGAATGTTTCCAACTTAATTGTAAACTAATTATCTTTACATGTGTTTTGGGATAATTATCTTATGCATTTATAACTGAATGGCGAAGCCTTATCCCACTTTAAGTTGGGTCGGCTCACAACTACATGGATTCTTATCAAATCCATGTTGAAAGATCTGATTGTATTTTATGCATGTTGCCGACTACCTAACGCAACCCTCCTCAAAGGGAGATTTGAACTCCGATCTTTTGGGTGGTAGGACATTGTTATACCACCAGACCATTGAAGTGGGTAATTAATTGTGTATTTACAATTAATCAAATTAAATATTTTTATATTTGTTATAAATCTAAGTTTTCATTGGTAAAATTTTTGATATTTTTCTTTATTTTTTTTATAATAAGATGGCGAAAATTCCAGCCACTGCACCGACACGAGTGCCCACCTATGATAAATTCCTAGGCGCGTCTCTAATGCGGAAGCATATGCCAACCGCATGCCAAAAAAATCTTGAAACCATGTTGAAACAATTTTAAAAATATATTTATTGGTAAATTTTAAAGATAAAGAGTCTTATATAACCTAAATGCATAAGTATTACAAATTTAATATTCTCCTACATTTATGGACATGGATAAACTAAAAACAGTGCATGCTTCTTGTCATGTTGATACTTGTGAAAATTATTACATGTTAGGATATGAAAACATATAATCTTGAAACATAAAACAAAAGAAGATATCATACTATGTAAAAATTTGTTATTCATCTCCATAGGGAAAGTCTTGCACTATCTTGACTTGAGCGTCTACTTTCTTGATCATGCCAACGACATGCTTCATTTTCACAGTAGTTTATACATATCGTGTATGACTAGATGCTCTTGTACTCTATGTGATACGTTTGTACTCTTGGTCAGAGATTGGTTTAAGTGTCTCAAGTGTGGATATCTGCACTCCTAGACGTCTACATCTTGACGAGAAGCAAAAACTATTACTGATGCAATAGAACGTGTTCTTGATGAGGATGTTGATGGGGAGCAACTACAGCTTGTCGTGTTGTAGGTGTACAACAACAAAGCCTTTTCCCACAATTAAGTAGGGTCGGCTGCATGGATTCTTCGCCTCCATTCAGATCTATCTTGGGTCAATCTTGGGTGTTGGGAAGAGTGAGCAATCTATTATTCCAAGGAACCCTAGGCTCTCTTATATAGGGAGAGACCTCACGGGTAAAATACATAGTAGTCCAGAGAGTAAACATGAATTACGAAAAGGTACAAAACATAATAATAATATCGGTCTCTACACTCCCCCTCAAGGTGGAGCATAGATGTCTATCATGCTCAGCTTGGAAGAACATCTCTGGAAGGGTTCTCTGAGCAACGGCTTGGTGAATATGTCAGCAGTCTGATCTCCTGAGCTCACATGAGATGTAGATATCAAGCCTCTCTGGATCAAGTCTCTAGTGTAGTGGCAGTCAACTTCAACATGCTTTGTTCTTTCATGGAATGTTGGATTGTTGGCAATAAACAATGCTGCCTGATTGTCACACTGAAGCTGCATGGGTAGAGGTATGGTTATATGTAGATCCTCTAGCACAGATCGAACCCACATCATCTCCGTGCTTGCTTGCGCCATGGCCCTATATTCAGATTCAACACTGGACCTTACCACAACAGTTTGTTTCTTGCTTTTCCAAGAAACCAGAGAGCTCCCAACAAAAACGGCAAATCCTGAGGTCGACTTTCGATCCTTAGGGCACCCTGCATAATCAGCGTCTACACATGCTGAAATAGATAAATGTATGCCCTTTCGAAATAGCAACCCTGAACTTGGAGAAGATTTTAGATACCTCAGTATCATATATATGGCATCCATATGAACTTGTCTTGGCTGCTCCATGAATTGACTCACCCGGCTTACTGCAAAGGCAATATCGGGTCGAGTTATAGTAATATAAAGGAGCTTACCCATCATTTCTCTATATCTCCACTTGTCTACTTCAGCAGTGTCATCGTCATACAGCTTCATGCTTGGATCCATGGGAATACTCGATGGTCTGCATCAAACCATGCATGTTTCAGTCAAAAAATCTGTAATGTACTTCCTTTGGGTCATCACCAGACCCTGTGCATTCCTGGCAAATTCCAACCCCGGAAAGTATCTTAGGGTTCCAAGATCCTTCGTGACAAACTGACGGCCCAGAAATGCTTTTGCCTTCTCTATTCCCTGAGCATCATCTCTTGTAATCAGAATATCATCAACATAGACCATGATGACAACCGTACCTGCAGAAGACTTCTGAATAAACAACGAGTGATCTGCATTTGATCTTTTGAACCCTGTCGTTCAATCAGATGGGAAAGTTTCTGGAACCACGCCCTTGGGCTCTGTTTAAGGCCATAAATTGCCTTGTGAAGTCTACACACCATATGCTTCTCCCCCTCAGCAGTGAACCCCAATGGTTGTTGCATGTAGACTTCCTCCTGCAAATCTCCATACAAGGAGGCATTCTTGACATCAAGTTGAGATATAGTCCAGTCACGTACCATAGCAACTGATAAGAGAATGCGAAGAGTAGAGTGACGAGCCACTGGAGAAAATGTATCCATATAGTCGAGCCATAGGTTTGTGTGAAACCTCTCGCGACCAGCCGTGCCTTGTATCGATCTAGACTGCCATCAGCATGGTATTTAACTGTGAATCTCGTTTACAACTAACAATGGATGCGTCAGGAGGAGCATTAACCAAGCTCCGTGTGCCACGAGACTGTAAGGCACGCATCTCGTCTTCCAGAGCCAGTTGCCAGCAATCAATCTTCATAGCTTCATGATAGGTTCGTGGTATGTCCACGGAAGACAACGCTACAGCAAATCTCTGAAAGTTGCATGTGAGGCGATGAAAAGACACCTGGGAAGCAAAAGGATAAGATGTGCACGTCCACTTCTGCTTCCGGATAGCAATAGGAATATCAAGGTCGTCGTCCACTGTACTGGATTGTGTAGTCTCCTCCTGCAATGAAGAATCATGCACATGTACCATATCTGACTCGTCAGTAATGATGCCATCAGAACATACCTGAGGCGTGATGGATGCCTGACGTGTAGCCTGAGCAGGACCTGACCGACGCATATAGAATTTTGGTAAAGGTGGAATAGGAGGTTGTGGAGGTGGTGGTGGTAGAGGTGACGTTGGATTCAGTGACGTAGCAACTGGAGCAGGAGTGGACTCAGGTAAACTCACACTAGGAGGCGGAGGGACATAGACATCATCGTTGGTAGTGGATGGGACCAGCCTGTCACCTGCAGGGGAAAAGTACATAACAGACTCAAAAAAACGTGACATCAGCACTGACAAAGTATTTCTTGTTTATTGGGTCATAACAGCGATAGCCCTTCTGAGTCCGAGAGTAAAACCTACAAAGACACACTTGACAGCTCTAGGAGATAGTTTGTCAAGTCCAGGAGACAGGAGATTAACAAACGCAACAGTACCAAAGACACAAGGAGTAAGTGAGAATAATTCCTTATCAGGAAAAATGATAGAAAGAGGAACTTTCTCACCAAGGACAGATGACGACATACGATTGATCAGGTAGCAAGATGTAAGGACAGCATCTCCCCAAAAAATGATAGGAACACAACTCTGAATAAGGAGGGTTTGAGTAATGTCAAGAAGGTGACGATGCTTTCTTTCTGCCATGTCATTCTGCTAAGATGTGTAAGCACAAGTGGTTTGGTGAATAATGCCTTAGACGAGAGAAACTGAGTGAGAGATCGGGTGCAAAATTCCAGTGCATTATCTGTACGAACATAATTGACAGTAGAAGAGAAAACATTCTACACTTCACTAATCAAATTTTTAATAACATCCCTTGCTTCAGATTTATTCTTTAAAAGAAAGATCCAAGATACACGAGAGAAATCATCCACTACAACTAGATAGAACATGTGTCCCTGATGATCAGGTACACGACTCGGACCCCAAATATCAATGTGAAATAACTCAAACGGGGAGCTACTGCTCCGACTCTGACAACGAGGAAAGCTAGACTGATGATGCTTTCCTAACTGACACGCTACACAGCGAAATGATGAACTGGGAGAGACTTGAGGAAGTAGATGTCGCATTTTCTGGAGCGGGAGATGACCAAAATGAAGATGCCAGATGTACGGAGATACTGGTCCGACGGAATGAGAAGAGACGTCAGCATAAGAGTTCCGGACCAGCCGATACAGACCATTCTGCTCAGAGCCACAGCCAATCACCTTGCATGTTAGTATGTCCTGAAAAATAAGAGATGAGGGGTCAAATATAGCACGACAGTGCAAATCCTTCGTAATCTGACTAATAGACAACAAATTCATGGAGAACTCAGGAGCATGCAGAACATTCTGTAGACGCATAGAAGGTGATAAGAAACCCTCCCCCTGTCCAACAAGGGGAGAATGAGTACCATCTGCTATCTAAACTGAGCGGACATATGGGATGTCCCTGTAGGACTCAAGTCTCTCTCTATCTCCGTAGAGGTGATGGGTGGCGCCAGAATCTATAATCCAATCAGATATATCATGACAAGATGTAAAGGCAGTAGCACTACCAGAGGTACTAGCAGCAGCAGACGAACTGGCAGAAGCTGTGGCAGCAACATCTGAAGGTCCACCTGGAGAATCAGTAGATGATTGTGGCATAATATCACGTACACGTACCACAAGCTCCTCGAATCGGTTATCTACAGTAGATGCTGACTGGGGCTGAACATGCTCGTCTACACGCGCTGATGCTGGAAACCCATGCTTTGAGTAGCATGTATCCTCCAAGTGGCATGTGCAATGGCAGAACGAAGATGGCTGGCGAAAGAGACCACCCCTACCACGAGGTCCACGTCCACGACCAGAAGACTGACCACCTCTCCCACGCGATACTGCCATCGCCGATGGGAGTGGAGTAGATGTGCTGGAAGAAACCGATATGCGATTGAGCCTCCGGTAAATATCATCCATTGGAGGAATAACTGCATCGGCCAAAATCTGAGAACGGGATACCTGGTACTCAGGATCTAGGGCTGCAAGTAGAACGCCTACCATGGTAGCATTCCGAAATATCTTCTGCTGCTCAGGAGTCGCCGTGAGTGGCATGGTACTGTATAACTTCTCAAACATCCCTCTCAGGGACGTGTACAATGAGTGAAGTGGCATGTCATTCTGCTTCATCGTGAATATATCATGCTGGAGCTGTAACATCTTGGTCTCATTCCGCACTTGGGAATACGTAGTGGCCAGAATATCCCGCATTGTCTTGGCAGTGGGCTGATGGAGAACATCATTGGCAATCTCCATCGACAGTGTGCCTGACAGCCAAACCTTGGCATAAGAATCATCAGCCTCCCACGAGGCATATATCCCAGTCTTCTCTACCGGCTCATCTTCGGTAAGAATATGCTTCTTACCGTTTGACTTCATGAGAATCATAAACTGCATCGCCCAGAGCTCATAGTTTGTCCCGTCCATCTTGACTATAGGTGCAGGACCTTTGAAGGTGCCTATAGAGGACATATCAACTTTGTTTTCTGACATGTCGTCGTAGATGAAGAACTAGGGATTGTAGACTAGAAACCGGCATCTACAAAGACTTGATCGGATATGAGTGCATATGTAGACGTTACGCACCCAAATCCATGGAGATAGATCGGCCGACGAAAGAGTAGATGTCGGCGTGTAAGGGAGGGGAACCCTGTGGTTAGGGTCCCCTACCTAGTGCTTGACTCGGAGGCGGATGGTGGCGTAGGGTGGCCTACGGCACGGCTGGGGGCCCCGCGTGGAGGAGGGAAGGGCCCGGCGGCGTGGAGAATGGGCCCGACGTGGAAGAGGGAAGGGCCTGGCGGCGTGGAGGGACACTTCGGCGTGTGGAGAAGAAGTCCGGCAGGTGGTGGAGAAGGGGGAACCGGCGGCGGAAAGGTGGTGATGGGGGTGGGGGTTCCGGTGACGGCGGCAGAATGGTGGTGGTGGGGTCCGGCGGTGGCGGTGGAAGAAATCCTAGGGCTGGGGTTAGGGTTAGCCCCTGGCTCTGATAACATGTTGGGAAAAGTAAGCAATCTATTATTCCAAGAAACCCTAGGCTCTCTTATATAGGGAGAGACCTCACGGGTAAAATACATTGTAGTCCAGAGAGTAAACAGGAATTACAAAAAGGTACAAAACATAATAATTATATCGGTCTCTAAATCAGGCTTATATCCAAAAAACTAAGATCCCTTCGTATAGTCTCTTTCCAACACTTCTTGGACCGTCCTTGCCCTCTCTTAGCCGGCTCAACATCCCAACACTCGCATCTCCTAACTGATGCATCCGTTGATCTTCTTTGCAAATGACCAAACCATTTTAAGCAGTTTTCCCGCATCTTATCCTCGATCGGAGCTAGACCAACTTTCTTTCTGATTGCATCATTCTGAATCCGATCTTTACGTGTGTCCACACATCCACCTTGGTGTTGTGGGTGTGTACTTAAAAAATAATCAAAAGAAAAACCATACCATTGTCCTGCTCTTGCCTCGTTGTAGCCGGAATAAGATTTATTTTTTCCATTCCACTCCATAACCATACGGATATCTGCAAGAGGTCGAAGGTAAAAAATGAAAATCCTTCAACGTCCTTGTAGCGAGAATCATTCATTTCAACATTAAGAGATCCCACAGCAGAAATCAAATCCGTCACATGGTCACCAATAGGACGATTCACATAGGCTCCAGTCTCCCGGCAAAACATACAAACAAGATCCATACCCACAGTTCCTATAGGACCCAGGCTCATATTCCAGACTCTAAATTTGGCGTGTATACTCCATATACAGTTTGATGTTAAACATATTATCCTTCAGCTTCCAATATTTAGTTCTGATTTAGTGGTGCCCCTCCTGTCGTCATTGCCAGAAGTTGCATGCCCACAACCGCTACTCACCTCTACAATTGCCAAGCTTTGCCTCTCCTTCAATCCCATCACCCTTCAGAAAGAATGTAAAGCACCAAAAAGATCAATGTCAATGGCAAGAGGGCTGGTACTTCTATAACTTGATCTAGCCTAGAAGTCATCAACATCAGCATGCATTTAGTTACCCATTATTGGATTCAGTCTTCCCGATTAATAAAAAACAGCACGATCATTGATTTCACTCTTCATTTCATTCATCTGAATCATCCGAAATCTTGAATAAATCAACGACATCTATCAAATCTATGTAATCTTCCTTACCAAGCCTTTAAAAGGCATGTTCAATGGTCAATGCAGAGAGACCAAGTCATTTAACTTTTCTTGATCTAATTTGCTCTTACTTTTCGAATGGACTAAGTTGAAGGTGCTCCAAATACTCCTGCAACCTCTTGCTGATGTGGTTGGTGAGAGAACATTAAACGTAACTTTCTCTGAATATCTTCATCAATACAACCACCACTATTTAATAGAAAATAAATGGCATATAATAAGTGCAATGTTATATTAATTTATTAATTCTAATATTTTATGAAAAATTATCATTTGTATCTACTTTATATATTTACCAGAAAAGGTCTTATTTCATTCATTTATTGTTGTTACTCTTCCTAATGAGAGGAATAATTCCATGAAAAACTTAATATACATAAATGGATACATTAAATTAATTTTATGTGGATAAATAGAACATAGTTTCGAATAAGGCATGCTGGCAGCATGTCAGCAACACGTGCCGCTTCCCAGCTTTTTTGGCATCAATACGGGTGTAGTGCCCTCATTAACAAATGCATGTGGCATATATAGAAGTATGTCAGTTACTTCGATGACATAAGTGAAATTAGGGGACACCCTCTTAGATACTCTAAATATCGACCAATATGGGTGATATGAGGGGGATGCCACTATTATCAACCTACCAAGACTTGGAGATGTCACGAGCAGATGCACATTTCTATGAAGTGTTGTTTATTGTCGCTATTAATATTCATTAAAAAATAGCATAAATATACTAATTACTTACCTGTAGCATTAGATGTAAATGAATAGCACATAAAAATGAATCGGCACTATGTAGATGTTTATAGTAACCAATAGCATTAACAATAATACAAAATTGAATAGCATAAACTGTTAATATGCCATGAATCTTAATTAAGACTTGGTGATGTCACTAGTTGATCCACATTTCTATAAAGAGTGGTTTATTGTTGTATTAATATTCATAAAAAATAGCATAAGCATACTAATTACTTACCAATAGCATTAGATGTAAATGAATAGCACATAAAAATGAATCCGGACAATGTAGATGTTTATAGTAACCAATACCATTAATACAAAACTGAATAAATTGTTGATATGCATTGAACTCTAACCATCTATTTCTGATGAACCTGGTTAAAGAACCTTATTATGCACCCTCCCAAAAAAGGACAGGAAAAGGCCGTCGACTACCATACCATACCAGCACATTGGGTCTCGCTGGCGGCTAGGTGGAAGGTTGCAGGAGGTAAAGCCCCCTTCCCGAAACGAATTTTGACTTTTTTATTCAGTTCTGCTTGCATAAGGGATCTGTTTATACTAGAAGTGGTATATAAACTCCCTAGTACAACATGACAGTATAAAAGATAAACAAGTTACTAACAAAAATATAGTAACTAATTGCGTTAACAATAACACAAAATTGAAAAGCATAAAATGTTGATATACCTTGAATCATAACTAAGACTTGGAGATGTCAAGAGCTAATCCACATCATTATAAAGGGTTGTTTACGGTTGCTATTAATAATCATAAAAAATAGCACAAGTATTTTGTAGAGATATATTTTATATATGTGTATCGTTTATTTATTTTCTCGTTTTGTAATTTGCCCATAAGCTTCTCCCTATATAAGAGAGCCTAGGGCCCAAGGAATAAACAACTCTTTCTACTTTCCCAACACTGTATCAGAGCGACGGTCCTAGACCGGAGCTCCTGTACTCTAACCCTGAACCCCACCCCAAGCCCCTCTCTCTCACGCGCACCTAGGGCTTCCGCCCCCTCCTCTCCCCGCAAGCCTCCACCACCGCCACCCAGCCCTTGTGGGCCTCCATCGTCGCCTCCCGACCCTTCTTGCTCGTCGCCAGGCCACGCGGGTCCCATCGCCCGTAGCCAGACCCTGTGCACGTAGCCAAGCCATGCGGGTCCCGCGGGCCCTTCATGCTCGTCGCCAGGCCATACGAGTCCCATCGCCCGTATACAGGTTCTGCGGATCCTTCCGCATGTAGTCAGGTCGTGCGGGTCTCGTCGCCAACGCCAGACCCCTGCAGGCCTACAGCGTGGGGTCTCGTCTGAGCAGCGCGGGATCCCTTTCTTCGGGCATGTCGTTGCCTGGGCCTGGATCTGTGTAGCATCCGGTTTCCAATCAAACCTGAAGTCGTCCGATTTTGGGTCTAATGAACCCAAAAACGTTGTCGGTCAATACTAAACAACCTAAAACGACCAATTAGTAGTGAATCAAAAGTCGTTCGGACGAAATCGACAAAAAATCAGTCCCTTTGCAATGCGTGCCGTGAAAAAGCCGCGACGCAAATTCGGAAACCGCGAAACGAACCGAGACCGTCATTAGTTCCGATTTGACGATACGAGACCAACGGAATCGACCGTTCGTCAATCGGAGATCGTTTAATATTTTTAATTCACAAAATTTAACCCCAAACCGAAACCGTATCTCGGAAAGTTCGGGCATCCAAACCCGATCAAAAATATATCAATATTGTACTCATTTTGACCGTCGTTCCGAGACGATCACAACGAGATATTGCGTGTCGAAATCCGAGACCCGAGGTACACGTACGATCATTTTAAACATATCAAATATAAAAAAATTAAAATAAAATAAAATAAAAATTTCTGCTACAGTAGCAGAACCAGGATCAGGACAGCCGTATAGTTTCTTTCTCTTTGACCTCTTTTCCTCATACCACATGGTTTATGGTTATTAACACTTGTCCAATAACAAGGACTACTCCTTGTTATATATAAACCATAGCCCTCTTCAAATCCCCTCCCAATTCCAACGGAAATTTCCCTAACCCTCTTTCTTTCTCCCAAAAAGCTACAGCCCTCCTTGAGGCATGCAAGCTCTCTTCTTCCAATTTGAATAAAATCAAATAGGTACAACCCCTAATCCTCTCTTCTTGCTGCCATGCATGTATCATATACATATTTGTTTTCCTTTTTGATGCTCAAGTTAGATTTTAATCTACGGTAAAGAATGTGCACATGGTAGGGTTTTTTTTTTGGGCTTAATATGGAACGGGTATGAATATCTCTGTTGAGATTAGTTACTATGACAGTGCTGGTTTTACTATATATAAATTTTGAATTTTTAAAAGTTTAATCCTATGTTCTGCTACTTAAATTAAGTTTTTGTTTTCTTTAAAAAATGATATAAAGATCCATTCCCCGCTATGTTGCTCAAATCAAATTTGCTGTTAAATTTTGAAATTTGAAATGATAACTCTCTGCTCTTCAAAAAAAAAAATAATAATAAAAGATTTTGATTTAGGGTCCCGTCCTTTCTTCTACTGTTCAGTTTAGTTTATGATTAAATGTTGAATTGGAATTCGATTATTATTATTTTTATCCGATCTTTGATCTCTGTTTAGATGTATACGTTTGGAGAATTTTTAAATAATGTTTGGAGAATTTTTAAACAATATATGCTCCCTGCTCTGTTGAATGAATAAATTCTCTGAATAAACTTTGAATTGGAGTTATTTTTTTCTAAGATCCGACCTCTGTCTATACAATTGCAGGAATTAAGAACATTACATCTATTAATAGCTATTGACAATCCTGAAATCATTAACAAGAAAACATAATTGGAATTTAGGTATATGTGTATTTGATGCCTTAGAAATCATTAAAAATATGATGTCATTTACTCTCTATATATCTTAAATTAAAGTTGTAATGACATGATGTACAGAATCAAGAATATATGGACAAATAAAGAAAATACATTTTTTCTGATTAGCTAGGGGGTAAAATATAGTTGATCTACTAGATCCAATAAGTTCATGAATTTAAATATTTAGTAATATACCTTATAAGAGAAGAATTAATAGAAGGCATAAGCTTACTGAAAAGATTACTTATCGTATTATATGATCATTAACTTTCCTGAAAGATTTATCAAATTAGAATTTTAGCAGTTGAATGATGTAATGAACCAACGAATTAAGACATTGATCTCACCAGTCAGATCTCTTCATCTTTCCTTCGATTTGAAATCAAGACAAATCTATACATCGTTAAAACATTTTGAATTCATTCCCTCATTGCTCATGCAATCATAGTCCGAATAGATTTTTTTTTTTGAACTATAATATTCGGCTTTTTACATACACGAGACAATAGATATGAAAAATGCCAAGTAGAAAGATAAGAGTAATCTTCATCAATGATCATTAGTATGACTATCATGTGAACATGACTTAACACAATTGACGGAGTAAACCATTCAAATTAAACTTGCAAAGCCATTTAGATAGAATAAGAAGGTATGAATAGTGATTCTAAGAATCAGGATACTTGATAATTTAGTGCCGGTCATGGTAACTTTTATACCTGACTGTGCGAGGGCGCGGTGACTCTCAACTGGGCGGAGGAAAGGAAGCCCAGTTAGGGCAGCGGCCGCTTAATGCGTGGGTCTAGGATCCCAGTCTTTTACACGGTTTTTACGCGAGCTCGCAGTGTTTTACGCCTCGTTGGGATCCTGACTTTAGACCAGTTCCGCTAACCCTGTCTTTAGGATACCCAGGCGGGGGATCCTTGTTTTTCAGTTTTACGTACGAGCTCGTCCGCCCGTACTAGTCGGGCAGTTTTCTAGAGCGACTTTTCTAGGGAGTCTCTCTCACCCGTCTCAGTGGCGTAGTTGGGGAGTAGACCTATCCCTCTATTGGACCGCGCTTCCAATTAGAGGGCGAGACGGAAGAGCCATTTGTAGGCTTCTTCACCGCTTGAGTTACTTCGCCAAACAGACTTGGCGATTCTATATCTAGAGCATCCATATCTACATCTACAACATCTGGAGCTATATCTGAAACATTGAAGTTAAGAGTTGGAGAAATTATGATCAAAAGCCCATTCTCTCTACCCAAGAAATTAAATAAATAGATCTCTACAATCTCAACTTTTCCATTTTTCACTTAGCAACAGGATCTCTGAAGAAAATAATATATGCATTTACGCTCATACACTCATGATTACGCAACTGCTATATAAATATGTTACATATGGGAAATGCCGTGTTCTGGGGAAAAATATTAGAAACGCATTACAAACAAACCCTTTTTACTTACGCAAGTAGATGTAGATTTTACTTATACTACCTTTCTACTTGCCTGCTTTTGTACATATTAAATGTCAAGTGATTTTTATAAAATTTTAGGGAGGTACCAGCAATGGCTGACGCCTCTTCTTTCCTATTATGTGTGTGGCAGGCAAACAGCCTGCAGTTCAGTAGCCGCTCAGTAGATATACATGCTTCCAGGAGATAGAGTTTATACCCGACGGTATGAATTACTTTGTCTCAGTTTTTGTTCAGATGTTGTAAATGCTATCTCTTTTGTATCACACTTTGGGATATATGTTGTAATGGAAGATCCTTGTACATGTTGTAACTTGATATGAATATTAATGAAAAGAAAATTTTGGTGCCATTGTCTCTTTTAATTTTTGTGGTTATGTTGTGGATGTGAATGTCATGTGGATAATTAGCCGCGCGAAAAATTTTCCCTGCTTTTCTACAACTTCTGTGATCAATGTGAATGAATTATTGCGAATTTTGTCGTAAACGGGTACCCGGATCCTGAGGGGTTCACAGTTTAATATAAATTAGAATTTCAATAATTGTATTGCAGTTTTAAATATATATAGTCTGTGGCATCTCTAGGAATTCCAATGGTGGATTGATGTTAAAATTTCATCCTACGTTCCTAATGGTTAGGTGTTATATATTACACTTTTGAAGTAGCTACATGCATCCAGGAGACAGAGTTTATACGAGACGGTATGAATTCCTTGTCTCAGTTTTTGTTCAAATATTGTGAAATGCGCGTAAACGGGTACCCGGATCCTGAGGGGTTCACAATCTGTGCATCGCCTAGGGTCTCGATCCCCTCCTCCTTCGGTTGGCAGCACTTATCCTCTCCAAGGGATGCCAACGCATCTTCTCTTTTACAAGGGGACACAGTGATCGAGTTTATCTTTGATGAGATTGGTTGCATAAGCCTACATATGCAACCAAATCTCTATATGTCAGTATAGACAAACACTTGTCTAGTCTTCAATCCTAGACTTATTCAGTTGTCATGTCTGAAAGCAAGGTCGATATTCCCTCCACAGGCGCCTTCAGAAGTCTTGTGCCTATAGTGAAGATGGATGGGTCAAACTATGAATTGTGGGCGACGCAGTTCATGAGTATGATGAAGTCTACAGGTAAGAACCATATTCTTACCGAGGAAGAGCCAGCTGAGAAGACTGGGATTAACGCCTCATGGGAGGCGGATGATGCATATGCTAAGGTTCACGCATGTTGGAAATCGAGATTGTCAATCATATACTCCATCATCCCACAGCCAAGGCGATACGGGATATTCTTGCTGCTACTTATTCACAAGCAAAGAATGAGACAAAGATTCTGCTACTCCCGCATGATATCTTTACTATCAAGCAGAATAGACGCCCTCTTCACTCACTATATACATCCTTACGAGGGATGTTTGAGAAGCTCTATAGCTTCATGCCTCTCACATCTACTCCTGAGCAGCAGAAGACTTATAGGAATGCCACCATGGTTGGTGTATTCCCGGAAGTCCTAGATCCTAAGTATCAGGCGGCCCAATCATAGATTTTGGAAGACTACTATTCCTCTTATGGAGGAAGCTTTCCGCAAGCGCAGTCGGATCATTGTTTCATCTTCTACTACCAGTCAGACTTCTTCAGCGATGGCGGCCTCCCGAGGTCGAGGAGGTTCTTCTCACTTTCGTGGACGAGGACCTCATGGCAGAGGAGATGGTGTTCGTCAGCCCTGCACATTTTGCCATCGCTCTGGACATATCGAAGATACATGCTACTCTAAGCATGGATTTCCTGCCTCTGCTCGAGTGGCTGAGCAGATTGAGCCTCCGGATGCCTCCTCTCTAGATCAACGATTTGATGACCCGGTAGCCCGATTGAGGGGCATTATACCTCCAGCCAATCCCATTATGACTCCCTCGGCCTTTAGGAGTCACTCTGATGTAGCAGCTTCAGCCTCATCCAGTACCTCAAGTAGTACTTATGCACTCACTAGCAGTAGTGGATCTGATGTTATAGAATGGATTATGGACTCTGGTGCCACACATCACTTGTGTGGAGACAGGGATCAACTTACAATATACAGACAGGTTCCTCCAGGAACAACAGTAGTTATTGCCGATGGGACTCATTTCCCAATCACTGGACATGGGGAGATTAGTTTGACACCCTCTATGCATTTACAAAATGTGTTACATGCACCTGACTTCTCTATGAACTTGCTTTCTATTAGTCAGATTACGAAGGATTTACATTGTCGAGCTATATTTGACCCATCTTCTCTTGTATTTCAAGACATCCTTATGTGCAAGGTGATTGGGTGTGGCCGTGAGCAAGGTAGCCTCTATCGCTTAGTTCGACCTCTGTATGCTGGCATTTCTTCTCTTTTTGTTGGACCCGTCTCACCCTTCACGTAGCACATGCGCTTTGGTCATCTCCTGCTCCAGAAAATGTATCGTGTTCTGCCTCAGATCTCTCCTCACTCATCCTTTCACTGTGAGGCATGTCAGTTCGGAAAACATCATAGGTCTACATTTCTCAATCGTCAGAGTCGGAGCAGTAACTCCATTTTTTGGTTGTTTTATATAGACATTTGGGGTCCCAGTCATGTTCATGATCATCAGGGGCACAGGTTTTATCTTGTTGCAGTAGATGATCTCTCTCGCCTGTCCTGAGTCTTTTTATTAAAGAATAAATCTGAAGACGGAGATGTTATAAAAAAATTTCTAACTGAAATAACAAATGTGTTTGCAACCTTGGTAAAATTTTTAAGAAATGATAATGCCATGGAATTTTGTACTCATACCCTTTCTAAGTATTTTTTATCCCAATGTATTATTCATCAAACTTTAGGTGCCTATACTTCCCAACATAATGATGTTGCAGAGAGGAAGCATCGTCATTTGCTTGATGTTACAAGGACCATTCTCATTCAAAGTCGTGCTCTGCATTCTTTTGGGGTGATGCTGGCCTTACGGCATGCTATCTTACTAATCGTATGCTCTCGTCAGTCTTCGGTGAGAAAATTCCCTTTTCTCTTGTCTTTCCTGCGAAGGAATCATTCTCACTTACTCCTCGTGTTTTTGACTCAGTTGCATTTGTCCACCAATTGTCACCAGGGATTGACAAGCTCTATCCTAGAGCTGTCAAGTGTGTCTTTGTAGGGTACTCCAGGACACAAAAGGGTACATATGTTATGATCCATTGTGCATAAAGTACTATATTAGTAATGATGTCACCTTCTTCGAATCTATAATGTACTTTTCTCCTACAGATGATCGGTTAACTTCTTCTACATCTGATGATGAAATATACATGCCACCACCACCATCACCACCTTCCTCACCAACTCCACCACCACCGTCACTACCACCACTGCCGCCGCCGCTTCCACCGCTTCGACCACCTACTACGGTTCCAGTTCCTCTTTTGCCGCATCACTATACCTGACGGCCTACTTCTGCTCATGGTCACCGCTCATCATCTAGCACACGTGAGGTATGTTCTGAGTACACAATTTCTAACGATGGGTCTGGAGATCTATTTGAGCAAGAATCTTTACAGGGGACAGACATGGAGGTCGCTGATTTGGACTTACCTATTACGCTTCGGAAGCAGAAGCACAGTTGTGCGTCATATCTTATAGCATCCATGGTCTCCTTTGATCGCTTGACTGGTGATTTCAGGAAATTTGCAGTTGCATTGTCAGCTGTGGCAATTCCACGGAAATATCAGGAGGATCTGCAGGACAGTCGGTGGCGTTTAGCTATGGAAGAGGAGGTGGTTGCCCTTCAGTCGAGAGGTACCTGGAGTCTTGGCCCAGCTCCCCCTGGTGCATCTATAGTGAGTTGTAAATGGGTTTTTATGGTGAAGCACAATGCAGATGGTAGCACTGACAGGTACAAGGCCCGACTGGTTGCACGAAGATTTAGTCAGACATATGGGGTGGATTATCTTGACACATTCTCCCCGATTGCTCGACAGTCCACCTTACAGATCCTTCTTTCTGTTGTTGTGATTCAAGATTGGCCCTTGTTTCAATTAGATGTCAAGAATGCATTTCTATATGATGATCTTCAGGAGGAAGTCTACATGCAATAGCCATCGGGGTTTGTTGTTGAGGGGGAGTGTTCACAAGTATGTAGACTTCAACTAGATCCAAAAATGATAAGCAAGACAATAGCCACTGAGGTGGGGAAAATCGAGTACCTTAACGGTACTAATTACGAATTATGGAATAGAAAGATCTACTATGGCATGTTGCACGATAGTATACACTCCATCATAGATAAATCTGGCCCAACCTTATCTGAGAATCCAACTATGGACGAAATTAGGTCCCGCGAACAGTGGGAGAAAACAGATAATAGGGCTAGGAGCTTTATGCTGACCCATATAGATCTGAACCTGATTTGGGTCTTTGAGACCTGCGAATCAGCTTACGAGCTCTACACCGCGGATAAGGAGAAATATCACTCTAAATCCGAAGTGAGCGTCCAGCTTCTTCTACACAAGTACAACTCGTGTAGAATGAAGGAATCTGAAAACGTCCTCGAGCACGTGAACAAGATGATCGTCATGGCCAAAGATCTAGCGGCTGCTGATTACGCAATTCCGAAGAGGATGCAGATCGCAGCCATACTGGGAAGTCTCCCTCCGTCATTCGATATGGTTGCCACATCTCTGAGAATGAATGGCAACATTAAGTCTGTGACAGACCTACCTGCACAGCTGGCAATTGTACAGGACATCTCTAAACAAAGATCGAAAACTGAGATATTTGAGGTCGAGGAAGAAGAATAAGCAAATGCCGTGCACGTGAAGAAAAGGTTGGGCCCCTCCAAAGCGAATTTCAAGGGAAAGAGTGGAAAATACCCACGCGGTTCTTGCTATGGTTGTGGCAAATATGGCCATTTCAAGGTCAATTGCCTTAACAAGAAGAAGCCAGGAAATTCTAAATTGCCTGAAAATAAAGGCAAGAAGAAGATGGAATTCGTAGCTGTCATAGAATGCAACTCTGTCGTCACGGACAATGACGGATGGTGGATCGACTCTGGAGCAACCAGATACATCGCCAAAACAAAGGAGGGTCTGGTGGACTTCAAGGAGCTAAGCAAAGGTGAGCAGAGGATCTTCATGGGAAGGGAAACAACACCTACTTGGATGTAGAAGGTGTTGGTACATACAGGCTTGACATGGGGGATAGCATTATGGTGTTGAATGATTTATTGTATGCCACAGGGATACGCCGGAACCTGATCTCTGTCCCAGTACTGCTTAAGAAGGATTTCGAAGTCCGTTTTTATAATAAACGCGTATCTATATGCAAGAATAAGATGGTCTATGCGATGGTAAAGTTTGTACCCGAGCATGACCTATTTTGTCTTCTTGTAATAAACTCTAGTGAATCAATGAATATCTATTCTGAGTATTCTTTGTGTTGTTTGTCTGACTATGACTTGTGGCACATGAGACTGGGTCATCTAGGAAATTCTAAAATAGATGAAATGATTAAGGCTAATTTGTTGCCTAAAATCACGGGTGCAAGGACATTGCCCTACGACCATTGTCTGACCGGTAAAATGACGAGAAGACCATTCTCAACCTGAACTCGATCAACAGAGTTACTAGGTTTAATCCATTCGGACATATGTGGACCACTGAGCATAAGCACACATAGAAATAAGGAATACTTTATAACATTCATTGATGATTACTCGAAGTTCTCCTATGTCTATCTCTTAGGAAGAAAGTCGGAAGCACTTGAAACATTTAAGAGATATAATACGGAAGTGGAGACAAGATTGGGAAAACCAATCAAGACTCTTAGGACAGACAGAGGTAGGGAATATACCTCAAAGGAGTTTGAGGATTATTGTATTCAGACAGGCATTCGTAGGCAGACTACAATGCCCTATACACCACAACAGAATGGTGTAGCCGAAAGAAAGAATCGAACTTTGATGAATGCAGTAAGGTGTATGCTTTCACACTCAGGACTCTCCAAGAAATTTTGAGAGGCAGTATTGACTGCGAACTATATACAGAACAAGATTCCCACCAAATCTGTAGAATCAACGCCATATGAAATATGGAATGGTAGAAAGCCCGAGTTGAGCCATCTCCAAAAATGGGGATGTGTTGCACATGTTCTGGTACCGAGTTAGCTTAGGGAGAAGCTAGACTTCAGGGCATTAAAATACAAGTTTATTGGATATAGTGAACATTCTAAAGGATATAGGTTCTTTAATGAAACTAAAGGTCTGATCGAAAGTCGTGATGCTACTTTTCTTGAAATTCATCAAGAAAAGGAGCATAAAGTAGAGGAATCAAATCCTCTGATTGTCCTAAAGGACAATGAAGACGACTTGAGCATTAGACAAGAACTTGAGGATGATATCGATCATCCAAATGTAGAGAATGAACCTATGGAACATGATGATCCTTTAGAGGAAGTGGGTGGACCCACACAACTCATGAGTATAATTGGCAACAAGAGACCCAGAACATGGCCCGCATGGATGGAAGATTACCATTTCTATGGATGCGAGGCGTCGTGCTACACCGTGGATGAGGATGTTGCGGATTGTACAGATCACATATCCTTTGATGAAGCTATAGCTTCGTCTGAGTCGGAATCATGGTCGGTCACCATGAGAGATGAGTTGGACTCAATCGAGCGAAACGGTGTTTGGGAATTATGTGATTTGCCAGAAGGTAGGCAATTCCTAGGATGTAAGTGGGTATTCAAGAAAAAGTACAGAGTCGACGATATTGTTGACAAATACAAAGCCAGATTAGTTGCCAAGGGTTATACTCAGCAAGTTGGAATAGATTTCCAAGAAACCTACTCTCCAGTGGCTAAGTTTGCATCCATTCGGATGATCTTAGCTATAGTCGCATATATGGATTTGGAATTGTTCCAAATAGATGTGAAGACAGCCTTCCTTAATGGAGAATCGAGGGAAGAGATTTATATGCAACAACCTGAGGGATCTCAGGTTGAAGGTCAGGAGAAAAAGATTTACAAGTTAAGAAAGTCATTATATGGCTTGAAGCAGTGTTCACGGCAATGGTATCTCAAATTTCATGAGAAAGTTAACCAATTTGGATTTGTTTCAAATAAATTAGATAATTGTGTGTATGTCATGAAAAGCGGGAGCAGTTTTGCAATCATGTCATTATATATTGATGGCATTCTGCTTGCAGGTAATGACATACAAATGCTTAATGAAATCAAACAGAAATTGAGCAATGAATTTGAGATGAAGGACATGGGCGAAGCATCCTATGTTCTTGGAATTCAAATAATAAGAGACAGTGACTCAAGGATATTGAACCTTTTAGGAAAGATATAAGCATACTGTATTAAGGAGATTTGGAATGCAGAACAGCAATCTAGCTCCAACACCACTTGTGATGGGAAAGAGACTCAGTAAGAGTCAGTGTGCCGAAAAGGGGCAGAAACCTTTACATGTACCATATGCACAAGCGATGGGAACTTTAATGTATGCAATGATGTGTACGCGACCTGATTTAGCTTATCCAGTAAGCTTAGTTAGTAGATATCAAAGCAATCCTGGTCCAGCACATTGGGAAGCTGTAAAGAGGATTCTTCGATATTTGAAAGGGATAGTACATCTGAAGCTTGTGTATCAAGTAGAATCGCTTGAAGTGGTAGGATACTCCGATGCCGATTTTGGAGGGGATGTGGATGATAGAAAATCCACATCAGGTTACCTGTTCATGTTTGGTGGTGCAGTCGTTTCTTGGGGTAGCAAGAAACAAGGATGTGTATCTCGACATACACAGGAAGCTGAGTACATTGCATGTAGCATGGCCACCACTCATGTTGTATAGATCAGGCGTTTTCTAGAGAATCTAAGCCTCGAATTGGTCAAATGGCCAATTGAAATGTATTGTGACAATCAAGTTGCGATAAGCATGATTAATAGTGGGGCTAATAGTTCTAAAGGAAAACACATTGAGATCCAATATCACTATATACAAGATATAGTGGCAAAGCAAGAAATCACAGTAACCTGCATACCTACCAGTGACATGTTAGTTGATTCCCTAACCAAGGGAATAACAGCAGGAACATACATTAAACATGTTGGTTTAATTGGACTCAGGAATGCATGAGTCACGGAAGAGGTGGCGGTTGCGGCGAAACTGAGTTTCACGGAGTCTATAACTGCAATGGCGTGAAGGTAGGGGGCGGATGTTGCGAGGGCTCACGCCCTATAAAAACCTCCCACAAGGAGGGGAACGCATCAATCATCGAAACCTCGACTACGGGAGCCCCCTTCCGACTCCATTACTCTCTCTCTCGATCTCCCTCTCTCGTTCTCTCGCAGCCGAAGAAAGGACGTACCTCGTGTATCTATGGCCTTAAGCAGAGCCCTAAAGCTTGGTTTCCAAAAGCTCTAAGAATTGTTTGAGAAACAGGGGTTCAAACGGTCTAATGCAGATCACTCACTTTTTACACAGAGAACCTCCAGAGGTATGACTACTATTATGGTGTATGTTGATATACTTATTACATGAGATGATATGCAGGGAAAAAAAGAGCAAAAGGATTTCGGAGTCGTGAATTTGTTACCAAGGATCTAGGAGATCTAAGATACTTTCTGGGATTGGAGTTTGCCAGAAACCAACAGGGGCTTGTAATGACTCAAAGGAAGTATGTCACTGATTTGTTAAGTGACACGGGAATGCTTGGATGTCGACTTACGACTACACCCATGGATCCAAGCATGAAGCTTTATGATGATGATACTGATGAACTGGACAGGAGAAGATACAGAGAGCTGGTGGGAAAGCTTCTTTATGTTACCATTACCAGACCCGATGTTTCATTTGCAGTGAGTCGGGCGAGCCAATTCATGGAACAAACTCGTCAAGTTCATATGGATGCTATACAGATGATACTAAGGTATCTCAAATCATCTCCAGGTGCAGGACTGCTATTTAAAAGCGGCAATTTGATGACTATCTCAGCATGTGCAGATGCAGACTATGCACGACGCCCAAAAGACAGGAAGTCTATATCAGGGTTTGCTATATTTATCACGGAAAAGTATCTATGATCGCTAGATCTAGTGCCGAATCTGAGTACAGAGCCATGGCCCAAGCAAGTACAGAAATGATGTGGGTTCGAGCAGTCCTAACAGACTTATATATAGATGTACCTCTTCCCATGTCGCTAGAATGCGACAACCAGGCTGCCTTATTCATTGCTAATAACCCTGTTTTTCATGAGAGGACAAAGCACATTGAGGTTAATTGTCATTATATACGTGGCATGATACAAAAGGGATTCATTTCTACATCTCAAGTTAGCTCAAGGGAAGAGACTGCAGACATTTTCACTGAACCCTTACTGAGAGGGCCCTTCTAGAAGTCTTCATCCAAGCTGAGCATGATAGATATCTATGCTCCATCTTGAGGGGAAGTGTAAAGATATATTTTATATATGTGTATCGTTTATTTATTTTCCCGTTCTTCTATATACTTTATGTAATTTTCCCATAGGCTTCTCCTTAAATAAGAGAGCCTAGGGCGCAAGGAATAAACAACTCCTTCTATTTTCCCAACATATACTAATTACTTACAAATGGCATTAGCTATAAATGAATAGCATATAAAATTGAATCAGCACTATGTAGATGTTTATAATAACTAATAGCATTAAAAATAATAGAAACCGAATAACATAAAATATTGATATGCCATGAATACTAACCATTTGTTATGAACCCACTTAAAGAACCTTATTCTGCACCCTCCCCAAGAAGGGAAGGAAAAGGTTGTCGA